>CM046663.1:49224478-49744478 GCA_025594165.1 Tamias sibiricus
ACGGAGCTCACTCTGGGCAGATGCAGATGTGGTCAATGATGCTTCTCATCATCCTTAGATCATGCCATTACCTTGAACTTCTTCTCATAGTTCTCGAAAGCTTCCATGACCATATACACAGCCTTCATTGAGCGCTCAAGCCAGCCATCCGCTCCATTGAAGTAATACCTGCTGCCAGACATGTCTACCACCAGACACAGACGCTTGGGTTTCTGTTGTGGGCTGCCTAGCTAAGGGAGGGAATGACAGAAAGAGCTTGTGAACAAGAAATTTATCTGTGGTTTCAGTCCTGGGGTTATCACATAGGCCCCAGAGTTCCCTGCACAGGGCTCTCGAGGCTTGTAGAAAGGTGCCTGTGGATTGTATTTCAATAATTGGAATTGCATATGGTAGTTAGGATCATATAAAAAAGATTTTCCACTGGAATAGAGTTCTTGCAAGGCCCAATCTAGTAAAGTTGCCTTTTGGAGACCGGTGCCTTAAAATAATCTGGAAAGATATAAACCCTAACATGTCATTTTCATTCCATGCCTCAAAGTCAGTAATTCTAACAAGAGTCTATTATTTTGGAGGGAAGCCCATATCAATTTTATCTGTACCTGTTATGCAGTCACTTGAAAACCATTTCCCACGTAGGCTGCAAGAAATGTCAGATTCTTAAAACTAGGTTATGTGAGAGGGGTTGTGGCAAGGAATAAGGAAAATATTTTTTAAATGTCTTTTGTCTTTTGTAAGCTTTCAATTTTCCTTGAAGTTAGTGAACTACCGCTTTTTTTTTTTTTCTTGGCAGTTTAGAACATGAAAGTAACATCAAACAGAAATCTAGAAGCAACTATTAAATGTGAAACTTAAGAGATTCATTTTGATTTTGGACTTCTACCTGCCAATGCACAGAATTTTAAAAAAGATTATTTGTTAGTTTTACTAACAAAGAAAAATTCCAGATTGTTCTGTTATAAACTTTTTGACATGCATGAAAACTAAAAGCAGAGTCAGTAATTTCAAGAAAATAACTGTGGGTATTAGAGGATAATGGATTGAGGTCAATTCAACATTTAAAAAAAATGTTTGAGTCTGTCTATATTAATAATAGTGCCACACATGCTTCCATGACTACTCACAATTTCAGATGTACCTAAACACATTTGTTGACCACAATGAGTCAGTAAAGAACACAGTTGTTGACTCATCCCAATGACACAGAAATAAGAACTCCCCAAATTACCACCAGATCCTCTCCGAGAAAACATTTAAGACTTCATCCTGCTCTCTCCAGGCACTGCTCCCCCAGCTCTCAGTGGGAACTTGGCAATTCTGTTTATGGTTATAGGAAATCAAAAGACTCAATATTTCATTCTGTTGCCATTATATGGCAAAGTTTTCAAAACTATGGCTAACTAAAACTTTACTTAACACAACTAGAGTTAAAGGAGAATTCCTTATTTCCTAAAATTTTCTTAAACCACATGATGGACACAGATTATTAAAGGTACAGAATAGTAGAAAACCACCAAGATGGTTCTTTTACCCTCACTTGAGGAATACTCTAGGATTCAGAAACAACAGTGTGCCCTCAGTTTCCCTTCTAGGGTGACTGCTCTGTGTCCCAGGAGTGGGTCTATGGGCCACATGGGCAGCTTTCTTGGCTACTAGCTTCCAGATGTTTCTGCCAGTGGAGGGACTAGAAGATTACAGTGAGATGATAGGGTGTGTTCCCTTAGCTTTTTCTCTGCTGTTGCCCAGGGGTGGGCTCTACCTCTACCAAAGGCCATAGCTTCATGAACTACCTTCTTCAAGTTTCAGAACTGCTCTCCTGCTCTCTGTGTTAGACCTCAGGGCAGAGTTAGTTCCTTGTTGCTGTTAGCCTGGATTACCACAGTGAATCATTTGGCTTTCCTAAATCCACCCATATCTTTGTAAATACTCTCTGTACTCACTGCTACTTAAATTACCCAGTCTGAGTATGCCTTGTGTTTCTTGCTGAGACCTTAACATGTACAATAAATATAATATTTATGGTTTTTATTTTTAACCACCATCATCATAATTATCTTTTTTTTTTTTTTTTTAAATAATACTTTCCTTGGTAGCTACATTCAGGGTTTATGGTTTATGGTGTTTTGATACAACTTAAGAAAGCAGGTTTCTAGAAATAACTCTAAACTATGCAAATATGAAGCTACTTGTCCTCTTGGCATCATCTAGTTCCCCAGTAGCTTGGTGTCATAGCCACTGCCTTTCTTTACCTTTAGCCTAGGACATACAAACACATATGTATAAGTATTTTAACTAGTTCTGCAGGGTCTTTGACGCAGTTTGTACATGAATAACAGGAAACACATCAGGGAACTTTTCAGTTCATGATGGTTCTGCATGAACTCAATTGCAGAAATGGACTGGTTTCTGCTCTGTTGACAAAGAAATGCCCTTTGTGTAGATTTTGTCAGTTTTAATTGTTTTAACATATGGAACAATAAAATGAACTCACTGGACGGGCATATGAACAGGAAGACAATATGCAAATGAACCCCTGGGGAAAAGTTCAATATCTGGAAAGGTAATGGTGATGTATTTCTTATGGATTTTCTGTCTGAGTGCTTTCAGAAAATTTATTAGGTACCAAAATAACCAGCTTGAACTTGTTAACATTGTCTGCAAGCTCATAGAAAATGTGATCTTTAGAAGTCTTCCTTTTGAAAAGAAATTTGCTATTCAAGTTCTCAGTGTCTTAGTGTACAAATGGAAACAGCTGGAAACAGTACGTGAACATTTTGTACCCTGCATGTATCTCTATCTCTGATCGTCTATATTCTGAAATTTTCTGAATTACTTTTCTAACATATTTTCACATAATATTTTGCCCCCAAACTTAAAACTAGATCAGGTGGACTTAGAGGATAGTTGAATGATAAAGAACCCCATGACTATGATAAGAAGAGGAAAGAGTAGGTAAAACATTTTTATGCATGTAAACAAGATTATAAGATATGCTTTGTTTCTAGAAACATCAAAATATGAGAGGAGGGGGCTGGGGCTGTAGCTCAGTGGTAGAGCGCTTGTCTTGCACATATGAGGCACTGGATTTGATCCTTAGCTCCACATATAAATAAATAAATGAATAAAGATATTTTTAAAAAATATGAGAGGAGAGTCAAATATAGTTAGAATTTCAGCATTTTATACTTCCTTTATGTAAGATGATGGAACCTCCAAGAATCACAGAATTTATTTTTAAAACAATTATGATCTGCATTAAAAATCACAACAATTACTTAATGTGCTGCCTTTGCAACAGTGAAATCATGACTGGTTAATAAAAGCATATAGCAGCTAGGAGGATTGGGTAGGGAGTGTTCAGGTCATTGCCTTGTCAATGTATTTATAAAACTTAGAAAACCAATGTTTGATGATAACAATGGCACATCTGTTACCAAACATATCATGTAATTTTATTTGGATACTAATCCCATATTGCTCTTAAACCCAGCTCAAGATGGTGGCTGACCACTGTGACCATGTTCTCTTTTACTTTCTTAACTGCTTTCCATTTGACAATTCTGTGAGAGTCTGTCTTCAATCTATGAGAGGTATTAAAGCCTGAGCTCTGCAGCTTGGTACCTCCAAGAGTCACAGAATGTCACATTGAAAGGTACCTAGATGGTCATCCATAGTGGTGTTTCCAAGCATAAATTATCCTGGCAGTCTGAGGGATTACCTACTTCTGATTCCAGGAATGACAAGGAAGAGGAGACAGGAGTTAAATCCCAATTTCTGGTGTGGGGAGGGGCCTGAGAAGGACGGCACTGTGTAATCAAGGTTGTCTGTTAGATTATTGAAAGAGTGGAAAGGATTCTAGAAGCCTGTTCTTACCCACTCCTCCTATCATCTGTAACTTGATATCAAGTTTTACATGACAGCAGCTTTGCTCCAGTATGCCCCATTTCCATGTGAGATCATGGGGTTCTTGTCAAGAATATGCATCTGGAAAAGACACACTTTCAAGATACACCTGGTTCAGTGGTTCCAGGACCTGCCTACCAAAATTAAAATCTTATGCTGGTGACTAAGAGTTTCCCTTTTTTAACGTCATGTTTACATTAATACATCTGCATTAAATATGGTAATTTTAATTAAGGATCATTATGCATAATACACAACAAACTCTTCAAACTCAACAGTAAAAAAATTAATAAATTGGCAAAGAATTGAGAAGGCACCTCGTTAAAATGATATATTAATGGCAAATGTGTGTATGAAAAGATGTTCAATATCATATGTTATTGGGGAGCTGCAAATTAAAACAACAATGTGATATCACTCCACACCTATTAGAATGATCAGAATTCAAAACTTTGACAACACTAACAGCTGTTGGGGATGTAGAGCAATAGGAACTCCTGCTGTGCGTGGAAATGCAAAGTGGTGCAGCCACTTGAGAAGACAGCTTGACAGCATCTTATGAAACTAAACATACTTTTGCCATATAATCAACCAATTGCATGCCTTAATCTTTACTCAAATGAGTTGAAAACTTATGTCTATACAAAAATCTGCCCATGATATTTATAACAGTTTTATGCATAACTTCCAGAACTTGGATGCAAACAAGATGTCTTTCAATAGGTGAATGGATAAGCTAAACTGTGTGGTACATCCAGACAACAGAATACTATTCAGTTCTAAAAAGAAATGAACTATCAAATCTATTTATGAAGATCCCACTGTAATAAAGTAATTGAAGTACTTACAATTTTCTCTTTTAGATACTCTTATATGGACTAACCTATACTAGGGCATTTATCATTTACCAGAAGAATATGTTTCTATTTGATTATCTTTAGTAGATTTGTGAGAAAGAAATCTTATTGCTTAGGTAGTTGTTGGTGTTCAAGGCTAATTTATTATGAGACAGCTCTTCAAGACCACAAAATGAACAAATGTTAACTCCTGTGTAAGGTTTGTGAAGTCCTGACTTAGTGATTTCAATTCTTGAAGCATTAAGAGTCCATAAGTTGCAGGAAAAGACTAATTGCACAAAAATGTAATTACAGGTGGCATGGATCTTTGACACTGAGGGGAAGTGACAGAGGGATGAAGAGAAACACAGCCGTGATGCGGTGGAGTTTGTTACACAATGAGTTCAAGAGCACTGTGGAATTTTTCTTTTGGTATTCATGCTAATAATTAATGCTTTGTAAAAATGATAAAATAGACACATGTTCCTATTACTACTCTTGGTAAAGAGGTTAAAGAATTTAAAATATTTTCCTCTTAGAATATCATAATTGCCATCTCTGGATTCATCACCATGTAAGAATATAGGGATTTTACGTTTTCTTTTGTTGCTTCCTTTCCCATCATGATGATCACCTTGAAGAACTCTCTAGCATGAAATCTGTTCCCTTTTCATGTACCAATAAAAGAAAATGACTTAGAAATTTGCAGTGCAAGTGAAGGAGAGGGATATGGTTTTTCCAATAAGTCTGCCACTCTCTCTTGCCCTTCTTCCCTTCCTCCCTCTTTCTTCCTCCTTTCCCTCCCTTCCTCTTCCTATTCTAAAAATTTAAGTAAAACCTACTTATAATAAACATACATTTACCATTATACTTTATAAAATAGAGAAATTTTAAGTGCAGATCTTAATGAACTATTACAAAGTGAAAACACCATTTAACCACTTACACCTCTGAAACCTCCCAGACCCCTGTTCTGAATTTTATTCTTCTTCTGAAAAGGTAACCCCTATTCTGACCTCTAGTCACTAAGTTGCCTGTTTTTCAACTTTATAAAAACTGGAATCAAACAGTATATACTCATTTGTCTCTAGCTTCTTAGGTTAAATATTATCCCTTTGAGGGTTAGCTATTTTGTATGTAGCTATTCATTATTTTCTCTCACAGATATAACAGTATTCCATTGTATGACTTGCACAATTTATTCCATCTACAATTGTATCTATAATTTTTTCATATTAATTTTGGGCCTAACATGAGTAATGCAAAATAAATATTCTCAATTATGCCTTCTGGAGCATAAACCATATCCCTCTCCTTCACTTGCACTGCAAATTTCTAAGTCATTTTCTTTTATTGGTACATGAAAAGGGAGCAGTTTTCATTCTAGAGTTCTTCAGGGTGATCATCATGATGGGAAAGGAAGCAACAACAAATACATTATGTATTTCTGTCAGGTGAAAGCTCTGGGTCACATGAATGCAAATATGGTCAGCATTAGTCAATTGCTAATCAGCTTCCCAAAGTTGTTTGCCTAATTTACATTTCCATGAGCAGTGTATGAGGGTTGCACTTGCTTATATTCTCATCAACACTTGATATCTTTAATTTTTTAAATCATCCTGGTAGGTATGCAGAATAATCCCACTATTTTAATTTTTATTTGCAATAAATGAATTACTTTTGGCCGTGCCTGTTACTGATACTTTTAGGAGCATGAATTAATAGCCTTTATTGTTTGTTTTCAATTTTTTTTCTTTTAGTTGTCAATGGACACTTATTTATTTATTTATATGGGGTGTCTCACACATGCTAAGCAAGCACTCTACCACTGAACCACAACCTCAGCCCCAGTAGCCTTTGTTTTGAAAGCCTTTTGGTCCAGAGCTATTAAGCACAAAGACATTTTTTTATAGTTGTAGCAATCTCCACTAGTTCTCAAGTATATAAATTGCCAATAAATAAGGGAAGAAAATTCATTTTCTATCCTCTAGCCAGTCCCCCAACACTTTAAAACTTAAAACAAGAAGAAGGCTTATGGGCCATGGGCTGGAGGGGAGCTCTTTAAAAAATTGTTAAGGACTGAACAGAAATATTTATTATTTTTGAACTGTGCATGCAAAGGCTTCTGTATTTTTATCAGACTCATTGAAATACTTCTAGAAATAATAAGTTCACACTGTATTTAAATATATATTTTATTTATAACAAGAACATTTTGTATTACATAGTCTTAGTGCATAAAGGAAAGTATCTTTGTAAATATATCCATCTGTTTTATATTATATAATACATTTATACTAATGAGAACTCATTATATGTAAAACTTGGTTGTACTATTAAAAAGTCTAACTTATGGTCCTATTAAAAAAGAAATATAGTTTTATTACTTTCACATAAAGAACACTCAAACTAATTAAAATGCTCAGAGAATGATATATTTTGATTAATGCCTTTTCTGGGAACTCTTGGTTAGCCAAAATGTGTAGACACACACACACACACACACACACACACACACACAAATACACACATTTGTAGAATTGAGGACATTGGAATGAATAAAATTGGCCAAAATCAATTATCTTGTGGCTCATAATACTGTTTTATGATTTCAGCACTGAAAACATACTGATTAGGGTTCTGATTAGGCAAGACTTCCTTTACCTGTAAACTCTACAGTTAAGATAAAGTGCTATTATTCCTTCAGAAGATATATATATATATATATATATATATATATATATATATATATATATATATATATAAGCAGTCTGTAGAATAAAGCATGGACAGAGAAGATCATCCATAACTATTCGTCAGGTGAATAAGTAACTATAAATGGATGTTTTGAGGACACCCAGCAACAGTGATTCTCTCACTTAACATTAACTCCCATTATTGTAACTTTTCTCCATCTTCAGTCAACCATTTGAACAAAATTATTTACTAGACGAAGGAACTCTTTTGTGTAGTACCTATAAAATAACAAATTATAAATTGGTAGAAATAAAAAAAAATTACTTTCTTGTTCTCATTATCTTGACATAGCAGTTAAAAATATCTTACTAAATATCTGTTCAGTTCTAAAGAGTATGCAAAGAAGAGAGGATATGTATCTTCTTATTCAGAGGAATTCCTTTTTCTTAAAGTAACACCTCATTTTGAGGGAAAATGGTGACTTATGTATTTAACAAAGGTGATTCTCATTAAAAGAGTTTGTACCCCTGCATACTGATGTGGTACTATATCATTACTTTGGATGATAGGTTACTGTCATTTTGCATTCAGTTTTTATGAAGAAAAACAACTTCAGGTCTTTTTTTTTTTTTTTTTTTCAAGAAGTATATATTGTACTTCAATGGAGCTGGGAGCCACATATGGGTGTGCATCTACACTAGTCATCTTAAACTTAAAAAGTTCAAAACCCTAGATTCCACCAACAATCTGCTCTCTCCAGGTCCTCCACCTCAGCAAAAGGCAAAGGGCAGCTGTTCAGGTCAGATACCTAGGAGACATCTGGACTCCTCTTTCACCCACCCAATCCACTGGTAAATCCTCTCACTTCCTGGCAGTATCTGACCCTCTCTACCATCTGCACATCCAAACATGCACGAGCATTAGTTCCCAACTGGACTACCACAAAACCTCCCTCTGGCCTTCCTTGTTCCCCTGTCAGACCCCTGTCGTATAGGAGTCAGAGGAATTTTATATAATATATTGCAATTTGCAAGAAACTACAGCACAAAAAAGTGGTGACATGATTAACTAAGTCTTTAAAAAACAGATTAAATGTATATTTCTCTAATAAATTTCAAAAATGAAAATATTTACTTTTTCCATATATAACATTAAATATCACACTTCTACTCCTTTGAGTCTTCCTCTATGCCAACTTAATTAACTAAAACCAACAGAATTAACCAAAAGTATTCTTGATTTTGTTTTATTTTAAAAATAATGTGAGATTTAGGCCCTATTTATTATTCAATTCATGATTTTTCATATTGTCTATTTTTAGAAAGAATGATTCTTGATATTTAAGTTTCCTTTTAAACTTACCACAATTATTTAGAGCTGATTCTGTGTTTAACTGATTTCAATGCTCATTGCTGGTCCTTTTACACAGGTTCCTATGCTTAAGAAATCCTGATTCTTCTCTTAATTGGCTGGAATATTTACACATGTGTGTATATATATTCATGACTCATATACTTATTTCAAAATTATTTTCAGAAGGGGTACTTAAGTGACATATTTGCAGCCTCTGAACATCTGCAAATGTCCTTCTGTCACCCTTGTACTTTGGCTGAGTGCAGAATTCTTGGTCAGAACTTTTCCCTCTAAATCCTGCAGGCATTCCTCTACTTTCTCCAGGCATTCAGTGTTTCAGGAACAGCTAATGTAAGGTTGATTTTTCTTTCCCTGACAATAGCTTATTTTCATCTGCTTGAATGCTTTTAGGTTATGTTCTTTATTTCTGAAATGTTAAAACTGCATGAAAAGCCAGGCGCAGTGGTGCATGCCTGTAATCCCAGCAGTTCAAGAGGCTGAGGCAGGAGGATTGTGAGTTCAAATCCAGCCTCAGCAAAAGCATAGGCACTAAGCAATTCAGTGAGACTCTGACTCTAAATAAAATACAAAATAGGGCTGGGGATGTGGCTCAGTGGTCAAGTGCCCCTGAGTTCAATCCTTGGTATCAAAAAACAAACAAACAAACAAAAAAAAACAGCATGAAGCTGTTGTGCAGTGCTTCTCTCTCTGTTAATTTTGCCTGGTACTCAGTAATATTTTTTGATCCATAGACTTAGGCCTTCCTTTGGCTCAGTACAGTTGCGTTATTATTTTAATTACTGCTAATATGTCCTTCTTGGTGGACTTCCCTTGTTCATTCACAAGTGTTCACTGTGCACTTCCCATACTGTACTATTTACTGGGACAGCTCGTGGCTCTGTATATCAGCTCTTCAATCTCTAACTTTATTGACCAGCTTTCTTATGGTTTTTACTTTTTTTTATTTCTTCTTTTATCTGGGATAAATTTTCATTCACATTAGTACTTGGACTTAAGACTGGATTGAGTTTGTTCTACTATTCACATATATTAAATTTCGGCACAACAGTTTTAGTTTCCTTATTGCTTTCCTTCTATTAAATTTATGAATTATTTCACATACTACAAGTTTCTTTGAATTATGAGAACACAAAACAGATGTTATCCAAACATTTTAAATTTTCTGAAGAAAATATTCAGCTCAGCAGCATCTTCTTCTATTATCTTGAATGCTTGTTACTCTACTTCAAAGCAGAATCTTTTCATAGATCCCATTTAATTTCATTTGTTCTGTGCCCTTACCCGTGACTGATGAGACAGCTATACAAACTCTTCAGGAACAGACTGAATGCACTCTCCGTTTTTGCATTTACTTTCCTTTTAATTACTATTATAATTCTCTGTGAGCATTTTAAACTAAATCTATACTCCTAGCTCAAGAACTCCACAGGGAAGGAGTTGGAACTGTGAACAGTCCCAGCTTGAGAACTTCATCTCCACATAATTTCTTATTTTGTTTGGAAAAGCCACTGCTTGGGCCAACTTTCAGCATTTGGCTTATGTTTGATCTCATCTTCAAGCCAAGTATTGGTTGGGGCTGGTCTGGCTCCTTTCCCATTGTTATTCCCCTTTCAGTTTTCTGACTCTTTCAGCCACTTTATCACACCTAGACCTTTCTTTCCTCCCTCCTCCCAGTGCTCCTCCTTGGCACTGACAAAATGGAGCTGAAGTGATGTGCATCTCCCCAGCTCCAGAGCTCTCTTCTTTTCCCTGCCTCTCCAATCAAGGAAAGTGAATGAGTTACTCTTAGGACTCGTGCACTTACTTGGTGGTAATTCTATTTCTCAGGAGGATTTTGCAGTTCTCTTTGGTAGGAGTTCCATTGCACTATATTTGGCAAAAATTCTTCAAAGCTTCTCACCTGTTACTAGCACCCTTTTCTAATCCCTACTGTCACATACATGGGGTTTCACCATCTATAGATTTTTACTATTCTAATAATTTTAATTGTTATTTGTCAAAGACCAGATTAGATGTCCATGCTTATGTAGCTGGGGAATCAGGACTCTATTTCCAGGTTGTCCTGGGTCAAATGGTTTTCTAATGGCCACGGGGCCACATGCTGAGAGATAAGCCACTGTTGGGCTGTGAAAGGTAACTGACACTTTGCTGCCTTCCCTGAAATGCAGATATTCCTTGACCTGGCTGATTTTACCTTTGCTCTCTCTGCTCCATGCTCTTGGGGTGGGCTGCCCCCTACAAAACAAAACAAAAAACACACACAAAAGTACAAACACAGATATCCATTCAGACATGTAACCTTATCTGGTCTTAACCTTGCTCCTGAAGACCAGCTTCACATATTAAAAGCTTCAAGTATCGTGCTTGACACTTCCGATTAGGTTATCCTCGTAAGGAGAAAACATACTAACATCCCAATCAAACACGTGCTTTCTTCACAAGTCTTTTCCTCTTGCTGTGTTCCCTAGGTCTGTCCTATAGGGCTTGAAATCTCCCTGCACCCCTCACTCCACAGTCAGCACTGTTTTCTTGTCCGAACATGATTCTTAAATTTGTCACATCTTTTCCATTTTCATGTCATCTACCTCTATTTCAGGTTTCTCACCTGAATAACTAAAATAATTTTATGATTTGATTTCTGGCTTTCTCCTCTCACTTCTCTGCAACCTTCTCTCTCCTCGGCTATACCACTTTCTGAAGACGATAGACCATGACATGCCTTTGCTCACGAGTCTTCATGGCTCCTCCCTGATTACAGACATCAGCCTCAGCATGGTGCTCAAGACCTTTTGGGATTCCCGCTCTCTCATCTTTTTCTTCCACTACTTTCTGCCCCCAAGCCCATCCCCAAACTCTGAACACTAGTCACTTTGGACTATTTGCCATTTTCCAAGTAACTGGTACTCAAATCTGTGCCCTAAAGTATCACTAACTGCTTTCAGTTTTCAAACACTTGTGACTGCTCAATGATGCAATATGCAAAAGAAAACTCGTGTGGCAATATGACAAAGAACCATTATGTTTGCTCAACCTAATACTAAAAATTTTGGGCTTGTGACTTATATGCTATGTTTTATATGCCTTCTCTTTTTTTCCAGTAGTTCATTTCTATTATATTTTATAAAAGCATTATTTATGCTGGATAGAAAAAACCTGGCCCCTCCCCACAGAAGGATTGAGAAGTACTGGCAATGTTGTCTGTCCCCTTCTATCCTTTAAAGTAAGTTGCTGTTGGAAGCCAGGCCCATCCTTCCTGTTTCCAGCTCAAATGACACTTTCTCTGCGAGTTCTACTCCCAATTGTCCAACTCAAAAATGATTCACACAGTTCCTACATACCCGCAGTATCTTGTTCATCTTTCTGTGGCATTTACCATGTTATGTCTTCTTCCCTAGAAGGTTAGTCATTGAAGGCAAAAAACCAGAGGCAAAATGGATACATAACAATTGTCTACTGAATGAAACAGTTGCTATAGGTTAAATAGAAGGAATGGGGAAATGCTTTATGTTTTACATATGAGCCAAGTGGATGCTCAGAGTAAAGCCTAAGCTCCTGACGTGGCACCCACCTGCCTGAATTTCAGCCACCTGTCCTTGTTCGCATTTAACACTGGGTGTATCCTGCCTGTGGCTGGCTCTCAGCTCACACCTGTGACCACACAGTGTTGTGTCTTTGTCTGCTGTGCCCACTGCTGGGGCATTGTTCCCACCCTTCTCTGGTTCACACTCCCATGTCCTTCAAGACTCAGCTCATGTATCCCTTCCTCCCTTCCTTCAACATCTATCCTTGGCTCCCTTTCCTCCGGGGCTTCTGCTCCATTCTATGCATCCCTCTGTCCAGGCACCTATATTGAGCTCAAACGATCTGTTTAGGTGTCTGTCTTTTCTGCTGCCCAAGACTAGAATATTCTTGGTATGGGGACAGTATCTTATCAATATTTGTGCCCTTGTTGCCAAGCACAGGGGATGCTCCATGGTCACCATTCAAAAACCCCACTTATCTGAACCAAAGTTCATTTTGAATCACTAGAAGAAAAAAAGGAACATGATTATTGGTTCACGGAGGTCTCATTCTCCTAAGGCTATCAAGAAATGCTAATTTAGCTTAGACTGAGAATAAAATTACTGATTGTAGATTAGAAAAATATTAGAGTGATGTGATTAAAATCAGAGGCTTTGGGAATGGATGTTTTGTTAGGGACTGCTGAAATCAAAGACTGAGATTCTGAGGCAAGTATAATTGAAGTGCTTATAAACTCCACTATTCTAATGAGAAAATTCTTACCATGGACTCAGAAGAGGATAAAGGAACAATAATCAGGACTCTGTGATATTACATAGAATCCAGTCAAGAGGCCAAGGAAGCTCACTGGTGATAGCTACCTTAATTGAAAAGAATGAACCACATTGTGACACAGGCACATGAAGGAGGTCTTAACATGAGTGGCATGGCACCTCCTGCTCCTCAAATCTTGCCCCTGCCACCTAGAACCAGTGTTTCAGTGGGCTGAAACTGGGCTTTGGGACGTCATCTCAAATGATTCAATAGTTACTGGCCAGACTTTGTGCTGCTCACCAAGGAAACATTCATGGTTACTGGGATTACATAGCAACCTCAAAATAGCTGGAAGATTTTTGTCAAACAGAGCCACACAGGGCTGGCAGAAGATGGCAAGAAGAGGTCAAACCGAAGCTTTTGCTTTGGTTACATTATGAAATTTCATATTCTACATAGGGCCTATCCATTGTTGGCCATCAGCAGTGTCTTTAAGTAGCTCTCCTTTTTCTCTCTCTCCAACTTGAGGACTAGAAAGCTCACTTGGGAATAATTATTCCCCTATGAATTAAAAATTTAATAAGGGAAGCATTTGAAAATGCTGTGTTGTCATTTGGATAACAATGCAAAATGTTTCATGACTGTGTGTGTGTGTGTGTGTGTGTGTGTATGTGTATGTGTGTGTGATATGCATACACACTGATATGTACACACTGTGGAATCGCAGAGTTGAAAGATGTTAATAGGGAATTAACAAATAACAAGAATCTGAGCTTTGGGCTCAGATGTCTGCTTCACTGATCATATAACCCAGGACAGTTATGCCATCTTTCAGTTTCCTCATCTATAAAGTGGGAGCAAAATATCTGTATTTCATAGGACAATGAGAATTGAGATAACCATCTCAATTCCCACCTAAGGCTATTTGTGATTATTATAGAGATTAAATAGCACAATGAATGTGAATTACTTGACTGGTTCATAGTCCAGGCTGATGAGTCCTAGTTAGTGCAATGAAAGTAATGATGGAACTCATCCTTCAGAGAGGATGCCATGTAACAGGCGCCATTGTAATTGTCTTATGCGTATCATCAGGGTTAATATTCATCATTGCCTTATTATCTGTCATTCCCTTTTTATAAAATCCAGGTTGTCTGGCTCCAGAGCTGGCACTATCAGCCACTAAGTGATGATGATGATGTT
Source organism: Tamias sibiricus (assembly GCA_025594165.1). Lineage (NCBI taxonomy): Eukaryota > Metazoa > Chordata > Mammalia > Rodentia > Sciuridae > Tamias > Tamias sibiricus. The sequence goes on from CM046663.1 coordinate 49,238,764, forward strand.
CTTTGGATATTCTAGGTATAGGATCATATCATCCGCAAACAGTGATAATTTGACTTCTTTCTTTCCTATTTTTATCCCTTTTATTTACTTCTCTTGCTCAACAGATCTTGCTAGAATATCTAGCACTATATTAAACAAGAGCTATGAGAACAGACCTCCTTGTCTTGTCCCAGATTTTAGAGGAAATGCTTTCAGTTTTTTTTTCCCATTTACTATGAAGTTTGCTTTGGGTTTCTCATACATAGCATTTATCATGGTGAGGTAGGTTCCTATGGGGTGACAGCCAGCATCTCGTTGGGGGGTTCTTCTTCCTGCCGAGGAGGGTGTAAGCCACCTGAGAAATTAAAGTCTAGAATAATTAGTGAAGAACAAAAGACAAAAAGTCAGAAAGATATTTTCAAAAGCAGAAACCCTGATAGGTTTAGTCCACACTGGTGCTGCAGCTAGACAAAATAAAATGGCTCCAGTGGTTTAGTTAAAGGGGTACATCAAAGGCAGGGATAAGGTTTCAAGGGTGGAGTCTTGCTTCCCGATGTCTTGCAGTCAGCAGGTTGATTGTCATCTTGGCCAGTACCACCCATCTCAGGAGCTGTGTGAGAATGGCAGAGCAGAATAGGAATTCACAATGTCTTTGGGCAGTATTACACAGAGGAAATGTCCACTGGAAGTTCCCAGACACCAGATGTTCCTATTCACTAGGCTGTGATGCTGACAAAGTCCACACACAGCCCACAACAGTTTCCTTCTATCCCTAGTTTCTTTACTGCTTTTTTTTTTTTTTTTTTAAATCATGAATGGGTGCTGAATTTTGTCAAAGGCTTTCTCTGCATCTATTGAGATTACTAAGTGATTTCTCCCTTAATTCTAATTATGTGATAAATTTCCTTTATTGGTTTGCATATATTAAACCATCCTTGCATCTCTGGAATAAAATTAACTTGTTCGTGATATACAATATTCTTGTTATGTTGTTGAGCACGACTTACTAATATTTTGTTAATAATTTTTACATCTAAGTTTATCAGGGATATTGGTTTGTAGTTTTCTTTTCTTGATATGTCCTTATCTTGTTTTGTTATGAGTGTGATACTGACTTCATAGAATGAATTTGGAAGTGCTTCATTCCTTGCTATTTCATGGAATATTCTGAGGAGTAATGGCATTCTTTAAAGGTTTGGTAGAATTAATCTGAAAATTCATTCTGTCTTGGGCTTTTCTTTGTTGGAAGGTTTTTTATTACTGCTTCTATATCATTACAAGTCATTGGTCTGTTTAGGTTTTCTATACTCTCGATTCAGTTTTTTTTTTTTTTTGGTACCTGGGATTGAACTCAGGGGCACTCAACCACTGGGCCACATTCCCAGCCATATTTTATATTTTATTAGAGACAGGGTTTCACTGAGTTGCTAAGTGCCTCGCCATTGCTGAGGCTGGCTTTGAACTCTCGATCCTCCTGCCTCAGCCTCCCAAGTGCTGGGATTACAGGCATGCGCCACCGTGCCTGGCTCGATTCAGTTTTGGCAGATCATATTTGTCTAGAAATGTATCCATTTATTCTCTATTTTCCAATTTATTAAGAGTTTAAATTTTCAAAATAGTCCCCAATGATCTGCTGGAGTTCTGAGATATCTGTGGTGATTTCTTCTTTCTCATCTCTAATTTTATTACTTTGGGTTTTCTCAGTTTTTCTTTTGGTAAGTTTGACTAAAGGCTTTTTAGATCTGTTTATCTTTCCAAAGAATCAACTCTTTGTTCCATCAGTCTTTGTATTTTGTTTTTTATTCTCAATTTCATTGATTTTGGCTCTGATTTTAATTATTTCCTTTCTTCTACTGGTTTTGTAATTGGTTTGTTCTTTTTCAAAGGCCTTGAGATGCATGATTAGATTGTTTATTTGGGATTTTTTTTTTTTTTTTTTTTTTTTTTTTGTACCAGGGATTGAACTCAGGGTCACTCCACCACTGGGCCACATCCCCAGCCCTTTTTTGTATTTTATTAGAGACAGAGTTTCACTGAGTTGCTAAGTGCCTTGTCACTGCTGAGGCTGGCTTTGAACTAGCGATCCTCCTGTCTCAGCCTCCCAAGTGCTGGGATTACAGGTGTGCGCCACCGTGTCCGGCTCTTCTTCTTTTTTTTTTTTTTTTTAATTTATTTATTTGCTTTAGTTGTACACAATGCGTTTATTTTTATGTGGTGCTGAGGATCGAACCCAGGCCGCACACATGCTAGGCTGAGCCACAACCCCAGCCCTCTGATTTTCTTAGGTAAGCATTCATAGCTATAAACTTTCCTCTTAGAACTGCCTTTGTAGTGTCCCAGAGGTTCTGGAATCTTGTATCACTATTCTCATTTGAATCGAAGAATTTTAAAATTTGTCTTCTGATTTCTACTATCACCTATTCATCATTCAAAAGTGTATTGTTCAATCTCCATGTGTTTATATATTAGGGTTTTGTTTTGTTTATTTCTAATTTCATTCCATTATGATCTGATAAGATCCAAGGAATTATATCAATTTTTTTGTGTGTTTGGTAACAGTTGTGTTGTAGCCTAAAATATGGTGTATTTTGGAGAAGGTTACATGAGCTGCTGAAAAGAAAATGCATTCAGGATTTGTTGGATGAAGTATTCTACAGATGTCTGTTAAGTCTATTTGATTTATAATATTTTTCAGGTCCAAAGAGTCTTTACTGAGTTTATGTCTGGATGATCAATCTAATAGTGAGAGAACTATGTGGAAATCACCCAGTATTATTGTATTAGAGTCTATTTGGAGCTTCAATTTGAGTAGTGTCTCTTTTATAAAGTTAGTTGCACCCACATTTGGGGCATAAATGTTTATTATTGTTATATCTTCTTGGTGGATTGTTTCCTTTACCAATATGAAGTGACATTTTTTGTCTCTTCTGATTAATTTTGGTATGAAGTTTGCTTTATCATCTATGAGAGTAGCTACTCCTATTTGTTTTCAGGCTCCATTCACATGGTATATCAATTTCTATTTTTTTCATTTTCTGCTTGTGGCTGTGCTTACCTGTATGGTGGGCCTCTTGCAAACAGCATATAGTTGGGCCTTGTTTTTTAATCCATTATTCAAGTCTATGTCGTTCAACTGAAGAGTTCAGACTATTTACATTCAATGTTAGTACAGAGAGATGTTTATTAATTCCTGCCATTTTGATTTATTTATAATATTTAATTTGGTCCTGTTTCTCATTTGCTTAGTGTTATGGTTTGTATCTGAGGTATCTCCCAAAAGCTCATGTGTGAGACAATGCAAGAAGCTTTAGAGGCAAAATGATTGGGTTATGAGAGCCTTAACCCAATTGGTGAGTTAATCCTCTGACTGGATTAACATAGCAGTAACCTAAGGTAGCTGGGGTGTGGCTGGAGGAGTGGACATTGGGGCCATGACTTTGGGTGTATGTTTTGTATCTGGCAAGTGGAGTCTCTTTATGATCATCATGTAAGCCACTTCCCTCCACCACACTCTTCTACCATGATGTTCTCCCTTGCCTCAAGCCCAAGGAATAAGACCTGCTGTCTATGGATTGAGGCCTCTGAAACTGTGAGCCCCCAAATAAACCTCCCCTACAATTTTTCTTGTCAGGTCTTTTAGTCACAGTAGGGAAAAAAGCTGACTAAAACACTTAGCTACTCTTAAAATGAGATTTGTTCATTTGTGAGCTTTAGGATTTGTTTTTTATTTCTTTTGATTTTTTTTTTTTTTTTTTTTTTTTTTTTTTTTTTTTTTTTTTTTTTGGTGCCTGGATTGAACTCAGGGGCACTTGACCACTGGGCCACATCCCCAGCCATTTTTTGTATTTTATTAGGGACAGGGTCTCACTGAGTTGCTAAGTGCCTCTCCATTGCTGCGGCTGGCTTTGAATTCACGATCCTCCTGCCTCAGCCTCCCAAGTGCTGGGATTACAGTGTGCTCCACCGCACCATGCTTTTTATTTATTCTGTTTGGACTATTTCTTTAAGTAAGTTCTGTAGTTAGTGCTGGTTTTGTAGTCATGGATTATTTATGTTTCTGCTTATTTTGGAAGAATTTTATTTCATCTTTGATTTTGAAGGATAGCTTTGTTGGATATTAGTAGTCTTGGTTGACAGTCATTTTCTTTCAGGACTTAGAACATATCATTTCAAGCCCTCCTGGCCTTTAGAGTCTGTACTGAGCAATAGGAAGTGATTCTGATTATCTTGCCTCTAAATATAACCTGATGTTTTTCCCTTGAGGCTTTAAAATTTTTATTCTCATTCTGTTGTTAGGTATTTTAATTGTAATGTGTCATGGAGAAGATCTTTTTTTGATCTTGTCTTTTTGGGCTTCTGAGTATATTGTTTCTGGATGCCCATCTCATTTTGAAGGTTTGAAATTTTTTTTCTGTTATTTTCTTGAAGAGTTATTCATTTCTTTAGCCTGCATCCCACAACCTCCTCAATTCCAATGATTCTTAAATTTGTTCTCTTAATGCCCCATAGTTCTTATATATTTTGATCATGGTTATTACTTAGTTTCTTTTCTTTAATGCTGTCTGAATGTTCAAAGCTGGGTAGTTTGTCTTCTAGCTCTGAGAGTCTGTCCTCAGCATGGTCTACTCTATTAGATATTTTCAACTGAGCATTTTATTTAAATTATTGTCTTTCATTTCTAAGATTTCTTTTTGATTCTTTTACAGTATTTCTATCTCTTATTGAATCTCTCATTTATATCCTGTGCTGATTTCCTTAATCCATTCAGTTGTTTTTCTGTGTTTTTAAAAGTTCATTAACCATTTCTATAATGATTTTTTGAACTCATTATCTATTACTTCATCCACTTCAATATCTTTGGGGTCAGTTCATGATGAATTATGAACTTTAGGAGGTGTTGTGTTACCTTGTTTTTTCATATTTCTTATATTGCTGTGTTGGATTTTATGTATGTATTGGGATGGTTTTCTTTCCCACTCTTGTGTCAGCCTTTTTAGGGCACAGTCTTCACTTGCATAATTATCCTACAATGATCCAGATCGAGACCCCCTTGTAGGTGTGGCATCCACAGCCTTTGTGTTTGTTCTATTTTTGCTATAGCAGGGGATGAATGTAGGTGGGACTGAGGGGCTCACTCCTGTTTTCTATATGGGGCTTGGTCATGACTTTGGGTTTTTGTTTCTTCTATTTGTACTAAAGTATAACTGAAGTAATTAATTTTGGTGTGGAGCAAGGCATGCTATCTTTTGGTTAAGTTCTGCAGCAGAGTCTTTAACCTGTAAACTTGTAGTGTCCCTGTAGGTTCCCAGTGCCTCACAGAATAGGGGAGAAACAAAAGCAATAACTGATGCAAAAAATATCCAGGATTAAAATAAATACCTGGTTCCTATGATGACATCTCAATGTTACTTACCACAAAATCCAGAAATGATGGGATCAGCAATTGCCAACACCAAAAACAATAAATAAACATAAACTAGATCTGGCATTAATGCAAACCACAGCTGTCAACTATGTCATTCATAGCAGTAATAATTACAACAGCATTAATGGTGGGGGCAGAAGTTATATAAATCAATTAGTTCTAAAAGATGGTAAAAATACAGTTAATTAAAAGAAAAAATATGTGAGGAAGGTAGAAAAGAATTTACAATTTCAAAAAATGAATAAAGAAAATACAGAAGAGATGTAGCAGATAATGGTTATAAGGAAAGAAAGGAAAAATAGGAAAAACAAAGTAAAGGGGAAAAGAGCGAGAGTGAATGAGAGAGAGAATTTGGCTGTTAGCAGGAGAAGAAAATACAGAAAGAGAAACAAACAAATGAAAACAATACAAAACAAAACCCAAACATACAAACTGAAAACCCTAACCCTCAAAAGTTAGGCAAGGAAAAATATACCTTGAAAATTCAAAAATAAGAAAAAGAAACAAATATGTACATGTATGTATGTCCATGAGCCAATCAGCACAGCAAGTACACACACGGACACACATGTAAAAGATTCTTACTGAAAAATGAAGAAATAGTTTTTACTGAGGTGGTCAAATAGTCAACAATAATGGATGATCACTGTCTATGCTCAACTGTCCTTCTTTCCATTTCTCCTTGAGCTATGTACTGAGAGTAAGAGCAAGAGCTGGAGGTTGTTAACCCCTTCCTCTGTGTTGCTCTCTGAGCTGCCAGTTGGAGTGGCCTAAGACTGAAGCTGAAATAAGTCTCAGCTTCCCTTCTTAACAATATAAGGTAGGATGGAATGTTAAGTACTGTCAGTTGGAATTTTTTTTCTGCACAGATCAGATGGATGCACTCCCAGGGTGGGGCTGATGAGGAGAGTTTCATAGATTGGGACTTCAGTCTAATCAGGCCTAAGGGAGTTTGTTGGGTGGTGTCTGCTCTGGAGAGATTAGATCAGCACACCTCTAGGGTCTGGCAGTTTGAATCTGAATTCAAAGACAGGAGTCTGAATCTCAGGAACCTGCCAAGAATTCTACTCGTGGAATAGGGGAGCCAATCCTTCCACATACTCTGATGTCCATGAACACAGCCTTCTCAGACTTAGTCCCTGAGTACATTCATACCCACCTGTTCAGATTCCCAACCACTGCAGTTGGTTACAGAAGACATCAGACCCAAAGGAGAAGTTGGTCTCCTCCTTACTTTTCCATATCAAATTCCTTTGGGTACAATCTTCTCTGTGCCTGTTTCTCTTACATTATGCTAGGTGTATCCTAGGCCACATGGTAGGTGCCTGCTGAGACATTGTGGCAGTGTTTGCTTTGATCTCCTGGCTCCCATAGCAGCAGCTACAGCATGACCACTTCAAGATGGCTCTGGCCTCAGTTCTCTGCGATCAGCTGGGAAACATAGAGCACTTTTCAAGTACCAGCGCACAGTGTAGCTTCTGAATCAACTAAGTTCTGGCTGCTTTTCTGAGCTCAGTTTTTTGTCTGTACCAAACCTGTCCATTGTGTTTCCCAGCAGGTTTTCTCTTTTTCATCCACCTCAAAGAAATGCTGTTTGTCTGTTTAGCTGGTCTTGCGCTGTGGAGCAGCCTGGATAGTGAGCTCCTCTACTCCACCAGCTTGATCTCCCACCTCCACCCCTGTGCCTCTTGTGTTTCTCTCGTGTTCTTCTTCTTCTGTGGTGAACCAGCACTGCTACAACTGTGGCAGCAACAACTGCCCCAACTCAAATGCGGTCTTTCTTCTTTTAATATACCCAGATTTCTGATTCTCTAAGATAATTGGACCATCCAATATTGAATTATAGTGAAATCCCTCTTTCACCCACTTTGCTGATATTTTAGTTAGTTTTTCACTGCTGTGACTAAAGGATCCAACCAGCACAATCATAGAGGAGGAAGAGTTTATTTGAGGGCTCACAGTTTCAAAGGTCTCAGTCCACAGAAGGCCAGCTCTATTCCTCAGAGCTCGAGGTGAGGCTGAACATCATGGTGGGAGAGGGTGGAAGAGGGAAGCAGCTCACATCACAGTGAGCAAGAAGCAGAAAGACTCCACTCACCAGATACGAATATATACCCAAAGCTGCGCCCCAATTCCCACCTCTTCCAGCCACACCCTACCACTTCAGTTACCATTCCCCTCTCAGGGGATTAAATCATTGATTGGGTTAAGACTCTTATAAACCAACCATTTCTCCTCTGAACCATCTTGCATTATCTCACATGTGAGCTTTTGGGGGACACCTCATATCCAAACCATAACAGCTGAGGATCAGTTCTCCCATGGCTTGAATCCCAAGCCATAGAGCAACTAGGAATGCAATCTTCCTGTCATCTGCCATCTTGAATCTCTTTGGCATTTTTTAATAGGTGTTGTTATTTCTTTGTTTTCCATCATATTTGTTGCCTTTTCTAGTTTTCTTCCATTTCATTTTGAAAGCTGAAAGCTAAACTGGACTCTGCTTTCTGGTGCTGGTGTCATGTCTGTGGTGTTTGGCAGAAGAATCCTTCCTTGGTGTTAATTTTAACCCTAACCCAATCTTCATTTGTGAGATATTGAAAAGTCACAGTGGAGGATCTGACTTCTCTCCTTTAGGCTGATCTTATAAACATAATACCATTTATTTTAAAGCGTTGTTGAGGTGGGAAGTTAAAAAAAAAGGTATTTGTAAAAGTAACTATAGCATGCCACCTAATGAAAATCTAGCAAGACATTAACTTATGCCACATAAGCAACCTAATTCCTTTACTTAAAAATCTACTCTGTATCCCTTCCTAGTACTGTGAATCCTCTAATGGTTTGTTTACCCACACAGTAAAACAAATATCATTTGCATGTACTTGTGGTATCCAGGGCTATTCATGACCTGGAGCCCAGGACTCCGCCAGCCTCTTTCTCATCCTTGTCTCCCACCCAATTGTGCTCTTCTCAGTACTCACCCTGTTCTCACTTATCCCTGCATATTAGACATTCCATTTCATATATCTGAAATTCCTCACCATGTAATTACCTGGGAATTCCTCAGCACCTTTCAGGAGTGAACATAAGCATTACATTCTCTGTAAAGCTTTACCTTGTTTGTCCCATAGCATCATACACAAAATTCTTTACAGAACTTAGGAAGACATTTGTCTTCTTTGAGTTCTTTCTTTGAAGGCAAGAGTTTTATTATTATTTTTTCCCAAATGCCTGGTATGCATAAGGAATATAAGAAATGAATGAATGATTAAACTACACTTATTCTTCAGTCTTAGTACAAGTACCCTCACCACCTCTGAGCACTTTTAGCTCTTAGTCAACTACTGCCTTGTCCTAGAGCTGAGAGTCTTCCTAAAAACTGCCTAGTTGCCCCCAATGCCCAGGGCAGTGAACACTGTTAAATAGGTGACTGTGGAAGAAAATTAAATCACTCAGTCTTAACGTTGTTTACATACAAACCCATGCTGGTTTATTCTAGAAGTAGTATGTTTTTTTTTTTTTTTTTTTTTAAGAAAATGATTTAATTCTTATATTCCAGATTTTGAATTTAGGTATCTGACCAATCATTATGTTGTAGATGTCCTACTATGACATTTGCATCCTCTTGGAAATGATAGAACTTTTCCTATCCCCTGACACTGTTTATAGCTTTCTAAAGAGGAGGATTTCCCAGAGTTTTGGGTGAAGATGGTGGCTTAAATCTTCATCACAGAACTCCAAACTCTAGCGCCTCATAAAAGATAATAAAATTTCCCTAAAAAAAAAAAAAAAAACACTTAAAAACAAGAATCAAAGAGGAAAGGGCAAAACCAAAGATAATCAACTTCAAACACTTCAAGGAATGGACTCAAGATTACTGAGCAGGTTGGAGAAGCTTGTATGTCTTGGCCCTGACCCTCCCTTCCTCCACTCCCCTGACCTGAGGCTTTGCCCTCTCTTTAGACACACTAACCTGGCTTTGTGTGATTTTAGAGGAGACTCAGTCCTTCCTAAATTACTTGTACAAACTGACCAGAAATAACATTCTCTTCTTAGGAAATATTGATGCATATTAATCAATGTTTTTAGGAATAATAGCATTATCAACTGGTTCTAACTCACCAACAGTTTTGTGAAACTGAAAAAAGCCAGGCAGTAGAGGGGCAATGGCAAGGCAGGAAGAGAAGCTAGGAGCATAGAAAAATAGTCACTTGGAAAATCCAGAACGCTGCTATGTTTCTTCAGGGTGAAATTATTTATACGGAGACAATTCTATTTGTGAATTTCCAGTAGAGGTGAGATGTTCCAAGATCTTACATGAGGGGAATGAGGAAGTTGGGTATCTGCTAGGGTTCCTGGCAATTTTACTGCTTCCTGGGCAGAAGGAAAGGTGAAGGGAAATATTTTTCTTTGGAGAACTTAACTAGGAAACTCATGGGGCTGAGGCCATAGTTTAATGCACAAACTTTGGCACTGAGTTTTTTTCTGATTGGCTGATTAGGGTTCAGATAACTGTCTATGATAGTTTTGGAATAGATCCAAATTTGGGCCATAAGTGGAAGGTTACCTATAAACTATCCAAGATGATTCAGAGGGAATGCCCCTGCTACCCAGCAGCACCTGAAAACCTTCCATAGGTTGAGGCATCTTATTCACTCCTTTGGATCTCCTTTAGTTTGAAACTAGAGGGGCAAAAGAAGACAAGAACTTACAGCATGTTAATGTGGGTCTTTTACTTCATCTACTGCTAAAACTGTAGGAAATTCCTTAGAAACTCAGACTGACTTGGAGGAGAAAGGGCAAGAAATGAGGTCTCCAGTGATGCCTCCATGTCCAGCAGTGTGTTGGTGCATAAGTAACAAACTGCTGGCCAGGAACCTTCTGCCCTACACACACACACACACACACACACACACACACACACCACAAAAAGGCTCTGGTTTGTAGCACATATTTGCTGATTTCTATTGCATAAATATTACTACTATAATATATTTCAAGCCACACTGAATTAGAATGTGCACAACTCACTCACATAGGCCAGTATGAATTGCCCATAGCTGTATCCCAAAGACTGTTGTGATGTCAGCAGCTGGTCAGTTCATGTGACAGATTTCCTAGAAGGCTTTCCACAGGTTGCTTTTAAAAACGGAGGTCATATATTTGATTGACCAAGAGAACTGCTCAGGCCCAAAGAAATTAAGTTACTGTGTTTCTATACATCCCTATAGGATAGTTTTTCTAAAATTATTGATGATTTATTTTAAATAGGATAGTTGTGTTTTAATATTACTGTGCCTTTGAAACTCTACTTTCTCTAGACACTGCTCCTTTTTTTTATCATTTTTTTTTCTCCACTTGCTTCTGCTGTAGCCCTACTAGACCACTGAGAGTTCCCTGCATATCCTGTGGACCCATAACTCGGTGCCCCTATATGTGATTCTTTTCTACTGGGAATGTTCTTTCCATGCCTCTTTGCCCATTTACCCAACAAGACTCAATTACCGCCTTCCCCAAGAAGGCTGGTTTGGCCCAGGATGTTTTCTGTGCTCTCATCTCACTTCATTCCTTCCTCCATCAGAGAATTTACTATCCTAGCTATCACTGCCTGCCTCTTATCTACCCAGCTAAGGTCTGTACTCCTTTAGGTAAGGGACTTTTTGTTTTTTAATCTTTTTAGATATAGTGCCTAGCATGGTACCTAGCAGATAACAGGTGCTCAAAATAGGTTCAAATGAATTACTGCAATGAAACAATATTCATGATTATTTAAGATGTGGCTTCTTGAATTAATATTAAGTAGAAAATTCTTTCACTGAGGACCTCTCTTGAGTTTTACAGTGTTGTAGCCATAATGACTAATTTAATCACACATTTTCCATGCATGTCTATAAATGTACAAGGTGGTAATACTAGGTCAGGGAATAATGAATGCATGTCTCAAAAGCCTAACTATATCACAATCTTCTAAACTGCCCTGTGTGTGTGTGTGCATGTGCGCATGTGCACATGTGTACATATGTGCAACAGTGAAAGTATGTATCCTAGTATATAGTGGAAACTTTTATCCAAAGTGTGTTCATCACCTTGGATTGGAAGAAAAATCTCAAATGCTGACATAGAACTAATGTTTTTCTATTCTCCGACAGGGAGAGCATAGGAAAGAATCCATTTAGAGTGCTGGAAGGTTATTAGAACTCCATAATACTGGCCTAGACTACACTGGGGGGCAGATCCATCATTCCTGTCCTGCTACTCAGCTCTATTAGCCAACACTAATTCATTTCGAGTCCCAGCTCAAAGGCCATATCCTAGGAAATCTTGAGTAAAACGGTCCATTCCTTTTTCACATACCTTTTGCAGACATCCATCATGGAATCTTATGCTTCATTGCTTTAGGAGCTAGTTCTGTTTCCATCATAGCACTTCTTAAACTTTTCCAAAGTAGAAATATGCTTTGCATTGAGATATAGTACAAATATATGAGCATATAATCGGACCCCCAATTTAATGAAAAATGTGTTTATTATGTGTGATGCACCTTGATGTTTTCTATTCTATTTCTCTGGGAGAAAGAACACATCTTTTTTTTTTTTTTTTCTCTGAATACCCAATACCTAGCAAAATGCCTGGCACAAAATGGCACTCAATAATTGTTATTAGAAAACACTTTGAAAAAACTATCAAAGGATAAATACAGATGACATCACTATAATATCCAAATGGTTGTTTCCCAAGTTGGCCTTCCAGGGTGCCCCTCTAAATCTTATTCACTTTGTTATGAAGAACAAGAAGGAATATGTATCTAGGACTTGACCTCATAACAATGCCTCTTTTGTTTAGCTTTGGCAATCTCTGAAAACTCTGTATAAATTTTCATTAGATTAAGTTAGATCTCAAGTATCAAGGCTGACAGTAGCTGGGTACAGTGAACACTGCAGGATATGGTACTTATAATACTTCATGCCTTAGAAGTCTATATTTTCTCTACCAAAGTAAGGAGACTAGTGCTGATTGGAAAAATGTAGACACAGCTTGTCCTTGTTGGGGAGGTAGTTAGGTAGGAGAGAGAATGGGGGAGGTAACATACACACATACAAACACACACACACACAACCCACTAAGGGAAGGAGCCAGGCAGTTTTGTCACCTGGGGACAGAGTGGTCTTTGTAGCAAGTCAGCTCTAGTTATAGGAGTACCACTGATGCAATCATGGAGCACCTAAAAACACATCACATACTGTTTTAATTATGAGTAAATCTGGAAATCATATTATAGATTATGCCAACTTTCAGAAATAGTACATACAATGTGTTTTAAAAAATGTCACAAATTCTGAAAGACTGAAGCAGGGAATGAAGAAAGAAAACAGGAAAATGTAGCTCATGGATTAGATAAGCTTCTCATTGTTAATATTCTCAAGCCCACAAAACTAGCTGAAAATATATCATTCTGCTTCTTTACCTCTAATCAAAACTTCAGGGCACAGCTGCTTAACATCCTAGTAATCTATGTGGATGAACTACACTTTGTTGGCACAGTATATTTTTAAAGGGTATATTTATTGTTACATAAGAGTCTGGGAATTTTGGTTCTCATTTTACTTTTTCTTATAGGTTAGAGTTAAATACTATAATCTTAAATTAATTATGAGGAAAACATACATTAGATGAAATCTACTGTGTGACACTGATTAGTTTTGCAAATGGGAGCTGATATAATTTCCACAGCTGGTGCCCATCCTAAATGCTTTTCTAAGTGTGTACATGTACATTCTCTATTTCATTAACTTTTTTGTTGGTGTAATATTTCTTTTATACTTTATGCATGACTCATGCTTATTTCCCTGTTGTTCTGCCTGAATTGGTCAATTCTTGCTATGTAGAAACCAGTGTCTGGCTTAAAATCAAACTCAAATAGATGCTAACTAAATGCTGTGCTGGTGATATGAGGAACCCATCAGTACCATTAGGCTCTTCAAGGCAATGAGTGGACCTTCTGCCTAAGGACAAGGACTGCCTAGTATAGGCCAGTCTCTGAATCAAGTACTAAAGGGTGATACCATTAAATACATATCTATGGGTTTTGTTTTTTACCAATCCACTAATCTTAGATTCATAATATTGGTGAAAAAATACTCTATGTCTCTACTGAACACTTAGACTTTTCCCTCATCATTATTTCCTAATCAATAAAGTATATCAACTATTTACATAGCATTTACATTTATTAGGTATTATAAGTAATTTAGAGATGATTTAAAATGCACAGGAGGATATACATTTACTATATGAAAATATTAAGCTACGTTATAGAAGGGATTTGAGCATATGTATCCTTGGGTGGCAGTGTGGCATTCTGGGACCAATAATGCCCCCATGGATACCAAGAGATGACTGCTAAAGGTACCATAACTTTTATGCATATGTATATTGTTCAGTCCAAAATTATGTATGGATGTCTGCCATCAAACAGTGCTATTCCTAAGAAATTCATAATTAGTGAAGAGATAATCAACTACTCACATAAATAATAAGATGGAAAAGATTGATAACAGCTATGGAGAAAAAGTATAGGGTGCTTTAAAAGTATAAATGACAGAACTTAATGATAGCAAAGAATATTATCTTTTAATTTTTAAATTTATATTCTTTTTAGATATACAAGACAGTAGAGTGTATTTTGACATATTATACAAACATGGAGTATAATTTATTCTTATAAGGATCCCATTCTTATGGTTATACATGATATGAATTTTCATTGGTTGTGTATTTATATATGAACATAGGTAAGTTATGTCTGATTCATTTTACTATCTTTCCCATTCTCATTTTCCTTCCCTTTTCTTCCTTTCACTTTGTCTAATCCAAGGAACTTCTATCTCCCCCAACAATGTATATCCACATCCATACATCAGAGAGAACATTCAGCCTTTGGTTTTTCAGGATTGACTTAATTTACTAAGGATAATAGCCTTCAGTTCCATGCATTTACCAGGAAATGCCATAATTTCATTCTTCATTAAGGCTGGGTAATATTCCATTGTATATATACACCACATTTTCTTTATACAATCATCTGTTGAAGGGTACCAAGTTTGGTTCCATGGCTTAGCTATTGTGAATGGAGCTGCTATAAACACTGATGTGGCTGCATCACTGTATGCTGATTTTAAGTCCTTTGGGTATAGACCAAGGGGTGGGATAACTGGGTCAAATGGTGGTTCTATTTCAACTTTTCTAAGAAATCTCCATATGTATGAGTAAAACTTTTCCCCATATCCTCACCAACATTTATTGTTGCTTGTATTCTTGATAATTGCCATTCTGACTGGAGTGAGATTAAATATCAGCGTAGTTTAAATTTGCATTTCTGTAATTGCTAGAAATGTTGAGTACTTTTTCAAAAATTTTGACCATTCGTGTGTGAAGTGCTTGTTCAGTTCCTTTGCCCATTAATTGAGTGGGTTATTATTTTTTTTTGGTGATTTTTTAGTTCTTTGTATACCTTGGAGACTACTGCTCTACCTGAGGTGCAAGTGGCAAAGATTATCTTCCATTCTGTAAGCTATCTCTTCACGTTCTTGATTCTTTTCTTTACTGTGAAGAAACTTTTTTTTTTTTTTTGGTACTGGGGATTGAACTCAGGGGTACTCGACCACTGGGCCACATCCCCAGCCCTTTTCTGTACTTTATTAGAGACAGGGTCTCCCTGAGTTGCTAAGTCCCTCACCATTGCTGAGGCTGGCTTTGAACTCATGATCCTCCTGTGTCAGCCTCCCAAGTGCTGGTATTACAGGTGTGCGCCACCATGCCCAGCCTTACTTCTTGTGCTTTATAGTCTTGTTAAGGAAGTCTGTTCCTAAGCTGACATGAAGGAGAGTTGGGCCTGCTTTTTCTTATAGTAGGTACATTATTATTATTATGTTCATTATTTCATGAATTATTTTATTATGTTTTATAGTGCAGGCTTTCAAGTTGTGAATTCCTTTTAACTTTGTTTATCACTGTAGGTTTTTATTTCATCGTCAATTCTGAAGCTTAATTTTGCTGGGTATAGTATTGTTGGCTGGCATCCATTTTTTTTCAGAGCTTTGTATATATTATTCCAAGACCGCCTAGATTTGAGGGTCTGAGTTGAGAAATTAGCTGAGATCTGGATTGGTTTCTCTCTAAATGTGACTTGTCGCTTTTCTCTGGTAGCTTTTAAAATTCTATCCTTATTCTGTATGTTAGGCATTTTCATAACAATGTGCCTTGGTGTGGGTCTGTTAAAATTTTAAATTACCCTCATCATGGTCACTTTTCATATCTTTGTATACTTTAGCAATATCTATTGTAAATATTGTAGAAATAATTTTTTATATAGTCTGATAATCTTTTGTCTTTACCTGATAATTTTATCTTCTTATAGTTATTGCAAAAATATGTTGGAACTAATATCTGATAATTTCATCTTCTTATAGTTATTGCAAAAATATATTGGAACTAATATCTGATTTATTTTGAATTTTCAGTTTATATTTTTCAAAGTTAACTTTCCCTAGTCTTCCTGTTTCTGTTTCTGCTCTCCTTCTTCTTTTATTTCTTTCCTATATGCTTCCCCTACTTCTGGCTGACCTTTTGTATAGATGTTAAGTAACTTAATTTTTCCTCATTTACTGATTTAGAAGACAAATGTCCTTTTCCAAGTTTATTATAGCAAAGGAATTTAACATCCATGTACTGAAAAGGAATGAAATTAATTGTTGTCTTCTCTTGAACTAAAGAATACTTTCATATTGATCCTTCTTCTTTGATTTATATCCTGGTTTTAAATGATATTTTAATTGCACCATTTTTATTTTATAAATTAGATATTACTATGATTGAGTTATACTATAAACATGCACTTGTATATATGTATACACACATTCATCATTCTTTTCTGGTTCCTGTACTTTTGTCTCTGATTACTTTTGCTGCAAATATATTATTACTATCCCCTAGAGTCTGTTGCTTCAATTCTATTTTTCATCTGATATTTTCTTTGTCACTATCTTTGAAGGATAGCCTTCCCTGAGGCCTGACATTGAGGCTTTTTAGTTATCTTTTAGCACATTAAAGATTTTCTTACCTTTGCATTGCTGCTTATGAGATCTTGGCCTTTTATATAAAACTCTTTACAGTTAATCTATCCTCTCTCTTTCCCTTGTTTTATGATATTTTCTGTTTTTGTTGTTCTAAAGCTTCTCTTATGTGATAGAATTTATTTATTTAACCTGCTTGAGTTTCTCTTTGAATATTGCCCTTTTCTGTCTAAATTCAGATATGGTAGAACTTTTTCCTCCATAATCTTATTTTCAATTCTGTAATTTACATGCTCCATTTATTTACCTCAGTCTACTACATTTTAGATTTATATTTTAGATATTATACTTTCCTAATTGTACCTTCACCTCTATTCTGCATGCACCTTTCATCTTTCATTTTTCATTTCCATTATGCTTTCTTCCTTATAACTTTTCTTTGGCTTTATTTTAAAACTCTGAAATTTTCATGATTTTTTTAAAATATATTTTTATTTGTCAATGGAAATTTATTTTTTAAAAATTTATTTATATGTGGTGCTGAGGATTGAACCCAGTTGCTCACACATGCTAGGCAAGTGCTCTACCGCTGAGCACAACCCCAATCCTTCATCTTATTTTTAAACATTCTTTAGATAATTCTTATTTTATATTCTATAGTTCTAATTATTGTTGGTTTTCCAGGTCTATTCTTGTGGTTGGTTGTTTCTTTAGACTTTTATTCTTGGTATCATGTTTTGTGAAGTATTTTTATTTTAGACTATGACCCCCTTTTTATAAAAAATTTTTCCCCTTGACATATATTTTGAAGACTCATTCTGCTAGAATGAATTAATGTTTTTCTATTGGGAAAGTAAAGAGTGGTCCTGTTGATCCAGGACCACTTTAAGCCAAAATTATTGTTTTTTTTTTAAATTTATTTATTCTAATTTGTGATATATAACAGCAGAATGCATTTCAATTCATATTACACATGTAGAGCACAATTTTTCATGTCTCTGGTTGTACAAAAAGTAGAGTCATACCATTTATGTCTACATACATGTACTTTGGTAATGATGTCTATTTCATTCCACTGTCTTTCCTACCCCCTTTTCCCCTCCCTTTTGCTCCCTTCCTTTAACCTATCTAAGGTTTCCTCCCATGCTCCCCACAACCTCATCCCCATATGGATCAGCATCCTCGTATCAGAGAAAATATTTGGCATTTTTTTTGGGGGGGGGGATTGGCTTACTTCACTTAGTATAATATTCTCCAACTCCATTCTTTTACCTGCAAATGCCATGATTTTATTCTCTTTTGATGCTGAGTAATATTCCATTGTGTATATACCACAGTTTCTTTATTTATTCATCTACTGAAGGGCATCTAGGTTGGTTCCACAATTTAGCTATTGTGAATTGTGCTGCTATAAATATTGATGTGGCTGTGTCCTTTGGGTATAGACCAAGGAGTGTGATAGCTGGGTCAAATGGTGGTTCCATTCCAAGTTTTCCAAGGAATCTCCATACTGCTTTCTAGATTGGTTACACCAATTTGCAGTCCCACCAGCAATGTATGAGTGTGCCTTTCCTCAAACATCCTTACAAACTCTTATTGTTGCTTGTATTATTGATAACTGTCATTCTGATTGGAGTGAGATGAAATCTTAGAATAGTTTTGTTTTGCATTTCTCTAATTGCTAGAAATGTTGAACATTTTTTCATATATTTGTTGATTGATTGCATATCATCTTCTGAGAAGTGTTTGTTCAGTTCCTTAGCCCATTTATTGATTAGGTTTATTTTTTGTGTGTGTTAAGATTTTTGAGTTCTTTATATATTCTAGAGATTAGTGCTCTATCTGATGTGTGTGTGTGGTAAAAATTTGTTCCCATTCTGTAGGCTCTTTATTCACCTCACTATTTCTTTTGCTGAGAAGAAGATTTTTAGTTTGAATCATTCCTATTTATTGATTCTTGATTTTATTTTTTGTGCTATAAGAGTCTTATTAAGGAAGTTAGGGCCTAATCCAATATGATGGAGATTTAGGCCTGCTTTTTCTTCTATTAGGTGCTGGATGTCTGGTCTAATTCCTAAGTTCTTTATCCACTTTGAGTTGAGTTTTGTGCATGGTGAGAGATAGGGGCTTAATTTCATTTTGCTACATATGGATTTCCAGATTTCCCAGCACCATTTGTTGAAGAGGCTCTCTTTTTTCCAATATACATTTTTGGTGCCTTTATCTGTATTTATGTGGGTTTGTGTCTGTGTACTTTATTCTGTATCATTGGTCTGCAAGTCTATTTCAGTGCCAATACCATGCTGTTTTTGTTACTATTGCTCTGTAGTATAGTTTAAGTTCTGGTATAGTGATGCCACCTGCTTCACTCTTCTTGCTAAGGATTGCTTTAGCTATTCTGGGTCTCTTATTTTTCCAAATGAATTTCATGACTGCTTTTTCTATTTCTATGAGGAATGTCATTGGGATTTTGATTGGAATTGCATTAATTTGTATAGTGATTTTGGTAGTATGGTCATTTTTACAATGTTAATTCTGCCTAACCAAGAACAAGGGAGATCTTTCCATTTTCTAAGGTCTTCTGAATTTCTTTCTTCAGCATTCTGTAGTTTTCATTGTAGAGGTCTTTCATCTCTTTCATTAAGATGATTCCCATGTATTTTACTTTTTTTTTTTTTTTTTTTTTTGAGGCTACTGTAAGTGGGGTAGTTTTCCTTGTTTCTGGTTTAGCGGATTTGTCACTGATATACAGAAATGCCTTTGATTTATGGGTATTGATTTTATATTCTGCTACTTTGCTGAATTCATTGACTAGTTCTAGAAGTTTTCTGGTGGAATTTTTTGGATGTTCTAGGTATAGGATCATGTCATTATCAAATAGTGCTAATTTGAGTTCTTCTTTTCCTATCCATATTCCTTTAATTTTTTTCATCTGTCTAACTGCTCTGGCTAGTGTTTAAATAACTGTGTTAAATAGAAGTGATGAAAGAGGGTATCCCTGTCTTGTTTCAGTTTTTAGTGGGAATTGCTTTTATTTTTCTCCATTTAGAATGATAGTGGCCTGAAGCTTAGTATAAATAGCCTTTACAATGTTGAAATACATTCCTGTTATCCCTATTTTTTTCCAGAGTTTTAATATGAAAGGTGTGTTGTATTTTGTTGAATGATTTTTATGCATCTATTGAGATGATCATATGATTCTTATCTTTAAGTCTATTGATGTGATGAATTCATTTATTTATTTATTTTAGAACAAAATGAAGGGTAAATTTTTCAGCCAAATTTTATAAAACAAAAACATATATTAAAATTATTTCAGATTCAGTAACAATAATATGTGTGCTGTGTGATTTCATTCAGACCTTAGGCTTTTAAAAAATTATTTATTTATTCTAATTTTGTTATACATGCTTGCAGAGTGCAATTCATTTCATATTACATATAAAGAACACAGTTTTTCAAGTCACTGGTTTTACATAAAGTATTTTCACACCATTTGTGTTTTTATATATGTACTTAGTGTATTGATGTCTAACTCATTCTGCCATTATTCCTATCCCCTTGCCCCCTCCTTCCCTCTCTCCCCTTTGTTCTATTTAACATTCCTTCATTCCTCTCATCTCCCCTCCCTTGCCATTATAATTCAGTATCATCATAGCAAAGGAGTCATTTGACCTTTGGTTTTTTGGGATCAGCTAACTTCACTTAGCATTATTTTCTCCAATTCCATCCATTTACCTGTGAATGCCATGACTTTATTCTCTTTTAGTGCTGAGTAGTGTTCCATTGTGTATATATACCAAATTTTCCCTATCCATTCATCTATTGATGGGCATTGGGGTTATTTCCACAATCTAGCTATTGTGAACTGTGCTGCTATAAACATTGACGTGGCTATGTCCTTGTAGTAAGCTGTTTTTAAGTCCTTTGGGTATAGACCCAGGAGTGGGATAGCTGGGTCAAATGGTGGTTCCATTCCACGTTTTCCTAGGAATCTCCACACTGCTTTCCAGATTGGCTGTGCCAATTTGCAGTCCCACCAGCAATGTATGAGTGTGCCCTTTTCTCTACATCCTTGCCAGCATTTACTGTTGTTTGTGTTTTTGATAGCTGCCATTCTGACTGGCGTGAGATGAAATCTTAGAGTAGTTTTGATTTGCATTTCTCTAATTGCTAGAGATGAACATTTTTTCATATATTTGTTGATTGATTGTATATCTTCTTCTGAGAAGTGTCTGTTCAGTTCCTTAGCCCATTTATTGATTGGGTTTTTTTTTTTTTTTTTTTTTTTTTTGGTGTAAAGGTTTTTGAGAGCTTTATATATCCTTGAAGTTAATGTTCTGTCTGATGTGCTTGTGGTAAAGATTTGCTTCCATTCTGTATGTTCTCTGTTCACCTCACTGGTTGTTTCTTTTGTTGAGAAGAAGCTTTTCAGTTTGAATCCATCCCATTTATTAATTCTTGGTTTTAATTCTTGCACTATAGGGGTCTTATTGAGGAAGTTGGGGCCTAATCCAACATGATGGAGATTTGGGCCAACTTTTTCTTCTATTAGGTGCAAGGTCTCTGGTTTATTTCCTAGGTCCTTGATCCACTTTGAGTTGCATTTTGTGCATGGAGAGAGATAGAGGTTTAATTTCATTTTTTAAAAAATATTTATTTGCTTTTAGTTGTACACAATGCGTTTATTTGTACGTGGTGCTGAGGATCGAACCCGGGCAGCACACGTGCTAGGCGAGCACTCTACTGCTGAGCCACAATCCCAGCCCCTTAATTTCATTTTATTACGTGAGGATTTCCAGTTTTCCCAACATCATTTGTTGAAGAGGCTGTCTTTTCTCCAATGTATGTTTTTGGCACCTTTGTCTAAGATAAGATAACTGTAAATGTGGGTTAGTCTCTGTGTCTTCTATTCTGTACCATTGGTCTAATGGTCTATTTTGGTGCCAATACCATGCTGTTTTAGTTACTATTGTTTTGTCATACAACTTAAGGTCTGGAATAGTAATTCCACCAGCTTCACTCTTCTTGCTAAGAATCACTTTGGCTATTCTGGGTCACTTATTTTTCCAGATGAATTTCATGATTGCTTTTTCTATTCCTTTGAGGAATGTCATTGGGGGTTTGATTGGGATTGCATTGAAATTTTATAGTGCTTTTGGTAGAATAGTAATTTTGACAATATTAGTTCTACCTATCTATGAACAAGGTAGAGCTTTCCATTGTCTAACATCTTCTTTAACTTCTTTCTTTAGCATGCTGTAGTTTCCATTGTACAGGTCTTTCACTTCTTTTGTTAAGTTTATTGCCAAGTATTTTATTTTTTTGAGGCTATAGTAAATGGGGTGGATTTCCTAGTTTCTCTTTTTGAGGATTTGTCACTGATGTACAGAAATGCCTTTGATTTATGGGTATTGATTTTATATCCAGCCACTTTGCTGAATTCATTTATTAGTTCTAGAAGATTTCTGGTGGATTTTTTTTTGGATCTTCTATGTATAGAATCATATTGTCTGCAAATAGTGATAATTTGAGTTCTTCTTTTCCTATCCATATCCCTTTAATTTCTTTCATGTGTCTAATTGCTCTGGCTAGGGATTTAAGAACTATGTTAAATAGAAGTGGTGAAAGAGGGCATCCCTGTCTTGTTCCACTTTTTAGAGGGAATGCTTTCAATTTTTCTCCATTTAGGATGATGTTGGCCTGGAGCTTAGCATAGATGGCCTTTACGATGTTGAGGTATGTTCCTGTTATCCCTATTTTTTCTAACATTTTGAACATAAAGGGGTGCTGTATCTTGTCAAATGCTTTCTCTGCATCAATTGAGATAATTATGATTTTTATCTTTGAGCCTATTGATGTGATGAATTACATTTATTGATTTTTGTATGTTGAACCAACCTTGCATCCCTGGGATCAATCCCACTTGATCATGGTGCATGATCTTGTTGATTTGTTTTTGTATTCCATTTGCCAGAATTTTATTGAGAATTTCTGCATCTACGTTCATTAGAGATATTGGTCTGAAGTTTTCTTTCTTTGATGTGTCTTTGTCTGGTTTTGGAATCAGGATGATATTGGTCTCATAGAATAAATTTGGAAGTGTTCCCTCTTTTTCTATTTCATGAAATAATTTGTGGAGTATTGGTATTAGTTCTTCTTTAAAGGTCTTGTAGAACTCAGCTGTGTATCCATCTGGTCCTGGGCTTTTCTTGGTTGGCAGGCTCCTGATGGCATCTTCTATTTCATTGCTTGAAATTGGTCTGTTTAAATGTGTATATCATCTTGATTCAGTTGGGTAATTCATGACTCCAGAAATTTGTTGATGCCTTCAATATTTTCTATTTTATTGGAGTACAAATTTTCAAAATAATTTTTAATTATCTTCTGTATTTCTGTGTTGTCCTTTGTGATATTTCTTTTTTCATCATGGATGTTAGTTTTCTCTCTCCTTTTCTTTGTTAGCATGCCTAAGGGTTTATCAATTTTGTTTTTTCAAAGAACTAATTTTTTGTTTTGTCAATTTTTTCAATTGTTTCAATTTCATTGATTTCAGCTCTGATTTTAATTATTTCCTGTTTTCTACTGCTTTTGGTGTTGATTTGTTCTTCATTTTCTAGGGCTTTGAGATGTAATGTTAGGTCATTTATTTGTTGACTTTTCCTTCTTTTGAGGAATGAACTCCATGCAATGATTAACTTTCCTTTTATTACTGCCTTCATAGTGTCCCAGAGATTTTGATATGTTGTATCAGTGTTCTCATTTACCTCTAAGAATTTTTTAATCTCCTCTTTGATGTCTTTTGCCAACCCACTGTTCATTCAATACCATATTATTTAGTCTCCAGTTGTTGGAGTAGCTTTTATTTTATCATTGATGTCTAATTTCATTCCATTATGATCTGATAGAATGCAGGGTAGTATCTCTACTTTTTTGTATTTGCTAAGAGTTGCTTTGTGGCATAATATATGGTATATTTTAGAAAATATATTATGCTGAGAAGAAAGTGTATTCACTTGTTGGATGAAATATTCTATGTATGTCAGTTAAGTCTAAATTATTGATTGTATTATTGAGTTCTATAGTTTCTTTGTTCAGCTTTTGTTTGGAAGATTTATCCAGTGGTGAAAGAGGTGTTTTAATGTCACCCAGAATTATTGTGTTGTAGTCTATTTGACTCATAAACTTAAGAAGAGTTTGTCTGATGAACCTAGATGCTCCATTGTTTGGGGCATATATATTTATAATTGTTATATCTTGATGTATGATTCCCTTCAGAAATATGAAATGTCCTTCCTTATTCCTTTTGATTAACTCTAGCTTGAAGTCTAATTTATTTGATATGAGGATGGAAACCCATGCTTATTTCCACAGTCTATGTGAGTGGTATGTTTTTTCCTAATCTTTCACCTTCAGTCTGTGGATGTCTTTTCCTATGAGGTGAGTCTCTTTAAGGCAGCATATTGTTGGGTTATTTATTTATTTATTTATTTTAATTCAATCTGCCAGTCTGTGTCTTTTGATTGGTGACCATTAGTATTCAAATTTATTATTGAGACATGATTTGTATTTTTGGTCATTTTTGTTTGTTTTGGGGATTTAACTTGACTTGGTTTCTCCTTCGATTAGTTTTCCTTTACTGTATTACCTCCCTCTGCTGATTTTCATTGTTGTTTTTCATTCCTCCTCATGGAATATTTTGCAGAGGATGTTCTGTAGTGCAGGCTTTCAAGTAGTAGATTCTTTTAACTTTTGTTTATTGTGTAAGATTTTTATTTCATTATTAAATCTAAAGCTTAATTTTGCTGGATAGAAGATTCTTGGTTGGTATCCATTTTCTTTCAGAGCTTGGTATATGTTGTTCCAGGATCTTTTAGCTTTCAGGGTCTGGGTTGAAAAATCTCCAGATATCCAAATTGGTTTCCCCCTATATGTAATCTAATTTCTTTCTCTTGTGGCTTTTAAAATTCTCTCTTATTCTGTATGCTAGGCATCTTCATTATAATGTGGCTTGGTGCGGATCTGTTGTGATTTTGTATATTTGGTGTCCTGTAAGCCTCTTGTATTTGGTTTTCCAATTCATTTTTCATGTTTGGAAAAATTTCTGATATTATTTTATTGAATAAATTGTTCATTCCTTTGGTTTGGAACTCTATGCCTTCCTCTATCCCAGTAATCTTAAATTTGGTCTTTTATGTTATCCCATATTTCTTGAATGCTCTGCTCATGGTTTTTTTTTTTTTTTTTTTTTTTTGGTACCGGGGATTGAACTCAGGGGCACTCGACCACTGGGCCACATCCCCAGCCCTTTTTCGTATTTTTATTAGAGACAGGGTCTCACTGAGTTACTAAGTGCCTTGCCATTGCTGAGGCTGGCTTTGAACTCGCGATCCTCCTGCCTCAGCCTCCCAAAGTGCTGGGATTACAGGCATGCACCACCGCGCCCGGCTATGCTCATGGTTTCTTACCATCTTCACTGTGTAGTCTATGAACTTTTCAAGATTATATACTTTGTCTTCATTGTCTGAGGTTGTGTCTTCCAAGTGATCTAATCTGTTGATGATGCTTTCTATTGAGCTTTTAATTTGGTTTATTGTTTCCATTTCAAGGATTTCTGTGTTTTTTTTTTTTCCCAGAAGCCCTATCTCTTTACTGAGTCTTTTGCTTCCTGTATTTATTTGCTTATGTAAGTCTTTATTGAAATGATCTTTTGCTGCCTGTATTTGCTCTCTTATATCACCTTTTAATTCGCAGAACATTTTAATTATGTACATCCTGAACTCCTCCTCTGTCATTTCTTCTGTTGTGCTGGCCATGGTTTCTAATAAATTAGTATCTTGATTTGTTTGGGGTACTTTCTTCCCTTGTTTTTTCATGTTGTTTGTGTGTCTTCCTTCTAGCACTGTGGATCTGAGACATTACTGTTTTTACCCTATAGGCTTATAGCGCTCCTTCAGGGTTCCAAAACCTCTCTTTTGAGGGGAAGAACAATATTAACAGACCCCAATACAAATAATATACAACCTTAAACCAAATAGCTGCTATTAAGACGTTTACAGTTTTGTCACAATATACAGAAATGGTGAGTTTAATTATTATCTTAATATAAACAGTAGGTTTGCAAAAGGGTCTACAGTTTCTGATGGTGGATAGAGAATCAGGGGTGAGATATAGGATGAGATGTTAAGGGGGAAGGAGGTGGGGATATAGAGTTATTAGTTCTCAGAAAGTGTGAAAGAGGAGTCTGAAGAAGTTGGAAGAGAGGAAAAAGTGATTTTGGGGAGACACATTAAATGGGAAGACAATAGACAGAGTTAAAAAAGCACACAAACAAAAATTAAGAAAAAAAATGTAAAAAATAGGAGACCAATGAATATGCAACACAACTGTAATATGCAATTCATATATTCCAGTCCTTGGTAGCCTAAATCATGCAAAGTACTTGGTTTCACAAATGTTGGGAATGTGAGGGCAAGAAAATAGAGAGGGAGAATGAAAAATAAATCTTGAAGATACAGGGTTGTTTTTGTCAGAGATCAGTCTTTCCTGCTTCCCTTCTCATCCAACAGGTGGGGCTGTCTGTTGTTTGCTGGTATCTCCACCTTCAGGATGGTGAAGGTTATTAGGGGGGGAGGGTTGGTCTTGTGTGCATGGCTCCTGGAAGTGGGGTAAAATACCTGCCGGTCCCTGATGGGAGATTGTACCCCAAGGATCTCCTTTGGGGCCTGCTCGTGTGATGTGGGTGCCTGGATGTCTACTTATATGACCTGTAGACCCCACAATACCTGGTTATTCTATAAACTGTATCTCACTCATCTTGGTTACCCAAGATGGAGGAGGCTGCATTCAGCAATGGGGTTTCATGTCGGATGGGGCCAGGCACTGGCATTGTGCGGTGTGTTCAGAGATGCAGCTCTCTGATGTGCAGTATCGTGGCTGGCAGCTGTCTCTGGACCCAGTGAGCTGTTCCCAGGTGCAGGCTAGGGGACGACTATGGCAGTGGTTGAAGTGACCCAAGATAGAGATGACCAGGGGAGCCCCATGTTGGTAGATGGGGGTCCACATGGGAGTGGCAGCTGGAGTTCCTGCTCGGGTGCTAATGCTGGTGGTCTTAATTGGCACCTGGTGATTCTGCATGGATGAGTGGCTGGGAGTCCTGCAATGATGCTGAGGCCTGGAGACCTGTGTGACACGGGGCCATGATTCCTTTAAGGGGGGTCCTCTAATCACTCCCAGAAAACCAGTATTCACACTACTTGAATTCCAAGTCCCAGAGTGACACAGAATGCAGCCTCCCTCTAGCCCACCATCTTAGATCTCCCCCCAAAACTATTGTTTTGAAGTCTGTTTTCCTTTCTACACAGGCACTTCATATACACGTGGCTTGTACTGTGAGTTCTCAGAATAAATTTTTGTTTAGTCTGCCTTTACTAGACAGGTTTATTTCCCCTTCATCTTCTTCCTATAGGTGTGGCCCTTAAGACTCTTGCTTTTTAACCAGGTGTTCTAGGCTTGATGGAGGCTGAAGGTCACATCTCCTTTTCCTTGTGTGTGAGATAGCTACCACAGGGGGAGATATTGAATTTCTAGGTGTTTGCACATGGCACTCAGAGCAAAAGAGACTTGAGACTAGTTTGCCTCCCTACATCTTCCTGTTACATTTTTGCTTTTAAGGAGAACTTATTTTCTTTTTATCTCACATAAGAATTTAGAGTTGTTTTAGTGATTTCAGGGAAAGTATTTATAAATAACTATTTTAGTATTAGGAAAAAAACTATTCAATGAGAAATTTTAAATTATGAGAGTATTGCATCAACAATTAAAAATTCCAAGTTTCTCAAAAGAATATAAACAGATAATAGAAAAAAAACTTTTTGTCACTTTATTGTCAGTGGTGCTCAGTGGTGAACCTGTTAGTAGTCCCTCATGTATTTTTTGTCCCAAATTTTTAATAGATATGTCATGTTCATACTTGTTTTTCTATTTTTTAACCATACTCTGTTTTTACTCTATTAATAGGATATTACTTTCCTATGTTCATATATGAATACACTAGCAGTGTAACACCACATCATTTATAGCCACAAGAATGGGAAGTTATACTACATGTATATATAGTCAAAATATTCTACCATCATGTATAACTCAAAAGAAAAAAAAATTTAAAAGAATTTTAAAAAGAGGGAATGAAGTAAAAGGTTATTGGATGCTGGGGGCCAGCCCCAGTCAGGGGGTACAACGCGAGTGCTCAGCGAAGTACGGAGGCAGAGAAGCAGCGATGGGGAAGATAACACACCGACACACGAGTCAGGCTGTGGAATCTTCTGCTGGTTTATTTTTAGTTTGTACAAGTATATAAGCAATATTTCTTGGCATTACACATTCTTTTACATCATAAAACTTAGGAAAGAGGCTGAATCATTTACAGATTACATATCAGACATACATGTTTTCGTACAGATGGAAAGTTTACAAGAACTGTACATAACTATCTGCGTATGTTATAATTTTTACACCATATCTCTAACTTAGTCATTCTTTCTGTATACTGTTTGAACTTGTTTGATAAAAGTCAACTTTTTCTATCAGGGATTCCAAAGCATTATTGTTTTTCTTTCATAGCAGTTGTTTATAAAATCTAGAAGCAGGGCAAGGCTGCATGTTAGCTCATGGGAGACTTTTTACTCTAAGGGATTTATATCTACTTTAAAAGTAAGAGAAATTTATTTTAATCACAAAAAGACTCTTAAAGCTTATTAACTAGAAATTAAGTACTTATAGAAAAAGGTTTGTGTTACTCTTTTCAAGAAAAGATAAATGTACAGAGTTAGCCTGGATCTAAATAATTGAAATAGGGATACCTGGTGGCCATATATATGAATAAAAGAACTGAACAGCAGCAAGTAGAAGTCAAAGTTAACTCTTTCAACACCATATCTTTCATGAAAAAGGAGAGGGCTTTATAGAAAATGCCACAACAATTGGATACTTGGGCATTATCCTTGGAACGTGATTAGGATGTTCATGTAGGACCCCAGTTAATTCCTGGAGAATGAGTTAATATAAAAGAACGAGCCTAATACCTGTACTCTGCCTCCCCTTTTCACACTGGGATCTCTCTTTTGTGTGGGGGATGTGCTCCCATGACCGCGATGCCATTCTTCTTTGGAATTTCAGCAGAGACCAAACACATGGGGCTACTTAATCTTGGACTTTTGGCATCTATCACCCTGAGCCAAATAAAACTCTTTTTTAAAATACAGTATCTTATCTCAGATATTTCTTGAGAATAATGGAAAATGGATTAGTACAACCAAAATACTTTGAACACACAATCTACAATTGAGATGAAATAGTCCAATTTTTAGAATAGCATGAACTACCTACCATAAGAATACGAACCTTTGATGGTCCAATGAGCATTAGAAAATTCCTAATTTGAAAATCTCCAAAAGGCTCTTCAGGTATGGATGATATTACTGGAGATTTGCCACACATTTAAAGAAGAATTAATGCCAATTCTATGCAATTATTTCTAGCAAGTAGGACAGGGAACAATTCACAATTTATTCTATGAAGGTGATAAAAGCACATTGTTAAACTGGAAAAGACAATGCCAAAATAAAACAAAAGAAGAAATCCAAAATTGGCTGAACAAAGTCCATCATGACTATACACATGAAAATCCTTATATAATGCACTCCATTGACAAGCACAGGAAGTCATGCTTGTATAAACTGATGTAGAAAAATCATATAAAATGCAACATGTATGGATAAAAATTATCAAATAAAAATAGGGATCATATATTTAAGTTATAATCCCAGACTCAGGAATAAGGACTTTTAAAAATGGCATTATATTATGAGGTAATTACCTAAAAAGGAGGTTATAATGGAGTAGGGCAAGCAGTTGGTTCAGTGTGACTTGCATCCTTATGAGGACAGCAGGGTGGGCTGCTGGTTTATTTGTACTCTTTTGTCCTCATAAGGAAAGCATATTGGGCTCTTGGTTCACTGAGACTTGTGTCCTTATAAGGACAACCAGCCAGGCTGCTACTTCACTGATACTTGTGCCCTTATATGTAGAACAGGGCAAGCTCTTGATTCACTCTGACTTGCATCCCTGTATGATTATCTTTTCTCCTATCTAGTTGATATGCATAGTGAAAGATTTGAATTCCCATCCTTTCAATTTGGGTATGTTCTCCAGGTATTTCTTGTCAGTTCCCCTGAGAGCTATAATTTGATGTGAACCTATAGCAGCCTAATTTCAGTCACATGGGGAATGCTGCCCTGTACATCTCCACCCGTCTCTCTCAATTTACTGATGCTACAAGTATATGCACTGTGTGGGGAATCAGGGCTGAATTTGCCTCTGAGGGCCTGTGTACCTCAGCATGATAAAACAATATTTTAGGTATCCTTGGGGTCAGCAGAAGGTCCCAAGATCTCTCCAAAAAGAAATATTTTCTGTACCCTGGAACCTACAATGGGTATGATCTTGCAAATTCCTGAGAGACTATCAAGGCATCTTTTCCATTGTGTCTGTGCAAAGCACTTAGCATCTCTTTAGGATATATAATCTCCTTCACAAGCACATCTTCCTTAGCCTTAGCTTTCCACACATGTTCAACCACATATTTTAAAAATCCTGTAGTGGGCTGGGGTTGTGGCTCAGCGGCAGAGCGCTGGCCTCGCACGTGTGCGGCCGGGGTTCGATCCTCAGCACCACATAAACATAAATGCATTGCATTGTGTACAACTAAAGTAAATAAATAAATATTAAAAAAAAAGAATCTGTCTTTAAAAAAAAAATCCTGTAGCTATTTTCCTCTTCCATTCTCAAAGTAAATCAGGCTAAAATCTGCCATCAATATCCATGCTAGTGACCAAAGGCTGTGCTGTCCTGACATTTCCTATACCAGATTAGTCTCTAGTTTTAAAATGCAGCCTCACAGTCTTAGGGCATGGGCAAATGGAATCAAATTCATGGTATCAATTTGTTTTTCAGTTACATTTCTGTTGCCCTAATAGATACCCCACAAGAATAACTTACAGGATAACTTTATCCAGGGCTCATGATTTCAGAGGTCTCAGTTCATATATGGTCAAATAATTGTTCTGGGCCCATGGTGAGGGAGCACATCATGGGGCAAGGGTCAAGCAAAGGAAAGATATTCTCATGGCAGCAAGGGAACAGAAAGAAGGGAAGGAGACACAGGGAAGAAGCACCCTTTCAGGGCATTACTCCAGCAACCCACCTACTCCAGTCACATTCCACCTGCCTACAGTTAACACCCAGTTAGTTCATTGAAACTAGGAGGGGCTGATTACATTATAGCTCTCACAGTCCAATCACCTTATTTGTGAATATTCCTGCATTAACACAGCAGCTATTGGTGAACACAAGTTTTAAATTACAAGTGACTATAAGCCTATCTACTAGGGATTCTGAGGCAGGGGGATCACATGTTCAAGTCCAGCCTGAGCAACTTAGCAAGACCTTTTCTCAAAAAGGGGATTTACCTCAATGGTAGAGCCCTTGCTTAAAGTGTGCAGGGCTATGGCTTGAGTTGCCAGTATATATATATTTAAAAAATGCACGGGTTCTTTAGGGAATGAGTTCTACCCTTCTGCCCCTTCCATCATGCGAGGACACAGAACCCAAATGCTTTGACATTGAACTTGCCAGTCTACACAACTAGGAGAAGTTAATTTGTTGTCTAAGATATTTGTTTACAGCAGCATGAAGGGACCAGTCATTTGAGAATGCCTCCATATCTTCCCCTTCTGGGAGGGACATGTTTACAGCTCTAGGATTCTTGGATTCCAGGGACTGTCCTTTATTGCTTTGAATGTTTTGTACTATAATGTTTCTAATGAGAGATATGATGAAGATCTTATGGGAAAATTATGACGAACCCTTCCTCCCTCTCAACCTCCTAGGTGTGCATACGGTGTTCTACAGTGTTTTAGGGAACAGAGCATTTTGTTACAGTATCATGGTATGAGGTGCTACCATCCTTTTGACATCCATTATTCAGTGTTGGAAGAAGAAGTAGTCAAATACCTTGAGTGTAGATATGATGAGGTTGTTCAAGGCCAAAATGATTAGACTTTTAGACTTGAAATGAAAAGTTCATTGAAGCACTGTACATATTTTTATTTTTGAAAATAAATACCATTTTCCATAACCTATTGAAACAAAATCTTCTGGAGTACTTTCTTATTCTTATTCTGAAAGTGGAAAACTCCTGTAGACCCAAAGGGAGATGGCCACTGGGTGATGATGCTCAGGCATGATTTGGCCATTCCTTGCTCTGACCTCATAAGGAGCCAATTTGAGGGAATTTTAAACACAGGGTATATAAGAGGGTGGCTCTGGCTGGGTTTTTGTCTGTAAACATGGGAAGCTCTTGGTGGTTACCTGTCAAACTCCCAGATAGTGTGCTGGGTGGATGTCGTCTTAAGAGATTGGTTCTTTGATTTGGGTATTTTTGGGTCTTGTTTCTGTTTTTTGATTTTGTTTTGTTGTTTTGGTTTTTAGCTAGCGTCCTTACTTGGTGTCCCCACTTAGGAAGGACAGTAAGAGTAGTCAGACTAGTATAGGTCTGCAGGGGCCCTGCTCCTACCATGAGAAGGCCTTCATTATGAGGTCTTCAGGGACCCTGAGCAAGGGGGGTTTGGTCATGTGAAACTAGCCAC
Source organism: Tamias sibiricus (assembly GCA_025594165.1). Taxonomy (NCBI): domain Eukaryota; kingdom Metazoa; phylum Chordata; class Mammalia; order Rodentia; family Sciuridae; genus Tamias; species Tamias sibiricus. The sequence continues at coordinate 49,270,944 of CM046663.1, forward strand.
CATCTCTGCACTGGGGCAGAGGTGGTGGTGAATGTCCTGCCAAAGGGAAAGTGGACTGCTCTGAAATATACATGATGATGACCCTGAACCACCCAAATGTGATCCAGCTCTTTCAGGTTACTGAAAGCTGCAAACATGTCTACATTGTGATGGAGTATGCACGTAGGTAACTGGTACATTACCTCATCCCGCCTGGGGGACGCAGGAAGCTGAGGCCTAGAGACTGTTCAGGCAGATCATGTGTGCCATGTGCTACTGCCACAAGATGCACATCTTGCACCGAGACCTGAAGGCTGAGAACATTGTGCTGGATACCAGAGGCAACATCAGACTGATTGACTTTGGCATAACCATCAGGTTCAAGCCTGGGCAGAAACTGACAAGTTCTGAGGCACTTTCTAGTACCTTGCCCTGGAAGTCATCCAGGGGTAAATACATGAGTTCCCCCCACCCCACCCCAGTGGACAGCTGGAGCCTGGGTGTCATTCTGTATTTTATGTTGATAGGGAGCTGCCTATTTAGGTGGCCAGCATTAAGGAGACAAATTTTGTTCCCAAAGTTGGTCTTTCCCCAGCATGTCTCTGCTGAGGCACAAAGACTCATCAAGGAAATACTGACAGTAGACACCATAGCAAGGCTTTCATTAGGAAGTCTTTGAAGACCCATGGCTGAATCAAGTTGTGAAGTATATATCCTATCATAATGTGCCTCACCACAACCTCTCAGACTCCACAGTATTGACAATCCTCTTGGACATGGGTTATGACCCATATAATTCTAGAGTGTCTCTGTCCAAGAGAAGGTTCGATGATGTGATGGCTATATACTGCATAGTCCAGCACCAGGTAAGCCAGAGGGCAGGCTTCATGAAGATTGTGCGAAGGAGGGTTGTACCTTGCCCATGCCCCATGGATCCTTCAAATTTCCCTGTCCTCCAAAGAGGAGTGCAAGTGAGCCTGCTGTTCACACCTTCCCTTTGCCCTGTGAACACCAGCCACCTGAGGAGGCCAAACAGTCAGGGCAGCAGAGCGTCAGAAGGGCCAGCATCCCTGCCATTAGACTCTGCTTCCTGCATAAGACGACCCCATTCCCAGCCTAGCCTCCCACCATGACTCTGTGTCCACAACAATGAACAATCCTGCATATCATCATCATAAGAGGGCAATTTCTCCCAAGATGCCACCCACAGCGCCTCCCCGTGGCAACAGCAAGGGCTGGAAGTGGGTAACTGGGGGGGATCAACATCTGCTTTCTACTACTGTGCTGTTTCTTGCTGTGTTAGTGAACTATAGCTCCAATGCAAGAAGAGCAAAAATGTGCTAGATTCAGAAACAGGGTTCCAATGTAAATTCCGAGCTGAGATGGACTAAACCAATAGAGAGCCAGCCAGAGGGCCCTTTGCTCTGTGGATGCTGTTATCACCACATGGGCATTTGCTGCGTGGACTGAGAGAACATATTGGCTTGGGCTTCTCCACATGGGTTCCAGCCATAAGTACATCTGGATCTTCCTGGACATCAGGAGTCTCCGCTGCTCTGACCTGCAAGGAACATTAGATGAGACTGTTTGCCCTGGGACACTTACCCATGTCCTGCTCTTCTCTTTCCTTTATCCCATGCTCCTGAGATGGCAGAAGTACTTCTTTTTTTGGGGGGTGGTACCGGGGATTGAACTGAGGGGCACTAAACCACTGAGCCACATCCTCAGCCTATTTTGTATTTTATTTACAGACAGGATCTCACTGAGTTGCTAAGCACCTTGCCATTACTGAAGCTGGCTTTGAACTGTGATCCTCCTGCTTCAGCCTCTGGAGCTTCTGGGATTATGGGCGTGCGGTACCAGGCCCAGCAGAAATACTTAATAAACTTGTTTCTCTTGAATTGCATAGTCAAATTGATGTTCCAAAGATTAAAAACAAAGGCTGATATGAAAAAATGGGGGGAGGGGGTGTCTCAGAGTGAAGGCTAGAGCCCAACAGACATCCTCTCCAAGGCCTGGATCACAGTACCTCCCTCTCCTGTTCAATGTAGATAAGACTTACTCACCTTGAGTCAGTGTAGATGAAGATGAAGATTCATATTAGCAAGTGTATAAGAGAACTTGCTCAGATTTAGCCAATGTAGATGGGGATTCAGTTGCCTTAGCTAGTGTAGAGGGTCTCTTGCCTCTAGCCAGTGTAGATGAGCACTCCACTGGCTTTGACCTAGTACAGAGCCTTGCTGTCTTTGACCCAGTTGTACTGAGGTGTTGCCTTAGAGCCAGTGTAGACATGACTGACTTTGAGCGAGCAGTCTTTGGCAGAAGGAATCTCTCCCTAAGATGTGTGGAGAGGGTGGGTGGCAACTGTTGGAGAAATCACATCTGAGAAGATACTGGAAAACCCAGAGTGTTCTATGGCATCATCTCTTTCATACTGTTTGCAGGGAAGGCAGATGTGGGCCAGGTGGTGTAGGGGTGGGCCTGCCTGCAGCAGATGACCGTGTGCCTCACCACCTGCCATGCTACCTCACCATCCAAAACTTTCTCATGGCCCCTGCTGAAGGTAGTAGAGAAAGAAGCACATGGAGTTTGGGGAATGGAGATGACAAGGCATCTTATGGATGCTATTTACATAAAAGTAAAATGTACCAATATGGAATTGCTCTTTGCTTTGGGTTCTCTTTATGCCAAAGTTTGTAAATGGAAGTGTGTACAAAGGAAGAATGGGAAATACTTGGGTTAGCCAGAATGCAAAGCTTCTAACACCTTCCATCCCTGATGGCTCTGCAGGACTGTGCCCTCAGAGTTTATCTGGCAGCTTCTTCCTGCTATTACCCTTAGTGGTCAGAAAATGGATACCTTTAAAAAACAAATGCATGTCACATGTGTCAGTTTAGTACTTTGCCATTTTCTGATAGGACCCCAATTGTGAAATTATCATATATTTGGAAACATTTAAAGAGAAACTCTTTGCATCTTTTTCTATAGAAAAAATCCCAATGGTGGTGAATTCCCCTAAGACAAAGCCACTGCCCAGCTTCAGGCAGGGGCACAGGGTGTGCAGCCAGGTAATGGACATTTTGGGATCCAACCTTGCCCTAGGGAAGGGATTGCCTAATAGCTGCCTGAAAGGTTACAATGTGCAGGAGATTCTGGGAAGCAGGAGAGGCCTATTGAGGATCATGGAGGAGTGTGCCTGAGGAGGAAGTCCAGGCCCAGGTGGACAACTCCAGGCCCACACTGGGACAGTCACAGAGGTGTGCAGGGATCCTGGAAGGTGGGAGGGAGGAGGTGTAGAGGAGGGATGCCTATTGTGCATTTTGTGTGGCTTGTTCTCAGAAGCAGAAAGACAGGGTATCCTAGGCTGGAATTTTCCTCAAGGCCTGCCACTGGGCCAGGCTGGCACTTGTCAGGCAGATGTTCTCCCTGTGGCTCCTAGAAACAGTTGTTGGCCTCTCTCTGAAGACAATGTAACTCCCCCTCTAGGTAGGAAGGAAGGGCTGTTTCACTTACTCAATTATTTAAATATGTGGATGCCAAGCTCCTTCACATTGAGTCCTTTCCATCAGTTAGTACTGAAAACATCCTTACAGTTTCCACTGTTGGTCTCAGATGCCTGTTCTCCCACGGCCTCCTTGCTCCACAACGTCCTATGGACTCTTTTTGCCTGTTGGACACAAGTGCAGTCAAGTGGGGGTGGTGGCTGTGGTCAGTGCAAGTCCCCACCTGACAGGAGTTTATCAGCAGTGGCCTAGAAAGCCGGGTGTGACATTCATCTTCACAAACCCTGAATAGAACAGGCCTCATTTTTACAGTGACAGCTAAATAAACCTGCTTATTTTTGAATAATATATGCAGCCTCAGGAAAAACACGAGAGTAACGAAAAATGATTTGTGCAACTGAGCAACTTTAAACACATAATCTATACAATTTAGATGAAGTAGATCAATTTGTTTAAATGCATGGACTACCAGAAGAACACAAACTTTTACATGGTCCAGTGACCATTAAGAAAATTAAGTTCCTCATTTGAAAATCTCCAAGAAGATCTTCAGGCATAGATATAATCAGTAGCAATTTCTACCCAAGCCTCCTCAAAATAAGAGTAGAGACAATGTCCCTGTGGTGACTGATGCACAGGAACATCTAGGGTTGACGCCTTTACTAGAAGTTAGGAAGCAGTCTTAGAGGGAGCATGTCCTTGATGACAACCTTGTGATTTTGGGCATACATTCTCCAGAAGAATGAGAGAATGAATGTACTGTTTTAAATCATGTCTTTGTGGTATTTTGTTATGGCTGCCTTAGGAAAGTCATACACAGGGGAGCCTGACTTGATAGAACTTAACTTGATCAAACTGGTGTAGCTAATAGTATATTTGATGGTGAAGGATGACAAGTAAGAATGCCTACTCTCAATACCTTTATTCACTAGTGCTGGAAGTTCTAGCCAGAGCATTAAGGCAAGAACAGGAAATGTAAGGTCTACAAATTACAAAGGAAGAAAGAAAGCAGTCCCCATTTGAATATGATATGATATTACACAGCAAGTATTTTTAAAAGCTTCCAAGAGCTCCTACAACTTATTAGTAAGTTCAGCAGGATTCAGAATAAATATACAAAAATCCATTTTATTTCTGTACAGTAGCAATGAACTTGTGGAAAATTAAACTAAAACATAGTTGCTCCAAAAAGGTATTCAATTGTAGTTTTTTTTTTTTTTTTATATGAGGGATTGAACTCAGGGGCACTCTACCACTGGGCCACATCCCCAGCCCTTTTTTGTATTTTATTTAGAGACAGGGTCTCACTGAGTTGCTAAGTGCCTCGCCATTGCTGAGGCTGGCTTTGAACTTGCCATCCTCCTGCCTCAGCCTCCCAAGTGCTGGGATTACAGGCGTGCACGACCGCGCACGGCTTCTCAACTATAGTTCTAACAACATATGGTATGGGCCTTTAATACTGGTAAGTACAAAATAATGATGAAGGAAATCAAAGAAGATCCAATACAGGGTGAGACATTCCATGTTATGAATTAGGAGATTCAGTTGTATTTGTTTGTTCATTTGGGTTGTAGGCAGAACCTATTCTTTACACCTGTAGGGATGAGGGTACAACTTTCCTTTCTAGCTCTTGCTGAGGAACATTCTCATTTTCTAGAATCCACCTAGAGTCCACCAAGAGTCCTTTGCTTTTGTTCCCCTGCCTTCATTTTCAGAATTAGTAAAGTGGGTTGAGTGCCTCTCCTATTTTGACTCTTCCATTTCATCTTCCTCATCCAGTTTAGTTTTAGTTTTTAAGAATCATGTGATTAGATCATAGCAATTGGGTAATCAGGACAAATCTTCTTATTTGACGATCATCTGAACAGCAACCATATTTCCTGCTTTATAACAAAAGGCATTATATTTATAGGTTCTGGAGTTAGGTTATACACATCTTTTGGTGGGCACAGAGATTACCCTACCTACCACACATGCCTAGCCCTTTGATGGCTTCCTGTTGCCTGTGGCATTGTATATAACATTTTCAAGATCACACCCTTTCTTCCTTGGTTGTTTTTACTTCTGATTCAGCTACTTATGGTGTTTAGCACAGGCCATATCTTTTATGGTTAATGTCTCTGTGTGTATTCTTTCCTTAGAAACCTCTCTCCTTTCTACAACTTAATCTTCAAAACTCAGGTCAGAAGTCAGAGGCTTTAGAATCACAGGAGTGGGGGAGGAGGGAGGGAGAGAAAGAGGAAGGAGAGCAATATGGATGTTACTTTCTGTTCCCATAGCATCATGATTATAGCACTTACTGTGTTGTGAAAATGATTTCGGTTTACATTTGTTTTAACCACTAGTCTCTGGTGATTTGAAAGGCACAGAACATATTTTATTCATTTTTATTTCTTCTTTCTAGTGCAGGATCAAGCACACAGTGAGCCCTTTAAAAAAGACAGACTGAATTTGTTAATGAACATTTGATTTTGGTGGTAATGAAGTTGTATCCTTTGAGCAACAGTCAGTCAAATTCTCAAGTGTGAGGTAGGAAAGGGACTCCAAATTCATCATCCTTGGTTCAGTATGGACACTAGTTCTGAAATCAGAATTGATGCTTTTGGCATCAAGGTGAAGACAGGTTCAATAATGCTGCCTAAAAGAAGTGTTACTACTGTGACCTTTTCTACATTATGAAGTAAGGGCCTAGGCCCTGGTGTCAGCACACCTAGATGGCATTTCTAAGTGTCCTTAACCTCTTTTGGATGGCCCTTTTATTACATACAAAAATAAAAGAGGATTCAGTTTCATTTTAAACTATTTATTGTTTAGTCCATCCCAATGCTTGTTTGAATAAGAAATCATTCTTATCCTTAGAGAATTTCATTGGGTAATGTTGCTATCATAGCCTGATTGATACAATCAATCTCTGATAATCCATAGTGTGTTTGTCTTTTCCTTCCCATAAGCACATTTGAGAAGATAGTTAACAACTTTAAACAAAGTAAGGACAGGAGGGTCATTGTTTGGGAAACATACTTGATAGAGCTATGCTGCTTTTGGCCAGGAGGTAAATCTGAGGTCTGACTAACATCTCCATTGGTTATTGAGGTGACTAGCTATATTTGCTTCCTAAAACCAATGATATGTCAGAACCAACTTTACACACTTTTGATTTTACCCTGTGTCTCTGGCAAGCAATAACTGAATTTCAGACTAATCTGCTTTTCAACATTCAAAGATGGTTTGAACATTGTGATTCTAGACTTGCTCTTTGCTTTCTCCCCTGAATCCCTCTCTGCCGTTGTCTTCTTTTCTCTTTATGAAAGTCTGGTTACCTCTTTGCCTCTTAGCCTACATTGAGAATCCTACCAGGAAGTGCCAGGAAGTGCTATTTGATCACAGAAGTTTTCCTTAAAGCAATTAAGAAAGTGAAGAGTTTGGTATCTCCTGTTACAGAATTTTAAGAGGCAAATTTTGGCTTGGCATGGTGGCTCATGCCTGTAATCCCAAATGACTTGGCAAGAGGCAGGAGAATTGCAAGCTGAAAGGCAGCCTCATACAACAGTGAGACCCTGTCTCAGATTTAAATGAAACAATAATGAAGAACAAAAGGACTAGGAATGCAGTTCAGTCTCCAAAGTCTATGTCTCTCTTTCTTTCATATACACATATAAATAGAGGAGATTCTGTGTTAAATTAACACTTACCATACTATATTTTGGTGTTTTCCAGTAGGAAGTCACACTGATCTCTGTATTTTCTATTGTGAAGAAGCAGCATTAACACAGCGCTCATCTGTCCATGAATACAGTTTATAATTGACCCACATAAGGTCTCTGTGATGTTGCCTGCTTCACGTTTCTCGCTGAGGATTGCTCTGGTTATTCTAGGCCTCGTATTTTTCCAAATGAATTTCATGACTGTTTTTTTCTATTTCTATGAAGAATGTCATTGGAATTTTAATAGGAATTGCATTAAACCTGTATAGTACTTCTGGTAGTATGGCCATTTTGACAATATTAATTCTGCCTAGCCAAGAACATGGGAGATAGAAGGTCTTCTTCAATGTTTCTTTAGTGTTTGTAATTTTCATTGTAGAAGTCTTTCACCTCTTTTGTTCGATTGATTCTAAAATCTTTTATTTTTTTGAGACTATTGTGAATAGGATAGTTTTCCTAATTTCTCTTTCAGCTGAATCATTACTGACATATATGAATGCAATTGATTTACAGATGTTAATTTTATCTTTTGATACTTTGCTGAATTCATTTGTGAGTTCTAGTATTTTACTTGCGGAGTTTTTTGGATATTCTAAATAGAGAATCATGTCATTGGCAAATAGAGACAGTTTGAGCTCTCCTTTTCCGACTTGTATCCTCTTAATATTTTTCTTCTAATTGCTCTGGCCAGAGTTTGAAGGACTATGCTGAATGGAAGTAGCAAAAGAGAGCATCCCTCTCTGGTTCCAGTTTTTAGAAGGAATGCTTTCATCCATTTTTTTTTTTTTTTTTCCCATTTAGAATGATGTTGGCTTTAGGTTTAGCATATATGGCTTTTACAATGTTGAGATGTTCCTGCTATTCGTAGACTTTGTAGTATTTTGAACATGAATAGATGCTTTGTCAAATGCTTTTTCTGCATCTGTTGGGATAATCATGTGGTTCTTGTCTTTTAAGTCTATTGATTTGAAAAATTATGTTTATTGATTTCTGTATGTTGAACCAACCTTGCATCCCTGGGATAAACCCCACTTGATCATGGTGTACTATCTTTAAAATATGTTTTTGATTGTGATTTGCCAGTATTTTATTAAAAATATTTGCATCTATGTTCATGGTAGTAGCAGGGTGATACTAGCTTCATAGAATGATTTTGGGAGGGTTCCCTCCTTTCCTACTTCATGGAATAATTTGATGAGGATTGATGGTAGTTTTTCTTTGAAGGTCTGGTAGAACTTGGCTGAGAATATATCTAGTCCCGGGCATTTTGTTGTTGGTGGTGGTGGTGGAGTCAGAGGAACAAAGGCAGCCAGTGTAGATAATAAATAATTGGGTCCAACTGGGGAGACTGGGACTGGTTTGAAAGGAAAGAAATCAAATACTAATACCTCCAGAACCCTTCCCCCTCTCCCCCAACAATGTTGTCAAGGTGACCAGCCTCCAGGAAATTGTTCCTCCCTACAGGGACTGTCAATGAATGCTCCCTTCTTGCCTGGTCCTCTGGGTGGCTTCATTCCCCACCTTGGATCACTCCACCTTTGGCCCACCATTTGGTCATGAGTCACTGGATGAGGGAGAGGCCATGCAAACAAAGGAATTCTAAAATATATATAAGGGGCAGGACACCCCCACTTCCTTAGATACCAGCTCTGGATCCTCTTCTTCTTCCCAGGAGAAGTCTGTCTCTGTTCTATCCTTTATATAAAAATTGCTTCCTACACTTGCCTTGGCATTTCTTGGGTGTTCAATCTTCAACATCTGGGGATATGGAACTTGGTCCTGATTAATGCTTTTCACTGGCAGTATCATATTTGGAGGTCCCACCAAGATCATCACTGAGGTAAGACACTTCACATCCATCGCACAACTTTCTGAGGTGTGTCTGTCTCTTTTCTTCTGGAGCACAATAATGGGCACACATCTGCTAATTAAATGCAGTTAGTGCAAGCCATCATTCTACAAGACTTGGGTGAGAAGATTACTAGCCTAGGAAGTTCTGAATCATCTGTCCTGCAGGTCAGTCATGTTTGGTTCTGTTGAAGCTGTGTTCCACTATCCTATCCAGGCTCAGAGCATTTGGTGTGAGTACACAGTGTCTCTAATCTTAGTCTGCTTTTGGATGTGTGGAGATGGACAACGGTTTGGAACAATTGCTAGGTTCTGGCCTAGGCTACTTGCAGGTGAATCCCAAAGGTTTCTTCTCCTAACTTCTCTCCTGCTTGCCCCAAGGAAGTATCCGTGGTGATTGGTCTATAACCAACTTTGAGTGAAAGGACCAATAACATATGCCTCTGCTGGGCCATGTTACACTCTCTTGTGCTCACTCCTGTCAGTACCCTGCCTTCCCTTGCAGATCAGACTCTCGCTGTTCAGACTCAAGTGTTGAGAGAGGAACATGGAGTGGTTCATAAGGAAATGCCTGAGTTCCCTTTGTATATAGCCTTTAGAAGCCTGTAGAGATTTCCCCATGCTCCACTAACATTTTTGACTGCAAAAAGGGAGATTTACACCCACAACAAGTATAAAATCTTTATTCCAGTCTTTACCCCTAGTGTTCTGCTGCCAAACATGATCTCAGTACCAACTATCTATCTGTTAGAGAATCATGACCATCAGAGTGAAATACAAATTTGAATACCATTCTACAGTTCAGCCTGTTCTGTAAAAAGGAAGGAAATAATCCAAGGTTCCTATATGCATGGCCTAAGGACTTCTCAGACCTTGTTTAAAAAACCCAAATTGTGCCAAAAAGGTAAAATAGACTCAGCTATGATCCCTCATTCTTAATGAGACCAAATTTTTCCTCCCAAAAGTTCATTAACTAATGGAAGGCTCAACACAGATAAAGATTTATTTCAAACAGGGTTCCATATTCTCCCAGGGATTCACAATTCACATGGTATGGGTGGATAATCCAGAGGCTTCAATCTTTTTCATGGCCACTTCTGAAAAAGCACAAGTCATGACCAAATTTATAAGGCAGCAGTTAAATCTAGAGGTCATACATGGAAGGAGGGGCAGAAACTGCTGACTGCTAGAGGTTTCAGGATGTACCCTAGCCAAAGAGATAATTCCTTGGTGCAGGCATTTATGTGTCCTGTTCTCTTTTGCTAGGTTTATGTTCATGTTGTTCAAAAGGGAGCCTCATCAAAAGTAATGGGAGATGATGTCTCATAATTTTCTGCATCCAAACCTGGTCTGATTACCAACTCAGGAAATTTTAAAAATGGTTAAAATGCTGTAGACATGAGGTTTTACTCAAAACAGCAGCCTCCTTTACTTAGCTTCTAACAGATCTCTATCTTGCCAAGGCCTGAATTGAAATGTAAATTGTGGAGGCCTGCAGAGCTTACAAATGCTTGCAGATTTGGGACCAGAAGGAAAAAAAAGTCTGTGACTTTTAAATTCAAGCTGCTTTCTCAACAAGTTCCTGCAGCACAGGGAGGGAAAATGAAATGAATGGTCAAGACTTCTTTACCTTGAGAATCTTTACCTAAGAATTTCAGGACTCTCTCTCTCTCTCTTTCAATATCTGAACTCTCTCTAATCAAAGCCAAAGTAAACTCTGGTCTGATAAAGATGTTCTGCATGGTCCTTTTCTAGAGTAATTAATAGCTGTGTCATTTTTTAAGAACTCTTTGTTTTTTAAAATTATATATTTTGAGCTCATAGTCCTTATGGTGAATTCACACTTGCTTCTCCATGCCTAAATTAAAATATTTTCTGATCAGTTTTATTTCATCTAATTATAGAGTTTCTATACTCTGCCTTTGTTCAGAGGCCAATTTTCAAGGGTTAGCTCTCAAATACCTTGGGAAAATTTCTTCTTACAAGATCCTAAGTAGGACATGGACATGATGATGTTGGGAATAAATCTAATATAGGCTTTAATAAACATCTGCAACATTACAGTGGAGATATACCTACAAAAAGCTATAAGATCTTTGTTTTTTGTTTTGTGCATGTGTTCACACTTGTGTATCTTGTGTATTGTGTTGTGTCTACATATGCTTGTGTCCATATATCATGTACATGGTATCAAAATTGGCATATAGATAAATGAGTGCTCATTAATTAAAATTTAAATGAGAAATGGACCCAAATGCCTTCAGTTCAAGTGCCTTAAAAAGAGGTTCAAGGAGGAAAACAGATGAGAGTAAAGATGTCTTTAAAATTCTTAACTCACAAGTTTTTCTAGGTGGTCAGTGTTGGTTCTAGGCAGAAGGCCACACCTCCCAGGCAGAAGGCCACACCTTTCCAGGTGCCTTGTGAAAACTACGGCTCCCGAGATCCTCAGCGTGACCAAAACCTGACCAGCAAGACCCTTGTCCACTACCACTACCTCCCCCCATGACCTCTGCTGGCCTATAGGACAAGGACTCACTCCAAGGGGGTTTTATGACCCCTACTCTATTTAAGCCAGCCCCGGACTGAAATCGTCCCTTTTGTTCCTGCTCTCACCTGGTTCCTGCGGCTCCCTGCTCCTGCTCCCCACTCCCGTTCCCGCGTGCTCCAGCTCCCCTCCGTTCCCCGCGGTTTGTCCTCATCCCCTCCGCGTGTTTCTTTGGTAATTCAATAAACCCCTTTCCTTTTCCTATACGACAGTTCGAGCCTCGGTCCCTACCTGCAATTTCCGCTAACATTTGGTTCCCTGACCGGGAAAGGAGACGAGCGTCCACCACGCGTCTCCTTGGCCGTCTGTCTTCCTTCACCGTCGCTGAAATTTGGTAAGCCCCCGTCCACCCTGAGTTCGTAAACCTGTTTGGCCACTGCGCGGCGAGAATTGACCGTTGATCGTCCGGCAATCTCACTGGGGGCCATTCTAGGGGGGACCACACCCCACCCAAGCCTTCAGGGCGACGGTGGACCCCGAGAACTCTCCCCCCCCCCCCCCCCCCGCCTCCCCATCTTTATTCGCCCACTTTAAAAATTTCCACCTGTCCTCTACGGCTCTCGGCTTTCTAAGAAAGGTTCCCCTCCACACTCCGGGCTTGAGCTTCCGTTTTTCCGTTCGGAACGGAACATTCCCATAGTCTCCATGGAGTAAAAGCTCACAGCTCCCCGACACCTTTAAACCTGCCGTCCGGGACGAAAGGTGCTTAGGTGTCCCAAGGCTCGTCTCACCTGGTGACGACTAGGAGAGAGAGCTTGGATCTTACGCTGATTCATACTTTGAAAGGGACGCCTTCCAAAGTATTCTATCAGCCCCTCCCCGTTATCGGGAAATATGGGAACCTCCCTGTCCACTCAGGCCGACACGCCTCTCGACTGTCTCCTAAGAAATCGAGCACGTTTAGGCTTAAAACCCCAAATTAACAAGACCGAATTGATAAAGCTATGTACAAAAATTTGGCCTTCTTACCCGCTATCCAATAAGTGGCCAGAATCAGGATCCCTAGATTCCCGGCTTTTACGGGAACTCTCCAGCTTTTGTCAACAAACAAAGAGATGGACGGAGTTGCCGTATGTCGATGCCTTCTTCCTCCTCCGTTCCAATCCTTCTTTGTGCACCAGGTGCAATCCTGAGACGGTCTTTCTTGCTTATAGATTTCCAGATTCCCCCCCATCTTCCACTGACCCCGAGTTCGATCCGGGACTAGAGGCTCCACCTCCCCCGTATCGGCAGTCTGGAAGGCCGCTCCGAAGCATTTCCCCTCCCCCAGCTCAGGCTTTAGATTTTGAAATTGGCGGGCTTCCGAGCTTAGATCCTCCCCCTCCGTTGTCTTCATCCTTCGCCCCGCCCCCGCCTTCCGCTCTGCCAGAACCTCCCCCCTCTGTAGACCCGCCTTCTCTGCTTACGTCATTCCCGGCGCCACTCCCGCCGCTATCCCCGCCCTCTCAATTTCCGGTTCCCAGCTCCGCGTTGCTTCCGCTGCCACCCCCGCCCCGCGCCCGCGCCCGCGCCGCCGCTCGGTTCCGAGTCTGCAGCTTCGGCTCCCCCGCCCTCTCCAGCCATGCAGCCGTCGCAGAGCGCGAGCGCGCTGCCTCAGTCCCAAACTCCGGTCCGTACTCCCTTAGATTCTGAGACTCGTCTCTTACCAGACGCGGTGCCTCAGGCTCTGGCCCCCTCCTCGGTTCTTTCTCCAACGGCTCCGGGAGAACATTGCGTGGCCCGCGTTTCTCCCCCAGCGTCTCCCGTACAACTCCCGGCCCTAACCGGCCCAGCACCATCCCTCCCAGACCCGCCTACCACTCTACCGTCTTCGCAGTTCAGCCCTCCTATGACGCGCTCGAGAAAACAGGCAGCTCAGATAATCGCGCCGTTAAGGGAGGTCGCTGGGGCGGAGGGAATTGTAAGGGTCCACGTCCCGTTTTCCATGTCTGATCTTTCCAAAATTGAGCTTCGCTTGGGTTCTTTTACAACTGACCCTACGACGTACATAAAAGAATTCCAGTGGGTCACTCAAGCCTATAGCCTTACCTTTCATGACACATACTTTATTTTGTCAAATACCTTACTTCCTGAGGAGCGTAGGCGAGTCTGGTAGCAAGCCAGAGCATATGCAGATGAGACTCACAGAATGAACCCTAATTTCCCTATAGGTCCCGAGGCAGTGCCGGAGAGGGACCCCCGTTGGGACTACAACGCCCCAGGGGACGTGGTCTTAAGGGACCAGTTTCTTACGTGTATAGTGGATGGTCTGAAACGAGCGGCTCAGAAACCTGTTAATTTTGATAAGCTACAGGACATTATTCAAAAGAGAGAAGAGACCCCCTCTGAATTTTTAGATCGGCTCACGAAGGCCCTTCAAAAATACACAAACTTAGATCCTGAGTCCCAGGGGGGCCGTCAAGTCCTTATGACATATTTCCTGTCTCAGAGCTACCCCGACATTCGAGCTAAGTTAAGGAAATTAGAATTGGGCCCTGTGACTCCCCAGACTGAGATTTTGGCCACGGCTTTTAAAGTCTATCATAACCGTGAAGAGGACGCTGAACGTCGCAGGTTTCTAAAACATGACAAGGCTGAGCGATCAAGGTTTCAAATGTTAGCTCAGGCCCTTAGGGGCCCTGACGCTCAGGCCTCAAAAAAAGGGGCATATAAGTCCACACAGGAGGAACCCCCAGGGCCTTGCTTTAGGTGCGGGAAAGAGGGACACTGGGCTAGAGAATGCCCTAATCCCAAGCCCCCTGGGCGCCCGTGCCCAAAGTGTTCCAAGATGGGCCATTGGGGCATTGACTGCCCCAGCTCCCGCAGGGGGGCTGGACCAGTCACAAACCCCAGCCTGCTGGCACTGGCCACGGAAGACTGAAGGGGCCCAGGGGCTCCTCTCCCGACCGTTGACATCGCATTGAAGGAGCCCAGGGTTACTCTCCTCGTTGATGGACGCCCCGTAAATTTCCTGCTAGATACAGGAGCCACCTCCTCAGTCTTGAGGGAGTTTTGGGGCCCCACCACCATAGCACCATCCCCTATTGTCGGGGTAGAGGGAAATGCTATTCGCCCCCGCAAGACTCCTATGCTGTCTTGCTGTCTTCACCACCATCCCTTCACCCACCAGTTTCTGGTAATGCCTCAGTGTCCTGTGCCCCTATTGGGCAGGGACATATTGGCCAAATTCCAGGCCTCAATCATATTCTCCAATCTGCCTAGCTCAGTTATGCTTCCTGGTTCGTCTTGCTCCGTCTCCTCCCCCATTTTTCTTCTTACCATTTCAAAAGCCACTGACCCATCACCCCTTACTGATGCTGATGAGGAAACCCTATCGCCCCCTAGTGATGTAAGATCCCCTCAGCCCCCTATCGAGGCGGAAACCCCCCAACCTTCTATCGACACAGAAACCTTTCATTACCCTGTCCCTGCCGACTTAGTAGACCCCAAAGTCTGGGATACTCAGACTCCCTCCCTCGCGCAGTGTGACCCCGTACAAATCTACCTTAAAGATCCCCAACGTTTCCCCAATAAAGCCCAATATCCACTTCCAGCCGCGAGCCTCAGAGGTCTTCAACCCATCATCTCAGATCTTTTGCGGAAACGCTTTCTCAGACCCACCCATTCTCCTTATAACACCCCTATATTGGCAGTTCAGAAGTCCAATGGGTCCTATCGGCTAGTCCAAGATCTTCGTCTCATCAACGAGGCTGTCAGGCCTATACACCCCGTGGTCCCAAATCCTTATACTATTCTTTCCCTAATTCCTTCCTTATCCACCCATTTCTCAGTAATTGACCTGAAAGATGCCTTCTTCACTGTACCCTTAGCCCCAGAATCTCAAGACCTCTTTGCCTTTACTTGGACAGATCCAGATACCCGGTGTTCCCAACAGTTGACCTGGACAGTCCTCCCTCAGGGTTTTCGAGACAGCCCCCATATCTTTGGTCAGACATTGGCTGCAGACCTCAAAGACCTTAAATTCCCTAATTCCACCCTCTTGCAATATGTAGATGACCTCCTCCTCTGCAGTCCTTCCCTCTTCACAGCTCGTGAAGACTCTTACACCCTTTTAAATTTTCTTGCTTCTCGTGGGTATCGTGTCTCCTGGTCTAAGGTACAGCTTGCCCAGACCCAGGTGGTATATTTAGGAGTTCAGATTTCCCATCAATCAAAGGCCATTACTGTAGACAGAAAAGCCCTCATCAAGGAGCTCCCATGCCCCAAGACAAAGGAAGAGATTCTCTCTTTCCTAGGGCTAGCAGGATATTTCCGTGCCTGGATTCCTAATTTCTCCCTTTATGCAAAGCCCCTATACGAGGCAGCTAAGGAGATTGAGGGAAAATTCCTTCCTGACAACATTCAGGCCGAGTTTAAACATTTGCAGCAGGCACTGTCACAGGCCCCAGCCCTTCACCTCCCAGACCTCCTTCAGCCATTTACCCTTTATGTCCATGAAACGAAGGGTTTGGCTCTTGGCGTTCTAGGCCAATACAAAGCCACTACCTTTGCTCCAGTTGCCTACCTCTCTAAACAACTTGACCCCACCGTTCGTGGATGGGCCCCCTGCCTTAGGGCTTTGGCTGCTGCTTACCTACTTCTGCAGGAATCAAAAAAGTTGACCTTTGGTGCCCAGGTTACTGTTGCCTCTCCTCATCATTTAAAAGACTTACTAACCTATAAGAGCCTTCAAACTCTCCCACCCTGTCGCGTTCTTTCTCTCCTTGTTTCCTTTTTGCATGACCCCTCAATCACCTTCCAACCCTGCTCCTCTTTACACCCAGCTTCCCTTCTCCCAATCTCCCCAGAGCCCCCAGAACATGATTGTATAGAGACACTCGAGGCTTTAATCCCCCATCCCTCCCATATTAAAGAGGGACCACTTCCTGATCCTTCCTTAATTTGGTTCACAGATGGCAGCTCTTTCCTTAGAGATGGGCAACGTTTTGCTGGATACGCTATCGTTTCCCTATCAGAGGTTATTGAGGCAGCACCCCTACCCCCCAACACCACAAACCAACGGGCTGAATTAATAGCTGTCATTCGTGCCTTCGAATTAGCTGCTGATCAAAACCTCACCCTTTACACAGACTCAAAATATGTCTACCATATTTTGCTTTCC
Organism: Tamias sibiricus; assembly: GCA_025594165.1. Taxonomy (NCBI): domain Eukaryota; kingdom Metazoa; phylum Chordata; class Mammalia; order Rodentia; family Sciuridae; genus Tamias; species Tamias sibiricus. The sequence continues at coordinate 49,287,624 of CM046663.1, forward strand.
CATTCAGCAGTATGGAAAGAGCGAGGGCTGCTGACCACAAAAGGCTCTGCAGTTACTAATTCTAAATTAATATCAAAACTTTTGCAAGTCTCTCTCCTGCCCAAGCTAATAGGGATTTCCCATTGTCCTTCACACCAAAGTGGAGACTCTCCCATAGTTCAGGGAAACACGAAGGCTGACAGGGCAGCAAGGGAGGCAGCACTATCTTCTTCTTCTCTTCTGGCTCCAGTCCTACCTACTACCCAGACCCCCACATCCCCTTCAACACAATCAATCCTCTCCTATCTCCATTCCCTTTTCCATCCTAATCCTCAGGCCCTCAAGACTTTCGCTACCTCCTTCCTCACCCTGACTCCGGAAGACACACAGTTTCTCCATCAGCTCACCTCAGCATGCACTGCATGTCAGCGCACCAACCCATATACTCCCCTTAAACCAGGGACATTTCCCTCTCACCAAGCTCGAGGCCAGCTTCCAGGAGCTGATTGGCAGATAGACTTCACCAACATGCCAGTTGCCCGGAGGCACAAATATCTCCTGGTTTTGGTAGACACCTTCTCTGGATGGGTGGAGGCCTTCCCTACTTCCAATAAAAGGGCCTCCACAGTAGCCTCCATTCTAGTCTCAGAAATCCTTCCCCGTTTCGGATTGCCCACGTCCATCCAGTCTGACAACGGGCCTGAATTTGTTTCCCAGGTTGCCCAGAGTGTTTCTACTTCCCTTAATATCCCTTGGCATTTTCACATCCCATATCACCCCAAGTCCTCAGGGAAAGTAGAGAGGACTAATAGGACTCTTAAAGATGTCCTAACTAAACTCTCCCTAGAACTCCACTTAGACTGGGTCAAGTTACTCCCTCTTGCCCTCTTTAGGCTCAGAGTCCTCCCAAAAAAGCCCTCCTTACTATCCCCTTTCGAGGTTATGTTTGGGCGACCAGCCCTTCCACCCGGAGTTTCCCCAACTCAGGGACCCCTACCCAAAGATCTTTCTCTTCCCATCTTGTCCTTCATTAGACATCAGTTATGGAAGTGCCAAGATTTCATTCTGCCTGACCCGAATAGACTCACTACTTCATTTCCATTGACACCCGGTTCTTGGGTATATTTCTCCCCTCCCCAGGACACAGGAGCAACCTCCCTTGCCCCGAAGTGGACAGGCCCTTTCCAGGTTGTGCTGTGCACACCCACGGCTGCTAAGCTTCGTGAATCCTCAGGGAATTTGACTTCTTGGATTCATATTTCTAGACTAAAACCAGCTGCTCAACCAACTGAAGGTCCACAAAAAGATGACAAACAACCGCCTCAATATACTTGCTCTCCCAGTCCCACTGATCCCTTGAAAATTCGTTTCTCTCGTGTCCCCAATACCATCTCAAAATAATCTTTTCTGTTTTTTCTCGTTTTGAACCTTTAACCAGTTTTTCCCAGGGACTATCAACTGTTAAAAAAACCAACGAATGACCTTCCAACCAGAGACCCCTGCTGAGTCCTGCCCTTATGCTGCCACCAGACGCTCATTATGATGTGCTTCGCACTCTCCATTGGCCTCTTCACCGTAAGTCCCACCTGGTAGAACACAGGCCTATGGAGAATAATCCATCTCACCTTCTTTTCTTTGTTGTTTCCATAATAGTGTTAAGATGCCACCTGTAAACTCGAGATGCCTACAATTTCTACATGCTCTCCAAGAGGATAGTTGGTTGATTCCCCCGGTGACCTCTGCAGAAGCCTGGTTTGACACCCTCACCGATTTATGGCTTCAAGGAACCTTCATCCAATTCACTCCTGCAGAGATCCATCTTTATGGTGCCTGCCTCCTGGGAATTTTTTTTAACCCTCAAGCCTGACCTGCCTGCCTACATTCCTCCCTCCCCCCAAAACTACCCACGTCGCCCCATTTCAGCTCCGAAGCAGCCAGATCGAAACACGACGCCCCACTTCCTAAGAAATCAAAAAGGGGGGAATGTTGGTTCTAGGCAGAAGGCCACACCTCCCAGGCAGAAGGCCACACCTTTCCAGGTGCCTTGTGAAAACTACGGCTCCCGAGATCCTCAGCGTGACCAAAACCTGACCAGCAAGACCCTTGTCCACTACCACTACCTCCCCCCATGACCTCTGCTGGCCTATAGGACAAGGACTCACTCCAAGGGGGTTTTATGACCCCTACTCTATTTAAGCCAGCCCCGGACTGAAATCGTCCCTTTTGTTCCTGCTCTCACCTGGTTCCTGCGGCTCCCTGCTCCTGCTCCCCACTCCCGTTCCCGCGTGCTCCAGCTCCCCTCCGTTCCCCGCGGTTTGTCCTCATCCCCTCCGCGTGTTTCTTTGGTAATTCAATAAACCCCTTTCCTTTTCCTATACGACAGTTCGAGCCTCGGTCCCTACCTGCAATTTCCGCTAACATTTGGTTCCCCTGACCGGGAAAGGAGACGAGCGTCCACTACGCGTCTCCTTGGCCGTCTGTCTTCCTTCACCGTCGCTGAAATTTGGTAAGCCCCCGTCCACCCTGAGTTCGTAAACCTGTTTGGCCACTGCGCGGCGAGAATTGACCGTTGATCGTCCGGCAATCTCACTGGGGGCCATTCTAGGGGGGACCACACCCCACCCAAGCCTTCAGGGCGACGGTGGACCCCGAGAACTCTCCCCCGCCCTCCCCCCCCGCCTCCCCATCTTTATTCGCCCACTTTAAAAATTTCCACCTGTCCTCTACGGCTCTCGGCTTTCTAAGAAAGGTTACCCCTCCGCACTCCGGGCTTGAGCTTCCGTTTTTCCGTTCGGAACGGAACATTCCCATAGTCTCCATGGAGTAAAAGCTCACAGCTCCCCGACACCTTTAAAACCTGCTGTCCGGGACGAAAGGTGCTTAGGTGTCCCAAGGCTCGTCTCACCTGGTGACGACTAGGAGAGAGAGCTTGGATCTTACGCTGATTCATACTTTGAAAGGGACGCCTTCCAAAGTATTCTATCAGCCCCTCCCCGTTATCGGGAAATATGGGAACCTCCCTGTCCACTCAGGCCGACACGCCTCTCGACTGTCTCCTAAGAAATCGAAGCACGTTTAGGCTTAAAACCCCAAATTAACAAGACCGAATTGATAAAGCTATGTACAAAAATTTGGCCTTCTTTACCCGCTATCCAATAAGTGGCCAGAATCAGGATCCCTAGATTCCCGGCTTTTACGGGAACTCTCCAGCTTTTGTCAACAAACAAAGAGATGGACGGAGTTGCCGTATGTCGATGCCTTCTTCCTCCTCCGTTCCAATCCTTCTTTGTGCACCAGGTGCAATCCTGAGACGGTCTTTCTTGCTTATAGATTTCCAGATTCCCCCCCATCTTCCACTGACCCCGAGTTCGATCCGGGACTAGAGGCTCCACCTCCCCCGTATCGGCAGTCTGGAAGGCCGCTCCGAAGCATTTCCCCTCCCCCAGCTCAGGCTTTAGATTTTGAAATTGGCGGGCTTCCGAGCTTAGATCCTCCCCCTCCGTTGTCTTCATCCTTCGCCCCGCCCCCGCCTTCCGCTCTGCCAGAACCTCCCCCCTCTGTAGACCCGCCTTCTCTGCTTACGTCATTCCCGGCGCCACTCCCGCCGCTATCCCCGCCCTCTCAATTTCCGGTTCCCAGCTCCGCGTTGCTTCCGCTGCCACCCCCCCCGCCCGCGCCCGCGCCCGCGCCCGCACCGCCGCTCGGTTCCGAGTCTGCAGCCTCGGCTCCCCCGCCCTCTCCAGCCATGCAGCCGTCGCAGAGCGCGAGCGCGCTGCCTCAGTCCCAAACTCCGGTCCGTACTCCCTTAGATTCTGAGACTCGTCTCTTACCAGACGCGGTGCCTCAGGCTCTGGCCCCCTCCTCGGTTCTTTCTCCAACGGCTCCGGGAGAACATTGCGTGGCCCGCGTTTCTCCCCCAGCGTCTCCCGTACAACTCCCGGCCCTAAACCGGCCCCAGCACCATCCCTCCCAGACCCGCCTACCACTCTACCGTCTTCGCAGTTCAGCCCTCCTATGACGCGCTCGAGAAAACAGGCAGCTCAGATAATCGCGCCGTTAAGGGAGGTCGCTGGGGCGGAGGGAATTGTAAGGGTCCACGTCCCGTTTTCCATGTCTGATCTTTCCAAAATTGAGCTTCGCTTGGGTTCTTTTACAACTGACCCTACGACGTACATAAAAGAATTCCAGTGGGTCACTCAAGCCTATAGCCTTACCTTTCATGACACATACTTTATTTTGTCAAATACCTTACTTCCTGAGGAGCGTAGGCGAGTCTGGGAGCAAGCCAGAGCATATGCAGATGAGACTCACAGAATGAACCCTAATTTCCCTATAGGTCCCGAGGCAGTGCCGGAGAGGGACCCCCGTTGGGACTACAACGCCCCAGGGGACGTGGTCTTAAGGGACCAGTTTCTTACGTGTATAGTGGATGGTCTGAAACGAGCGGCTCAGAAACCTGTTAATTTTGATAAGCTACAGGACATTATTCAAAAGAGAGAAGAGACCCCCTCTGAATTTTTAGATCGGCTCACGAAGGCCCTTCAAAAAATACACAAACTTAGATCCTGAGTCCCAGGGGGGCCGTCAAGTCCTTATGACATATTTCCTGTCTCAGAGCTACCCCGACATTCGAGCTAAGTTAAGGAAATTAGAATTGGGCCCTGTGACTCCCCAGACTGAGATTTTGGCCACGGCTTTTAAAGTCTATCATAACCGTGAAGAGGACGCTGAACGTCGCAGGTTTCTAAAACATGACAAGGCTGAGCGATCAAGGTTTCAAATGTTAGCTCAGGCCCTTAGGGGCCCTGACGCTCAGGCCTCAAAAAAAGGGGCATATAAGTCCACACAGGAGGAACCCCCAGGGCCTTGCTTTAGGTGCGGGAAAGAGGGACACTGGGCTAGAGAATGCCCTAATCCCAAGCCCCCTGGGCGCCCGTGCCCAAAGTGTTCCAAGATGGGCCATTGGGGCATTGACTGCCCCAAGCTCCCGCAGGGGGGCTGGACCAGTCACAAACCCCAGCCTGCTGGCACTGGCCACGGAAGACTGAAGGGGCCCAGGGGCTCCTCTCCCGACCGTTGACATCGCATTGAAGGAGCCCAGGGTTACTCTCCTCGTTGATGGACGCCCCGTAAATTTCCTGCTAGATACAGGAGCCACCTCCTCAGTCTTGAGGGAGTTTTGGGGCCCCACCACCATAGCACCATCCCCTATTGTCGGGGTAGAGGGAAATGCTATTCGCCCCCGCAAGACTCCTATGCTGTCTTGCTGTCTTCACCACCATCCCTTCACCCACCAGTTTCTGGTAATGCCTCAGTGTCCTGTGCCCCTATTGGGCAGGGACATATTGGTCAAATTCCAGGCCTCAATCATATTCTCCAATCTGCCTAGCTCGGTCATGCTTTCTGGTTCGTCTTGCTCCGTCTCCTCCCCATTTTTCTTCTTACCATTTCAAAAGCCACTGACCCATCACCCCTTACTGATGCTGATGAGGAAAACCCTATCGCCCCCTAGTGATGTAAGATCCCCTCAGCCCCCTATCGAGGCGGAAACCCCCCAACCTTCTATCGACACAGAAACCTTTCATTACCCTGTCCCTGCCGACTTAGTAGACCCCAAAGTCTGGGATACTCAGACTCCCTCCCTCGCGCGCAGTGTGACCCCGTACAAATCTACCTTAAAGATCCCCAACGTTTCCCAATAAAGCCCAATATCCACTTCCAGCCGCGAGCCTCAGAGGTCTTCAACCCATCATCTCAGATCTTTTGCGGAAACGCTTTCTCAGACCCACCCATTCTCCTTATAACACCCCTATATTGGCAGTTCAGAAGTCCAATGGGTCCTATCGGCTAGTCCAAGATCTTCGTCTCATCAACGAGGCTGTCAGGCCTATACACCCCGTGGTCCCAAATCCTTATACTATTCTTTCCCTAATTCCTTCCTTATCCACCCATTTCTCAGTAATTGACCTGAAAGATGCCTTCTTCACTGTACCCTTAGCCCCAGAATCTCAAGACCTCTTTGCCTTTACTTGGACAGATCCAGATACCCGGTGTTCCCAACAGTTGACCTGGACAGTCCTCCCTCAGGGTTTTCGAGACAGCCCCCATATCTTTGGTCAGACATTGGCTGCAGACCTCAAAGACCTTAAATTCCCTAATTCCACCCTCTTGCAATATGTAGATGACCTCCTCCTCTGCAGTCCTTCCCTCTTCACAGCTCGTGAAGACTCTTACACCCTTTTAAATTTTCTTGCTTCTCGTGGGTATCGTGTCTCCTCGTCTAAGGTACAGCTTGCCCAGACCCAGGTGGTATATTTAGGAGCTCAGATTTCCCATCAATCAAAGGCCATTACTGTAGACAGAAAAGCCCTCATCAAGGAGCTCCCATGCCCCAAGACAAAGGAAGAGATTCTCTCTTTCCTAGGGCTAGCAGGATATTTCCGTGCCTGGATTCCTAATTTCTCCCTTTATGCAAAGCCCCTATACGAGGCAGCTAAGGAGATTGAGGGAAAATTCCTTCCTGACAACATTCAGGCCGAGTTTAAACATTTGCAGCAGGCACTGTCACAGGCCCCAGCCCTTCACCTCCCAGACCTCCTTCAGCCATTTACCCTTTATGTCCATGAAACGAAGGGTTTGGCTCTTGGCGTTCTAGGCCAATACAAAGCCACTACCTTTGCTCCAGTTGCCTACCTCTCTAAACAACTTGACCCCACCGTTCGTGGATGGGCCCCCTGCCTTAGGGCTTTGGCTGCTGCTTACCTACTTCTGCAGGAATCAAAAAAGTTGACCTTTGGTGCCCAGGTTACTGTTGCCTCTCCTCATCATTTAAAAGACTTACTAACCTATAAGAGCCTTCAAACTCTCCCACCCTGTCGCGTTCTTTCTCTCCTTGTTTCCTTTTTGCATGACCCCTCAATCACCTTCCAACCCTGCTCCTCTTTACACCCAGCTTCCCTTCTCCCAATCTCCCAGAGCCCCCAGAACATGATTGTATAGAGACACTCGAGGCTTTAATCCCCCATCCCTCCCATATTAAAGAGGGACCACTTCCTGATCCTTCCTTAATTTGGTTCACAGATGGCAGCTCTTTCCTTAGAGATGGGCAACGTTTTGCTGGATACGCTATCGTTTCCCTATCAGAGGTTATTGAGGCAGCACCCCTACCCCCCAACACCACAAACCAACGGGCTGAATTAATAGCTGTCATTCGTGCCTTCGAATTAGCTGCTGATCAAAACCTCACCCTTTACACAGACTCAAAATATGTCTACCATATTTTGCTTTCCCATTCAGCAGTATGGAAAGAGCGAGGGCTGCTGACCACAAAAGGCTCTGCAGTTACTAATTCTAAATTAATATCAAAACTTTTGCAAGTCTCTCTCCTGCCCAAGCTAATAGGGATTTCCCATTGTCCTTCACACCAAAGTGGAGACTCTCCCATAGTTCAGGGAAACACGAAGGCTGACAGGGCAGCAAGGGAGGCAGCACTATCTTCTTCTTCTCTTCTGGCTCCAGTCCTACCTACTACCCAGACCCCCACATCCCCTTCCACACAATCAATCCTCTCCTATCTCCATTCCCTTTTCCATCCTAATCCTCAGGCCCTCAAGACTTTCGCTACCTCCTTCCTCACCCTGACTCCGGAAGACACACAGTTTCTCCATCAGCTCACCTCAGCATGCACTGCATGTCAGCGCACCAACCCATATACTCCCCTTAAACCAGGGACATTTCCCTCTCACCAAGCTCGAGGCCAGCTTCCAGGAGCTGATTGGCAGATAGACTTCACCAACATGCCAGTTGCCCGGAGGCACAAATATCTCCTGGTTTTGGTAGACACCTTCTCTGGATGGGTGGAGGCCTTCCCTACTTCCAATAAAAGGGCCTCCACAGTAGCCTCCATTCTAGTCTCAGAAATCCTTCCCCGTTTCGGATTGCCCACGTCCATCCAGTCTGACAACGGGCCTGAATTTGTTTCCCAGGTTGCCCAGAGTGTTTCTACTTCCCTTAATATCCCTTGGCATTTTCACATCCCATATCACCCCAAGTCCTCAGGGAAAGTAGAGAGGACTAATAGGACTCTTAAAGATGTCCTAACTAAACTCTCCCTAGAACTCCACTTAGACTGGGTCAAGTTACTCCCTCTTGCCCTCTTTAGGCTCAGAGTCCTCCCAAAAAAGCCCTCCTTACTATCCCCTTTCGAGGTTATGTTTGGGCGACCAGCCCTTCCACCCGGAGTTTCCCCAACTCAGGGACCCCTACCCAAAGATCTTTCTCTTCCCATCTTGTCCTTCATTAGACATCAGTTATGGAAGTGCCAAGATTTCATTCTGCCTGACCCGAATAGACTCACTACTTCATTTCCATTGACACCCGGTTCTTGGGTATATTTCTCCCCTCCCCAGGACACAGGAGCAACCTCCCTTGCCCCGAAGTGGACAGGCCCTTTCCAGGTTGTGCTGTGCACACCCACGGCTGCTAAGCTTCGTGAATCCTCAGGGAATTTGACTTCTTGGATTCATATTTCTAGACTAAAACCAGCTGCTCAACCAACTGAAGGTCCACAAAAAGATGACAAACAACCGCCTCAATATACTTGCTCTCCCAGTCCCACTGATCCCTTGAAAATTCGTTTCTCTCGTGTCCCCAATACCATCTCAAAATAATCTTTTCTGTTTTTCTCGTTTTGAACCTTTAACCAGTTTTTCCCAGGGACTATCAACTGTTAAAAAAACCAACGAATGACCTTCCAACCAGAGACCCCTGCTGAGTCCTGCCCTTATGCTGCCACCAGACGCTCATTATGATGTGCTTCGCACTCTCCATTGGCCTCTTCACCGTAAGTCCCACCTGGTAGAACACAGGCCTATGGGACAATAATCCATCTCACCTTCTTTTCTTTGTTGTTTCCATAATAGTGTTAAGATGCCACCTGTAAACTCGAGATGCCTACAATTCCTACATGCTCTCCAAGAGGATAGTTGGTTGATTCCCCCGGTGACCTCTGCAGAAGCCTGGTTTGACACCCTCACCGATTTATGGCTTCAAGGAACCTTCATCCAATTCACTCCTGCAGAGATCCATCTTTATGGTGCCTGCCTCCTGGGAATTTTTTAACCCTCAAGCCTGACCTGCCTGCCTACATTCCTCCCTCCCCCCAAAACTACCCCACGTCGCCCCATTTCAGCTCCGAAGCAGCCAGATCGAAACACGACGCCCCACTTCCTAAGAAACCAAAAAGGGGGGAATGTTGGTTCTAGGCAGAAGGCCACACCTCCCAGGCAGAAGGCCACACCTTTCCAGGTGCCTTGTGAAAACTACGGCTCCCGAGATCCTCAGCGTGACCAAAACCTGATCAGCAAGACCCTTGTCCACTACCACTACCTCCCCCCATGACCTCTGCTGGCCTATAGGACAAGGACTCACTCCAAGGGGGTTTTATGACCCCTACTCTATTTAAGCCAGCCCCGGACTGAAATCGTCCCTTTTGTTCCTGCTCTCACCTGGTTCCTGCGGCTCCCTGCTCCTGCTCCCCACTCCCGTTCCCGCGTGCTCCAGCTCCCCTCCGTTCCCCGCGGTTTGTCCTCATCCCCTCCGCGTGTTTCTTTGGTAATTCAATAAACCCCTTTCCTTTTCCTATACGACAGTTCAAGCCTCGGTCCCTACCTGCAATTTCTGCTAACAGTCAGACAATAGAATATTCGTTTCTATAAAAAATGTCTAGATGTAATATCCATTGTTTCTAGGAATTTTCTTCAACAAGGAAGAGATGGTTAGTGGTGTTCACTACACTTGTCTGATATATTTGTTTTTTACAGTTAAAAATAAATAAATTAGATTTAACATCAATGGGATTAATCATAAGTATGTTTGTTAGAGATATCTGATTAATTTACCAAGTTAAAAGTGTTTAGCTGCTAAATGTAAAATCAAGTGCTCTTAACTTCTTAAATTTCATAAGGCAATATATTTAAACATCATATGTGTGTTCATATATGGGTAAATGAAAAAACAAATGTTTAAGATTGCTTTATTTCTGTGTCTTCACTAAAACAAGTTCACTAAGAGTTAAGGTTCTATCCAGTGTAATTTATAAAAGTTTCAGCTGGGTTTCAATTAAAGTACCATAAAAACATAAAAATATTAAAGTGGAATCATTTGTCTATATTAAAAAATTTCATAAAAGTTCTTTCAGAATGTAAATTTTAAAAAGGGTCAACAGCTAGGAAAGAGATAGAAGTTTCTGGGTGTGGAAATATATTTTAAAATATGGAAAGTAGAAGGAAAAAATGTTTCTGGATAAGAAAATCTTTGTGTGGTAAAGTAAAAAGTTGTAAAATATCTAAGTAAGTTACAAAAGGAAGGTAAATTTCAAGAAGTTTGTGTGTAACTAATTTGGTTACATATAAATAATACAATCATTTAAAGCTATCCAAGGTTTCTCCCTAAGATCAAATATTAATGTACTGCATTAAACTAAGGTTTAATTCTCTATGGGTTGAAGAAACAAGGATTTCTTAAAATATTAATTTGATCTTATCTATCAAGATAATCTCTTGTGTTAAGTTTTATTATTTACAGCAAATAGTCTTAAAGTTTTAGAGTTTGTACAACTAAACAGCAACTGTAATTTTAGAGCATTACACTACCTTACTGAGTCTAAATTTTTCTTCAAAAGTTAAATTTGGTTAATATAAGAACATCAGTATAACCACGGGACTGTTACTAGCTTCTTTGTCATATCTTCCAAGTATATGTCTTTAAAGTATAAGGTTTAGAAGAGCATTTTACCAAGCTTCATTTTTTCAAACTAAAGTTTAAAGTAAAGGTTTGGGATTATAAAAGTGTGTTTCTTGGTTCACAGCTGTTGTGCAGGCTCAGTATGTTTTTGCTCTTGTTGATTTCATTTTGTGTTTTCCTTGTGAACTTTAACTGTTGTCTGTTAGTGTCTTCCAGAAATACAGCTTCTAATATAACAACCTAAGTGTTGGATTCCAGGCAGGAGGCCGAGCCTCCCAGGCAGAAGGCCACACCTCCCCAGGTGCTTTGTTAAAAACTACACCTCCCAAGATCCTCAGCGTGACCAGAAAACCTGACCAGCAAATGCCCTGTCCACTGCCCCCTGACCTCTGCTAGCCTATAGGGCAAGGACTCACTCCAAGGGGGTTTTATGACCCCTACTCTATTTAAACCAGCCCCGGACTGAGCTCTCTCTCTGTTCCTGCTTGCCCCTGCTCCCGTCCATCCCTTCCCTACCCCCACCCACCCTTGCCCATGTGGCACCCCAATAAAACCCTTTTATTTCACTAACATGGTGTTCCCGGCTAAGTTAACTATGTTCAGCAATTTTTCTAACATTTTGGTGCATTGACCGGGAAGGGAGACGCGCATCCACCTTCTCCACAGCATCGCTGGACTTCGGTAAGACTTTCTATTTTACTGGAGGAGTATAAATTTGTATTGTGACATTTCCTTTTTCATCACTAATTTTAGTAATTTGAGTTTTCTCTCTCTTCATTAGCTTCACTAAGAATTTGTAAATTTTATATATTTTTTTTGTCAGAGAATCACCTTTTGGTTTTGCTGATTTTTGGATTGTTTTTGTTTCAATTTCATTTATTTCAGCTCTGATTTTAATTATTTCCTTGTGCTGTTTTTGGTGTTAATTTGTTCTTTTTCTACAGGCTTAAGATGTAATGTTATTATTTGTTGAGTTTCCATTCTTTTAATGAATGAGCTCAATGCAGTGAATGTTCCTCTTAGCACTGCCTTCATGGTGTCCCAGAGGATTTTGATATGTTTTGTCACTATTCTCATTTACCTCTAAGTATTTTTTTTTTTTATTTCATCCCTGACTATTTCTGCTATCCATTGATCATTCACTAGTGTAGTTTGTCTCCAGGTGTTACAGCAATTTCTATTTTTCATTTTATCATTGATTTATCATTTCTAATTTCATTCCATTATGATCCAATAGACTGGAAGGTATCATCTTTATTTTTCATATTTGCTAATAGTTGCTTTGTGGCCTAAGATATAGTCTATTTTAGAGAGGATCCACGTGATGCTGAGAAAAAGTATATTCAGTCATTCAAGGGTGAAATGTGTATATATATTTGTTAAGTCTAACTTATTAATTGTATGTTTTAGTTCGATAGTTTTTGTTTGTTTTTGATTGGAAGATCTATCCAATGATGAGAGAGGTGTGTTTAAATCACCCAGTATTATTGTGTTGTGGTCTATTTGAATCTTGAAATTGATAAGTGTTTGTTTGATGTATGTAGATACTCCACTGTTTGGAGCATAAATATTTATAATTGCTATGTTTTGTTGATGTATAATTCCCTCAAGCAGTTCAAATGTCTTTCTTTGTCCCTTATGATTAACTCTGCCTTGAAGTCCACTTTTTTTGGTATGGCCATAGAAACTCCTGCTTGATTACTAGATCCATATGAATGATATGCTTTTTTTCTAATCCTTTTACCTCCAGTCTGTGAATGTATGCCCATAAGGTGAGTCTCTTGGAGACAGCATATTGTTGGGTCTTGTTTTTTAACAAGTCCATACTTTTGATTGATGATATTAAGTAATTTACATTTAATGTTATTGAGAAATGATTTTTATTACCTGTCATATTGATTTATATCTGGTTTTTAATTTTGAGTTAGTCTTCAAAATACTGATCCATGAAAAATAAATGCCTTTAAAAAAAAATTCTAGCAATGAGAAAAAAAGAAACATAAGAGTATGTTTAATTGTCCATGAACCATTCAAGTCACAATTGAACAGAGAGAAGAAAACAGGGAGAAAAAAAGATCCCAATGAAAACTTAAAGAATGTTTTCTACTGGGATTAAAAGATTCCTGGCTTTCTTTATCAGGAGAACTAGGTAGGGTTACTGAAGTGTGAAGGGAAATCCCATAGGCCGAGCTCCTGGTGGCAGGGTTGAGCCTTAGGTAGCCTCCAGGTTCCTCACTGAATGGCGATTGGTCTAAAGATTTTAAATCAGTACACATCCAGGACTGAGCAGTTCCCAGTCTACACTGGGAGACTATCCCCCAGAAAAAAACAGCTGGGTTTTGCTTGTGCAGTAGAGGGGCCAATCCTTGTTCCCCTCATTCAGTCATGAACTTTGGGTTTTCTGAATTTTGGGGTTCAGACTCTGAACTGAATCATTTCTTACCACACCCTTTCAAATTCCCAGCCAGATGCATCTCTCCCAGTCATGCCTGTCTTTCAGCCAATCATTCAATCAGACAGTCTGGAGGGGAAAAAGAAGCTGGGTGCATTTCCCTGACCCATATTTCCCTTTATAAACCCCTCTCCATGTTTTATTTTCTTCTGGTCACTTAGGCACACTCTATGCCATGTGATATGGGTTTGCCAGATGTGTATTTAGAACCAGGCAAGGTTGCCAGGATTCAGTTCCCCATCTGCCCATCCCCTGCACCAGAACTGCAAAATGGTTCCTTCCTCTGTTCCCTGACATCTGGGAGAGATGCAACTTCTTTAGTACACAAGGATATTGTGCATGACACTTTTCAGGTTAGTCGCAGAGTGTCTTTTGATTTCTGACAAACCTTAGACCTCCTAAATATTTGGGTTCCTTTAATAGATGCATCTCTCCACTATTTTAATGCAGAGGGCAACTCACCAGTAGGTACCAACCACCAATAGCAGGGGCACTGGGGATTTCTTCATTTTGTTCTATCCAACCTCCTGCATCCTAGATCTGCTTTGAATATACAAAATGAATTCCTGGGGAAGTGCCCCCTTCTCACCTTGTTGTACAGCTGATTTCTTGGTTTCACACCATGAAGCAACCAGTAAAGTGACTTTCTCTGATCTACCATTTTGAATTCTCTAAGAATATTACCTGTTAAGGGCATGATAAACAGTGTTTTGTGTTTGTGGTTTTTGAGTTTTTGTATTGTAGAAAACACTTGGAAATACTGATGATAAAAATGATAGAATATCATGGATTGAACTGCTTTCTTCTTGTAGTTGGGGGGTCATCTTCACAGGATAATTGTACATTTTTCTCTACTTTCACTTTGTGTTTGATAAAGTCAATAATAAGGAGTTAAAGAAAAATTTTCCATCTTGGGATCCTTGTGTGTTTTGATTTCACCCTCCCATTTTTCACCCTTGCTCACCTCCTCTGGATTTCAACCACCCTATGGTATTCTTATTCTTTTAGACTGGGAATCTTGCCTACAGTATTTAATAGTTAGGTATGGTTTTCTAATTCCTTTCTCCATATTTTTTCTCCTCTCTTACACCCACTAATTCAGCTGTCTTATCACCAAGGCCCCTTGACCTCTTTATCCTGGAGGGCAATGGTCTTCAACAGAACCAGGCTCCTTATCACTAGTGGCACTCAGAGAAGGGTTGCATACTTATGCCCAAGCACCACTGCAAGACTTCTCTGTCTCCCTGCTAATGACCTGTGTGCCAGAGCACCCTGCTTATCCACTGAAGCAAACATTCAGACTGGATAATTACCTTTGAAGAATAGAGAGGGGCAACAGTAGCAACTGGCTAGCTGAGGAGGGGAGAATGACACATATTAATCATTCGGTTCTTTTCCTAAATGGATACTTTGCTATTCATATGAAACATAGAACAATTATTTTAATTCTAACATGACTTTTCATTATAGTATTATTTTCCTCCTGCTTCTTTTTGAGAAATCGCAACTGTTTTCTTCTAAAATAGTTGTCTGTCCTAATAATCTGAGAGGAAGGGAGAGGGAAGTCTCCAGTCTCCTGAAGAGCAAATTCAGGCTCAGCAAGTATATATAAACTGTCTGAGGTCACCTGGGAAGCCAGCAAGCTGGCCGAGAGCAAAGCTTCTGCCTCTTAGGCCCATCCTGAGGTTCACAGTCTTTCCTGAGGGCATGGCTGGCGGGACGTGCATTTTTGTCCCTATTGTTCTGTACTGTTTACTCACAGGATGTGAAAGCACAGCATGTAATGGAATACCAGATGTTCTATGTGGGAGGAATTTCATCAGTCACATACATGCCTTTTTCATTGAGCACAAAAATGTAAATCTGTTTCCCAAAGTGATACCAAGTCCCTCAATAAGAAAGGAGATATTGCTGGTTCTTTGATGTTTTTCTCTTTTATCTGAAGAACATATATGGAAGTCTAGTGAAAGTATCTAGTGGACTCTTATCTTTTAGATGAGGCAATGAAGTGGCCTAGAACAGCTGTGGAACATCTGAAGGCCACAGGCTACTTGGTCTAGTTTCAAAGACCCCACCAACCAACAAGGCTTCCCTAACCAACCTCATTGCTCTTCTCTTCTCAGCTCATACCCTTTTTCCTGGGCAGGCAACCTGGCTCTCTCCGTCATCAGTATTGTACATTCTGCCCTGGTGCCTCTGTTTATTTAGCTTGTCTCATTTCCAAATCCTGGCAGAGGATGGGTGCTACCTCATATTAGCCCACTGATCTTGCCATTGTCTGCATAGCTGGAGGGTACAGTCTCTGTACCATGAAAGTTTAGCACCTAACAATGTGTATGCATTTGTGAGTGTGCATGCACATGTGTATATGCATATATACAAGTGTGCATGTATGTGTACAAATGTGTGTGTTAGTCAACAGTACTGTTGTAGATGTGAAGTGAACACTCACTCTGTTGAAATGCTCTCTGTCCTACTCTCTTGCAGCTTTCTTGATCTCCTCAGGAACCAGGTCATCTTCAGCATCAGAGACCTAGTACACTGTGTGACCTGCATCCAGCTGGTAAGGACCTCTTTTCCCTCCCAGACCTGCAGTGTGTTCCCCCTGGAAAGAAACAAGGAAAATCCAGATGTTAAGTCTGAACCTGACCATAAAACAAAAGTTACATTATTGCCTTAAGATAGTTCTGTGATTAGCTTATTTCCCTTAGCATAATATTCTCCAACTCCATCCATTATAAAACCAAGGCCAAATGTTTTCTTTGATATGCGGATGCTAATTCATAATAAGTGGGGGGCACTACGGAAGAACAGAGTTACTTTAGATTAAGTAGAGGGGAGTGAAGGGAGAGGAAGGGAGGGGATATGGGGATAGAAAGGATAGTAGAATGAAACAGACATTATTACCTTATGTACATATATGACTGCATGACTGATGTGACTATATAACATGTACAATCAGAAAAATGAGAAATTATACCCTATCTATGTATGATACATAAAAGTGTATAAATGCATTCTACTGTCATGTATAACCAAGTAAAACAAAATAAAAATTTTAACAAAGATAGTTCTGTGAGGTATACCATTATATATATATATATATATATATATATATATACACAATTACATATAATTTATAAATAATATATATTATATATTATCATTATGTATACAATTATATGTACACACATATAATTACATATATGATTGTATATATAATTGTATATACATACATATGTAGTTGTATATACACATATATAGAATTATATATGTTAATCGTATATTAATGGCTTGAAATTAGGGACACTTACTATATGTTTGCAAATTAAGTGAGCAACTCTTCCTTCACATGTTACCTTATTTTCCCACAAAATACTAAGAGACAATGAAGCTACGGATAAAATTTCTTTTATTTTGAAAATAATGAATGACAATACACAGAGAAGTTAAATGACCTAATGATGAACTCTGGCTTAGCTAAGATTTGACGCCAATTGTTATATCAACTTTGACTTTTAGCTTTGAATACTATACAATGGATAAATATTGTCAGCTTCAGAAAAGTCTTCAAATATAAATCCAAGTTCATATACTTGTACATATATGTCATACAATCCTCTATGAATGGTTTATGTTAAAAATGAAAGTTAAATGGTTATAAGTCTAGTAGGTAGTATTTTAAGAAGTGGTGGTGACATTGTATAGATATGTTCCAAATGAAATTATTTTAAAATACTACACTGGCCAGGAATGGTGTCACCCACGTGTAATCCCAGGGACTTGGGAGGCTGAGGAAGAGGATCACAAGTTCAAAGCCAAATTCAGCAACTTATCAAGGCCCTAAGCAACTTAGTGAGACCATATCACAAAAGAAAAAAGTGAAAAGGGTTGGGGATGTGGATCAGTGGTTAAGCACTTTGGAGTTCAATCTTTGATAACAATCAATCAATCAATCAATCAATCAATAAAATGCTACATTGGCCAAAGAAAATACATACATCTACTGGTTAGATTTGGTCTCTGGGATACCTTTGTTTTATAAGAATACTAGTAACCAGTGTCTTTTGTTCACTCACAGGTAACATGAGAACTTAGGATGACACTTCAGTATTGAGGGGCAGTATTGTACAGTACAGTAAGTAGAGTATTGTATACTATACTAGTTAAGGCAGACTGCCTGAGTTTAAATCTTAGCTCCAACTCAATAGCTGTGTCTTTGGGGAAATTACTCAATGTCTCTGTGTCGCAGTCTCTTCATTTATAAAGCAGGTATACTAATATGATTTACTTCATGGTACTTAGAAAATAAGTACCTGGCAAAAAAATAAGAGCTATATAAATTATCAATCTTACAATTATTATTTAAAACTCCCATGCACAAAGAGAGGTAATTTCTAGATTTGTGAAGTGGAAAATTTGAAAGCTTTTAGACTTCTGTTAAATTATAATACACATTTTTTTTTTCTCCTTTGAAGCTTTATTTGTCTAATAAATTAACAAAGAACACTTAGCATGAACCACTTCCTTTATGAAAGCCTTTTGGGAAATACCACGACAACAGCCTATTAATTATAGCATCCTTTGATTGGAGCACGTCTTAGATAATTTTTATTTAGAATTGGGTGCTGGAAAATTACTTCTCGGATTTATGTGGTTCCTGGCTCCCATTCACAATCAGCCTGTGGCAGAGGCACTGAGCTGTTGATGAGAAGCTGTGTTTGGGACCCCATTCCCTTTGTCCAGAGGCTGTTTTTAGGTATGGAGGGATGTGAACTAGAGCTTAGCACTTCTTAGGTACTCAGAGGCTATCATTTGGAGAAAGGAGGAAAAGACTTGCTGATGTGAGTGAGGGCCAAAAGGAGTCACATGGCCCCTAGAGAAAGTCACCCTGGGGTGCAGAGGCCATGAAGGGGAAGTTGTTCATGATTTCTACTTCTCAGAGCTTTCAATTTGTGCCTTTAAAGTGAAAACTCTTGCTGGAGGTTCTGAGACTGGAAGGCATAACCTTAAAGGTAAGCTTGGACATCCCAAGCCAGTTCATAAGATAAGGAGCAAGGTGGGCAAGGGAGGGGGACTTTGAGGACTTATTGGGCCAAAGCTAAGTTCAATGTACAGAATTTTGAGGGAGAAAAATGACAAAGATAAAAAGACATGTTGAAGCCCAGGGCTCTTGATCAACTGAAAAATAAAAGGGGAAACACAGATATAGTCTAGACAGATATTGGAGGTAGCACATGCAAATTGAATAGTAAACAAGAACTTTCACTTGGGAGCAGTCCCCTGCTGGGGAGCCTACATCTGGCCAGCTAGTTCCACCATGCATTCCATATGGATTAAATCTTGTTGGCTTGACACTACCTTCCAGATCAAAGGGCATTCCTAAAAATAGCCTTTCTTTAAAGAGTTGCTTGATGAATAAACAGAGCAGGCAAGAAGCCTACAACCTGTTTGATAGCTCATTGTCTCAGCACAGAAACCCATTTCCTGCCCAGGCTGTCAAGGCCAAGAGGTACAGACTGTCTTCAAGGAAGATGAAGCTTGGAGTCCCTGCCAGCTCTCCTCAGGGCTCAGATAAGCTCAGGCAGTGTGCAGTCTGGCCCTATTCCTGTGGCCCAGCAGATGTGTTGGCTCCAGCTGCCCGAGGAAAAAGGAAGACAGCAGTCATGGAACAATGGTCCAGTCTGGCAGCCAAGAGGAAGGAATAGACTAGTTTGCTTACACATGGCATCCGTGCAAAGGGCAACCTATCCTCCTCTCTCAAAATCTTGCAACTTCATCACACTCATTTCTGAGATATGGAAGATAAGGACTACTTCTTTTTTGAAATCAGTTGCTTAAGAGAGAATATGCTGTAGATTTATGGCAGAAGCCCAATTACACAGTTTAAAAGAAGGGATTAACATTTGAATGAGTACCATTCTCAGGCCAGCCACTGAGCTCAGTGCTTTAGTATCACTATCTTATTCAGTCTTTACCATGACTTGGTGAGGCAGTTAGTATCCCCCTTTCACTAATGAAATAACTCCAAGGGGGTGAGAATTGTGTTAGGTCTTAGGGCAGCAGAGTCTTTGGGACTCAAAATGCCAAATTCTTCCTATGTCTTGATGTCATGCTGGAGCCAAAGGAAGCACACATTGATTGACTAATGGGGAAGGCTGAGAAGCAATCTAGCCCTGGAGCCTGCTGGGGGCAGAGTTGGTGCTGGCCTGATGGGAAGCCTGACCCACAAGTTTGTCATGTCTGTGCTACCAACCTGTTCCACCAGCCCAAGTATTGCCATCCACATGGGGCATGTTGTCTGGGTCCTCCTTCCCTCGTTTGTGGGAGCTCACATCTTCATTACTATCTATGTTGATTGTTATCTAAAAATCTAAAAATGAAGAAACATTTTCACTATCCTGGAACTAACACCAGGAACTGCATGACAGACAGAATTCTTTTCTTGAAAGTCCTTAAGGTATCTCATATCTAGGCCACAGACATGATAGATGCTATTTGTGTCTGGTAAAAATTTAATTAGATTTAACTTTCATCCCATTGGGAAGGAGATGAAGTAAAATTTTAAGAAATTCTTCTTCAAAAAGAAAAAGGAATTGAGGTGGGTTTCAGCTTCAGAATTCTCCTGGTGCAGAATGTACTGTGAACATTTAAAAAAGGATGAGATAGGGAAAATGGTAAACTCACCATGTCACTGATGAAGCTCAGCTAATAAACATATATTTACTCACTTAATTTTTAAAGCTATTCCTTCACTTTGAGAAATGTGGTTTTATGTAAAATATAGAGAAAACAAAAACATAAAATGCATATATATGTGGCTCAATGATAGATTTATTTCTGTATACCCACATATACTAAAAGCTGCTTGTTTATTTTTTGGACCCACTCCAATTTTGTTATGGTATTTTGCAGCTTTTCTAATTTGCCTTTCCTTTAACACTGAATTTATGATTCATGCAATTCAAACAGAGTTAAGTCTCAAAGCTCTTTCCTGTGATTGCTTTTCCTATTTCCAAAATTCTTTCATTCCTTTTTAAACAACATACTAGAATAAGGAATGGTGTTCAGAACAGTTCTTGCAATAAAACTGTCAGTGCTTGGACCATTTTTGGAACTTCTCCTGCCACTTTGCCCAGCAGTGACCTCCTGTGGTTGATTCACTGGTTCCAAATCTGGTAAATAAGTTGACCAGGTGGGATTTCAGTCAAAACCAGGTGCAATTAGGGCTGGGGTTGTAGCTCAGTTGGTAGAGTACTTGCCTTGCATGCACAAGGCCCTGGGTTCTAATCCCCAGCACCACACACACACACAAAAACAAAAACAAAACATACAAACAAAAAAAACATGTGCAGTTAAATAATGACACTAGTTTGCTTACATGGTGCTTGACTCTTATACAAGCCACTTTGAAAGAAAAGTTCCAAAAATGGTTTTAGCAGTGACAATTTTATTGAAAGAACTGTTCTGAACACTATTCCTCACTTTGGTGTGTGGTGTATGTGGTTTGTGTGTGTGCATATTCTGGTATGTTGTTTAAAAATAAAAGAATTTTGGAAGAAGTATGAAAAGCAAATTCCAATGTGTCTTGCATTTCATTAAAATTTATTTACCTCCTTTAGAAATTTAAGACACTCCAGGTCAGTCTCCTCTGAAGTCCTGAAATTGATGGCCCAAGGCAAAAGAAAAAGCACTACCAATAGCCTCCAAGTTACCTCCAAAATTATGTGTTTGAAGTTGCAAAGACACCTGTAATAGCCATCAGGGAGGCAGAAAACAGGGTATAAATTCTGGGGAAAAGGAACTAGGGTCTTTGTCATCTGTGTGTCTGGCCATGTCATCTACTAGGAAATGGCACTGCTTGCATTGTCCACAAGGCAGCCCCAACCAACCCCAAGTGGGGGCCTAGATATGTTGGAAAACAGACTAATTCTTGACAAAACAATCACTAGCCAAAACCTGATTTATTTCAGAGAAATACATACCATAAAATTCCAGAAACATTTAATTAAAAGCAAGGCTTCTGGGGTCATCCCATGAATGCTATTGTACTCAAGGAATATATTTCTATAGGTGGATGGGAGTTATATATCTCCCAATGCCTTTTCAAAGCTATTTTAGAGTATCTCTAACATGAATTGATAATGATTCATAGTAGAAGCAAGGCAGGAATACTTGGATAGTTCAATTCAGGACAGAAACTAAAAGAGATACCAAGGAATGACTGTCATTTGAAGAAGTCTGTTTGCTGGGGACAGATGTGTGCTATGGAGCCAGTAGTCATTCAGAAAGTTATAATTGCTGTGTTCTGTCATGCATGTGTTGAAAAGTATTTGCAATGCATTTCCCTTGAGAGGTGGTTTCATCTAGATAAAACTCAAGTAAGTCATAATGACAGAAATAGACACTACTGAATTCACTTAAGGGGATCAAATTTTCTCCGAATCAGAAAATATCATGGCCCTATGACTCTTGACAGAACCTGATACATAAGCCAAACCCTTTTTCCCACAGTGGACACACTTGCTTTTAGGGAAGTGTGCTGTGATCCTAACAATAATTATCCTCTTATTTATGAATTAAAATGAAAACAACAACAACACAGATCTTACAAACTAAAAGTAATAATGTTCCAGAGTAAAGCAACCCAAAGCCAGCACAGGGAAGGGACATGACTTCTAAAGCTCAATAAGTCTGAGTAAGGCCCTTATATTTAGGCTCCTTCTTGAACTCATGATTTTTAAAAAGACATCAGTAAAATGACATAAATATCCAGGATGTAATCCTGGAAGAATACAGTCATTGATCTTTTTAAACAAGAACATTCCTGTGCCTGTTTGAGGTGTACCTTTTACCCACTGGGTACAGAGATGCATGAAACAGGATCTTTCCTTCTATTAAGATATTATATAAAGGGAAGCAAAATCATAACGTGGTAATAAATGCCATCATAAAGTCCTGACCACATCTGCCTGAATCATATTAGTGTCTGAGGTTATTTTTACTCACAGGCCAGAAATTCTTTCACAGTTACAGATAGGATAAAAGTCACATTAACATTTACATAGAATGATGATCTTTCATATGATGTCAGCTGGCTTAAAAAAATAAAAAAGCTAATCATCAGTTCTTAAAAGACTCTGTACCTTTACAGTGATAATGCATGATAAAAATGCCTGTGTCTCATAGGTAACTTCTCCAATTTTCATCTCTGGCAAAGCTATCCAATATACAATTTATCTACAGTTCTTGCCAGGCCTAATAGCAACATTTGCTTTCAAATACTCAATGACCTCTTGCCCTCTTTAATTCCTCACCATCTCTACAAAGCAGAGACTCTTTTGATCACTAATATCCACAAATTACACTGTAGCTGACATTTACTCATACCGAATAAAACTGACCCCAGCAGACATTCATATTTTAAGTGCCTATATTACTAATTGAAATGTGAAGTCTTTTTCCCTTTGTTAGAAAGTCTAGGAATTAGAAAGCAGGCAGAGGTGTTAGGATGGGGCCTGGGGTGTATGAGGCCTTCTTCCTGGCCTTGAAAACAAATGCCTATTAAGTGACTTGTGATATTACAAGTGAGCAACAGTAGCTGGTCTCTGGTGTGTCCTGAATAAGCTCTGTCTTCTGGTTTAGATAGGTTTCTGTCCTTTCTCATGGGCTTCCTCAAGTCAGCCAGCAACGGTTCCCCCTCACTCGGGGCTGGAAAACTTTGCCCACAGTCCCAACCCAACCCACTGGTATTACCTTCCCACTTCTTTCTGCCTACAAACTCCCAAAGATTTGTGTGTATGTTGATTTCTGGCACAAATGATGTGTTTGGTAAATCTTTTAAAATATTTGAAACTATAACTCAAAAGATTTTCTGCCCTCTATTTAAATGTTCTGGAATATTCTATGTATTCCATGTTATTTGAGTTTACAGAGTCTCAGACAGAGTACCTTCTCACTGGAATGATGTTTCACTAGGAGCCAATACTATGCAATAAAAACACCCAGTCCAAATTAAAATGACAGATTCCACAGGGGTGGCCTAAAAAATGGGCAAAATGCCAATTTACTAAATTTGACTATTTTTTTTTTTATTATCTGATAGTAGTGGCTTCTACTTTCAGCCTTGTACATAACTGGTCCTTAATAAATATGTGCTAAATATATCCATGGGAGGCTTCTCAGTGACAAAATATTAACAGTTTTACTTGACTACAACTTTCTCCACAATAAGCTACCATCTGGGTACCTGGTGAGATTCTTTCCTACCCTGTCTGCCAGGCCATAAATGGCACCCAGCAGGCCACTGGTGAGCAGAGAGCCAGTTTCTAACAGAATCAGGATACATGTATCCCTGTTGGCATTCATTTGTTCTTAAATTCCATCCTTACCAACACCACAACTCAGTTTCTGGCCAGAACCCTTACTGAGCCCTGGATGGGCTCACTACCATTACCTGTAAGTGTATAGAGATGGCCTCTCTCCTTGTTCCCTGGCCCAAACACAGCAGTTGGAATGGTTGTCCAAAATATTATAGGGTTGCAAAACCCATCAAAAGCCACTTCTCACTTGATTAAGGGTACCTTACTTATTTATTCTCTTTCTTCTTTTTAAATTCAATAGGAACAAAAGATAAAGATTTTTGGGAAATCTAGAAATCTGGAATGATGAAATTAAGAGGCAGTTTCATGAGTTAAGATGCTATAGTTATAAATTTTTATGGGATGTTGTTATCATTGTGTGTAGGTGAGTGTCAAAAGCAAATTGTTCACAACCTACAGAAACCATGGACACCAATAGTTTACTGGCACAGAGATGTTCCCCTCCTGCTACCTCACAGGGGTACATTCAGTGTTCCAAACCTTAACAGAAAAACAACTATTAATTAAATTCCAAGACAGTATGGGTGAAGCAAACTGTCAGGTTTTATATATTCTACCCTTTCTATTTTTGCTTCTTATTTTTAAACATTTAAAGGTTAACATTCTAATGCACCAATAAGAAAATACAGGAAGAGAAAGTTCAAGAAGATAGTGAAAGGGAGCCAGGGGGTTATTCCTGATTTCCTAATAACAGAAAGGAGGCATTGAAAAAAAGGCAGAATTGAGTTGGATGATAAATTACATGGTCTAAGACTCAATATTAGAAAGTCTTGAGATCTAGAGAGACTTGAAAATAGGCTAACAGAGTAGAAAATAAGTACAGAGTTCCTCCCAACCCTGAACCCAGACCAGGGTGAGGGAAGGGGGGAGAGGCAATAGATAGAGATTAAGAGGGAGCAAAAAATCTCTAGTGCTCATTAATTTAAAAACATATGGAAAGGCAGAAGAAATTAAAGTATGACATGATGAGCAGTGTCCTTGAAGCAGATCAAATGGTTTAAAACCAAAATGTGAATAGAAAGCTGTGTCGGGGTACAAGCCAATTGAGCAGCCCTCAGATGACTAGTCACCCCCTTAAATCTACCCCCCTCTAGACAGCAACAAATAAACCAGAAAGAAGTCCCTGCAGTGGGAACTTTTAAGAATCTGGCTAGAAAGAACTTAGAGATTGCTAGTAGCTGAAAATTGCAGAAACCCCTTCCCTCTCAACATGAACATGGGGAGTGGGGTGGAGCAGACATTTATGGGGAAGTGTGCCTAACCCAGTGTTCTTCTCAGCCTTCTTGTGACCCAGATAGAGATGGAAAGCTCTGCATAGCTTCTGAGGAGAAGAAAACACATCCATCAGGACCACACCAGTACCAATCACTACCACTGGGGGAAAGCACCATGGGAAATTGCTTGAATTCTAACATGTGTTAAGAGGGTCTTTCTCCTTGATCACTGGGCCCAGACAGTAGGGAAACTGCCTGAATATCCAATGATATAGATATGGTTCTATATGGTTCCTGGATAGTGGCAGCAGTCAGCAGAAGGCCACTAGAAGAAGTTGCCTAAGTACCCCAGGAAGCTTAAGGGGAAGGCACTGGTATCACTATCATAGCCAAAGGGAGGCCAGTCAAGGTGGAAAATTGCCTGATTCAAGGCAACTGGAAGCAACTGCTCCAAGCTTACCTGAAGTCACAATTGGTGAGTGAAAGGATATTGTTTGGGCATGGATGGACCCTGCACCAGCTGTAGTCAACAGAGGGAATCGGCACCCACTGTTCACAACCTGGTGCAGCAGAAACTAGAAGACAGACGAGCCACCCTAGTCTTTTTACTACAGAACTCGAGAGAGCAGAATAGGTTATGGGAATTCTTGTGCACCTCAGAACACCCATGGAAAATCAACAGCCAGAGTATCTGTGCTTATAGACAGTCACAAGGCTCTACACCACCATGAAAAGGATCCTGTAGAGGGGAGCAGGTACTCTCAGTGACCCACAGCAATCATAGCGACACTCCAGAGCCCTGCATCCTGAACTCTAGCATACAACAGAAACAACCAAGACACAACACTGTACTCTGAGAAGTCCGCTGCTGGCCCCTGAGCTGACAAACCAGAACTGCCTAGTAGGAGGTCTATAGCAATTAGGGAACTGGCTCTTGTGCCCCTGCAACTCTGGAGAAATTCATAACAAAAGAATGATGGACAGATACTAAATGTCCAAACCCTAATGAAATCCAAACCAAGATTTGACAAGAATTTTTACACCTTGGCATGGCTTACTATAAATAACTCTTTATTACATATATTACTCTTTAACTTGATTGATGGTTGGCACCCTAATAGCCAACTTTGTACCTTCAGCCCATTTGAATGTATTCCTTCTAATGGTGTAAAGCATTACTTTGAATCATTTTATCTTTGTTTTCCTAGCTCTAGTTTATATTTGCTCCTCATACCCCCTATTTTCCCCTTCACACTGTTTGCTACTACCTCAAATACCCACACCCATCTCTTTCTCCTTTCTACCTTAGTGTGTATTATTATTTTCTATCTTTTCTCTTTCTTTCTTTTGTCCCCCCCATCTTTCTCTCCCTACCTTTAACACTCACTTAATGTTATAGAAATTTTACTAAATTTAGTAATTAATTTTTCAACCTATTACAGAACTTTACAACAAGTTTATACCTGGATTTGAGGAACTGTGGAAAATAATATCAACAAGTTTTTTCTCTTTCATGAAATTGAATATAATATGAGGCTTGGATCTGAAGTGACTATAGTAAAAAGACTCAGTGGCATCTCTCAAAGTGGTGCTAATATTGGGATTGGCAGAAGTCACATATTGAGTTAAAGTATTAATATAGGGATATTTGTCCAACCCAGAGCTCTTAAGGCGCTCACAAAGTAGTTCCTTGCTTAAAAGAAGAAGTGATAATTATACAATTGATTAGTAGACATACAAACAACATGAAAAAAGAAGGGCACAAACCACTCCAAACAGCTCATAATGCTTCAATGACCGACTCAATTGACCCTACAGTGGAAGAAATGTCAGGGAGAGAATTTAGAAAGTTCATAGTTAAAATATTCAATGGACTAAAAGAAGATGTAAGGATTGAAATTAGAAAAACACAGGAAGTGAAAGATTGCTTCAATAAAGACAGATTCTGAAAAAGAACCAAGCAAATCCTGAAAATGAAACAATCAATAAACCAAATTAAAAATTTAATGAAAAGTATCACAAATAGGTTAGACCTAAATGAAGATAGATTTTTCAGGCTTTGAAGATAAAGTATGTAATCTTGAAAAGTAAAGTTGAACATAAAGAAAAGATGTTAAAAACCACAACCAGAACATTCAAGAAATCTGGGATAACATCAAGGAACCAAATCTAAGAATTATTTGGGTAGATGAGGATCTGAAATACAAACTAAAGGGATGTACAATCTTTTCAATAAAATAATATTAAATGATTTTCTAAATTTAAGGAATGAGATGGACGTATAGAACTCCAAATAGACATGATCAAAGCAGATCTATTCCAAGACACATTATACTGAAAATGCCTAACATACAGAGTAAGGATAGAATTTTAAAAGCTGCAAAAGAAAAATGGCTGGTTATACTTTAGAGGTAAACTAATTCATATTTCAACTAATATCTCAACTCAGACCCTAAAAGCCAGGAGGGCTTGGAAATATAGAGCTCTGAAAGAAAACAGATACCAACCAAGATTATGATACCTAGCAAAACTAAAATTCAGAATTGAAGGTAAAATAAAAACCTTCCATGATAAAAAGAAGCTAAAAGAATTCATAACCAGAAGGTCTGCGATACAAAATACACTCAATGAAATATTTCATGAAGAAGAAATAAAAGATAAGGTGAGGTTTCAAGATGGTGGAATAGAGAAGGTTGCTTTTCTGGATGTTCCATGGCATGAAACCAGAAAAGCAGATAGGCAGCTTCTCAGGAAGGTGACATAGTGGACTAAGAATTAGCTCCTCCACCACACGAATGGAACCCAGGGGATATCTCTGGGGTGAAGTCTTCCAGTGTGGACTCTCAGTTCCTGGGCCCTGCAGGTGTGCTGATTTAGTCTTCCATTGACATTCAGAGAAGAGCCTGGAGCATCCCTAAGCCTAAACCCTGCTTCCAGGAGTTCCACCCAGAGGGTGGAGCACCATGATCCAGACAACCCCACTCACACTGCTAAAAGAAGCTAGGAATCTTTTTAACTCCAATGGAAACAATTCTTTAACTTTTCATTGATTTTTTTCCCATAATACAAATGCTTTTATTCACAAGTAAGACAGAATCCAGATATGTATTTCCTTGTAATTTACATTGACCACATAATCACTAACATATATAGACTAATGGCAATCAATAGAGACAAAATATGAGTGAACAATACATCCTGATATTCCATGTATTTGTTAAAAAGCCTTAGACACAAAGAATTCAAACACTTAATCCATCGTCCATACTGATGATGTACATGATGTTGCAAAAAATCTAAATATATGCTATTCTTCTAAAGAGAAACAATCCCCAGCATTATTTGTATATATCATTTACTTAAAAGATAATCTTCAATTAAACAAATATATAAGCTTTTGGAAAATAAATCAATGCAAAGCAACTGGAAAATGAATACTGAACTAAAGAAAAGAACAAAACAAAGGAAAGAATTTCATTGAATCTTACCTTTCAAAATCACCAAATCAATATTCCTGAAATTTTCCAATCAGCAGTACAGATAAATTAGAATTCAAAATATGCTGCTCACACTGACTCACAAGAAAATTCTATGCACATTTTTAACTTAATTTGATAAAACAAAATTAATGCTACCACATCTATCAAAACCGAAAAAAGAGATTAATCTGGTATAGCTCAGTTGAAACAGAGCTTTAAGTGACTTCTGCAAATGTGCCATCAAACAATAGATATTTTTCATTTCTTTTGGAGGCTTTCTCAGCTTTATCTTGACATTCCTGTAACTTTGTATTCCTATAATATAAGTGGTTAAAATTTTACCTCCAAAGGCCGATCAAATTTTATATAATGGCATTGATTTGTGGTAAACTTAAAAGCCTTTCTCTGATAGATTATTCATGGAAAAAATTGGTCTGAGAAAGGTGATACCTTTTGACTTTGACTATAGAAAATGAAATCATATATTGTAAGTTGGAATTAATAAAAATTGAGAGCTTGAGGATAAATATTTATTTCAGAGCACTCTAATAGGAGAAAGAGAGTGAAGTGGAGTGTGGAGTGGAGACTTATTTTTTTATCTTTTTAAGTTTTTCTCTGTTTAATTGTGCCCTTAATGGTTCCTGAACACTTATATGTATTCATAGTTTTTTTCCTCTTTTCTAGCATTTTTGAAGGCAATTACTTTTGACAGATAAGTATTTTGAAGACAAATATGTTTAATTAGTATATTTTAGTTTGGTTTTGTACTCTTTTATTTTTAATTTTTAAAATTTTGCTTTATATGTATATTTTTCTCTTACCAGTTTCCCTTGATTCTCTTTTTCTTTTCTTCCACTGACAATCAATCTCTATTGTTCTCTCATTAACTCTTCCTTTAATTTTTTACTTCTATCTTCTCTCCTTCTCCCTCATAATTATCATATCCTACATCACTTCTGTTTTCTCCCTGTCTACCATTTGAAACCCTTTTGCAAACAAACTGGTTTATTGTAGGCAACAACTGAGCATATCATTTCTGTTTATTGTGATAATTAACGTTTTAGTTGTCATAGCAGCAAATATCTGGTTTAGTGCTGTGTATTATTTGTATTGGTTCTTGTTATTATTTGTCTCCTGCTACTATGTAAGGTACTGGAAAACTTCAGGGACAATATAAGTCCACAAGATAGAAACTCTACTGCCTCAGACCCATACCCTTAGATGGGTAGAAACACAAACAACATGAAAGAGCAAGGGAACAAATCACCCCAAACAAACCACAATATTCCAATAACAGAATCCATCAACACCACAGTGGAAGAAATGTCAGAGAAGGAGATAAGAATGTGCATAGATAAACTGATCTGTGAGGTAATGGATGATATAAGGAGTGAAATAAGAGAGAAAATATATAAAGTGAAAGATCACTTCAATAAAAAGAGATTCTAAAAACACTAATCAAGCAGAAATCCTTGAAATGAAAGAATCAATAAACCAAATTAAAAATTCAATAGAAAGCAACAGACTAGATCACTTGGAAGATAGTTTCAGGCAATGAAGACAAAATGCATAATCTTAAAAATAAAGTTGACCATGGATAAAAGACGTTAAGAGACCACAAATAGAGCTTCTAAGATTTATTGGGCTATATGAAGGCTTGGAAATACAAACTGAAGAAATGCACAATCTTTTCAACGAATCAGTATCATGGCATGGGCATTTGCAATGAAAAGTGTTTCAGACAGACGGGAGAGGAGAAAACATAACCTAGAGATATTAAATTAATCCAGGGCTTCAGAGGGCTGAGCTGGGGCAAGCAAGGTGGCAGTCAGACCTTCCTCTGTATCCTCCTAGGGCCTACAATGTTGTGTAATTCTTTATGACATTTAGGAATTTTTCCATATCTGTCTTTTTCCACTGAATCATTATAACCCATGATCTAACTCTGTGTAATATTATGATTGTGCAGCCACTCAAAGTAGCTTAAAAGAGCACTTTTAAGAAACACATTTTGTCCCCCAACTCTGTCTCATTTGGACATATCTTACTATCATTTTTCTCAATTTGATATAGAAAATGGGTTTAGGCATCTGTAAGACATAGATGGTAAATGGAGGAAAATGCCTGAGAGGTATTGGGAGTGTTTTGAGAGGATGAGGTATACAGCAGTGCAAGAACTGGGTTAAACACTGAAACCTATTCGGTTAGGAACGACATTCAAAGTTCAATGTGGCTCCTAACTTGTTTGTGACACTGGGAAACTCATTTAATCTTTCTGGGCACTAGTTTCCTCATCTTCCAAATAAAAAAATAAGGCTAACTCCTTTCCAGCTCCAAATTCTTTACTTTTTATCTAAACTCATTTCAGTTCCAACAAGTCACCAGGGGTCAATTTGAATAAAACAAAAGTTAATTTTAAAGAATATTTTGATATACTCATATAAGTTTTTTTTTCCAAATTGGTTCATTCTGCTTTAAAAATTTTTATATATCATATATAATATATAACATATATTATATATAATATATAAAAATATATTATATATAATATAATATATATTATAAATATATATAATATTTTATATATAAAATTTTTTTATATATAAAATTTTTATATATATAAATTTTTATATATAAATTTTTAATATATAAATATAAATTATATATAAAAAAAATATATATATATATAATATATATTATATATTATTATATATTATATATATATATAAAAATATATAAAAATATATATTATATATTTTATATATATATATATAATATAAAAATTTTATATTATATAATATATATAACATTATATATACTTATAAAAATATTATATATATTATATGTAGTATATATTATATATTATATAATATATAATATATATATATATATATACACACACATACATATACATATATCAAGGCAGCTTGTCATGGAAAAGCCAGCTTATTAGGAGTTAGACAATTAGCTTTGACCCTATTGTAGAATTAATAGTTGAAATGGTTTGGACCAAAATTATATCTTCACTTCAGTTTCTTCACTTACAAAACGAGGAGGATGTTTGCAGAGATGTAACTCAAGTGTGCTAAACAGCTCTGCCGATTGGTAGCACTTTACATAGTAATTATAATAAGAAACCTGAATACTGGTCTAACTCAAATTCTAGCAAAAATTTGATGTGGGAGGTATGTATCACATAGTAGGGATGGAAAAGTGGAAGCTAAATCCTAAACTCCATGATTGCCATCAAAAGACAATGCCCTAAAATGGAAGAATCCAGAAGAAACATCAGTACACTAGTGGGAAAATGAGAGAGAGAGAGAGAGAGAGACACAGGTGCACGCACACCGGGGTAAAAATAAGTCAGTGAAAAGAGCTAAAAGTGTTTGCCTCTGAGCTGTTTAATTATAAGACTTACAGATTTTAATTTTTAAAACTATATACATGTACCAGATCGACCTTCATGTGCCTCCCCCCACTTCTTGCTTGCCTGTCAAACTTCTACCCACCTATGGTACAGTAGTTCTCTCTTACCTGCAGGGATCTGGTTCTAGACCCCAGTGGATGTCTAAAACCACAAATAGTACTGAATCCTACACATTCACTGCTTTTTCTATACACATAACTCTGCTATAGTTTGTTATGTAGAGTAAGAGATTAACAATAAAACCAATAATAAACTGGAATAATGATGACAATAAATTGTAACAATATTCCCAGCATCACTACTCTTGCTTTTTGGGGTCATTACTAAAATAAATTAAGGATCACTTGAACACAAGCACTATGACACCACAACAGTCTATCTGATAGCCAAGAACATCTACTAAGTGACTACAGTGTGGATTCAAAGATATACTGTAAAAGGAATGATCCATCTCCTGGGTGGGACAGAGAGGAATGGTGTAAGTTTCCAGCATACTACTCAGAACAGTGCAAAATTTCTAGAACTTTATATTTAATATATTTGGATCACTGAAACCTCAGAAAAGTAAAACACAGACAAGGGGGAAGGTGAATGACTGTAGTTTATATAATAAACAGTTTATATAATAAACAGTCACACACTCTGCTAAGATGCCTGGGATATAAAGTCAAATGAGACTTGGTTCTACACTTCATGCGAGTTTTCAGCAGGGAGTGGGAGGGGATCTTTAGTCAATTACCAGGGCAGAGAGTGGATAGAATACCAAGCCAGGGGTCAGCACAGTGTGTTAGAAGAGCCAGCTTCTTCCTAGAAGAGATAATGCCCAAGGGGAATCTTGAATGAAAACTAAGAGTTAGACAGCATAGGAGGAGGACTCAGGCAGAAGGAGCATCAGTGAGTGGGGGCTGATTTGCAAAAAAGCGGGTGAAGTAAGTCTATACCGAGAGTACTGTGCCTCTGTTAATACAGCTTCCCTGCAGCTCTCTCCACAATCTGTGTGCATGACACATATTCACAGAGGTTCATGATGATGAGATGCCTCATTCTCAAACCCACCCATTCCACTGAGTCAAAGTGGAATAAACTGACCAGAGCACCCAGAAAACCCCGATAACCAGAGAAGAACTTAGGGCTCATCTCTGCTAAATTCATTTTCCTTATTGAAGAACATCAGGGAGAAATGTGTTCATCATCATCAACAACAACAACAAAAACAACTCAAGTCTTTACATCTGGATAAACATTTAGAATTCTTATTTTGTTAACAACTTCTCCTCCCTGCCCTCTTCCCCACAATCCTGCCAGTACTCCTGTAAGAGTACTCATTGCACTTGTGTATTTGCCTTTTTTTAAAAGATAATTTCGGATTTCAAGTATGATTTACTTGCAATTGCAGAGAAGCAGTAAGGTGCATGGCAGCAGCCTAGAAACCAGTGGCTGGTAGTTAACTCTTGTTCTACAACTTAGGAGCTTTGAAACCTTGTACAACACTCAAATTCCCAGAACCTGTTTTCTCATCTGTTAAATAGTGATAAATCCATGCACACCCCCCCTCTGCCTCCCTGACAGAGCTATTTAGATATTCGAATAAGACATGAACCAGTTGTGTGAATCTAAGGGATTCAGTTTTTTCATCTAAAAAATTAATAGGTTGCAATCAGCCAGGACTCTAATTCATTTCTAGCTTGGAACCTGTTTAAAGCTACATTAAGAATGGTTTGAAAAACGTGAAGTACCACTCAAACATATACACATTAAAAACACTATGAAAATAAAACAGGTGAAACAACTCATTTTACATATTTAGTATGCATTTTTGTAAATTCCTGCCATTTCTATGACTATTTTTATGTACTTGACAATCACTGACACCTGAAATCAAGGCAGCAAATTAGTTGTTTGAAAAGAGAATTTAGAATGAAAAGGAACAAAATGAATCTGCAAAGGGACTTAGGTGGAGCAGTCAGGAGAGGCAGGAGGGAAATTGAGATGAGATTATCATGGAAGCCAAGGGAAGATTGAGCTACAAAGGAGTGTCCTGAGTTCAGTGCCGCTCAGGGACCAATAAGATGATGACCAAAAAGGGCACCCTGAATTTAGCAACATGGAGGCTTCTCATGACATGAGCAAGGACTACTCTGCAGAGAGGGAGGAGGGGATGAAAGTCATAGATTGAGAGGTGAGTGAATGGAGGTCTGGCAGTAGAAATGTGCACGTGGACACTTGTTTGAAGAGGTTTTGCTGTGAACAGGGTTATAATTATATAAGTCAGAGTGAGAGTAATAGGAGACTTGATCTTTGGGAACCATGAGACTAATGTCTGAGAATGTGGGGGAGAGTCGTTTGAGGTCTGAAGAATGTGAAGACTGTGTGAGACTGTAAAGACTAGGCTTAAAAGACTCCTCCTTTTCCTCTCAAAAGAATTTCCAAATACGCTCCTTGAAATGGAAGTTTTGGGGTGAATAACTATCTGTTTGGAGATATTAAGTGCTAGACAGAAGTGCTAGGTCTGAGAAAGAGAAAAGGAGGCTAGATCAGTGGAACCTAATGCTACTTTCCGTACAAATTGCAAGTGTTCCAACATGAGGACAACTACCCTGCAACTAGTACATCCCAGAAGATGAACCTGAATTTCCCAAACAAAAGATTATTTTATTCCTCTGGGCTTTCATAGCACTCTGTAAATCTCCATGTTGTCCTTTGGGCTACAACAGTCTTATTAATCTATGTAAGCTATATCCACTGCTAACTTCTAGGTTCCTCCAAGTCAAGAGTCCCTAGTTCACAGCTGTGTTACACAGTGTGTCATCCACTATATGCAATCTGTGAAATGCTATTTAAATCAAAGAGGAAGCATCATCTGGTGTATACAGATTAACTTTACACACACAGAGGAAGATTCATGGCACTGAGTGAGGTATCTTTGCAAGAACAAAGAGTATCCAGAAACACCAACACAACAACACATGGGTGGGCCATGCTTGGAAGCAACATGTGCTTTATGAGGACTGCACGGCCATTCTGTTTTACAATTTCAAGAGAGCCCTGGGTAGCCTAGCAAAGAAAATTCAAGGAAATGAAACAGCCCCTTCCCGTGCTCCTATTCTTTAAATACAAAAGACAGATAATTATCTAAAGTATTTCTCAATAGGAACAAAATGATAAAGTGACCTTTTAGTCTGTGACAGGCTATTCACGTCAGTGTCAGAGCTTTTAGCAGGAGTAAAGCAGTGTCTAGGCTTAGAGAAGCTCACAGGAGCCAACTTTTGCTCTCCCTATGTACATATGCCATAAATAAAAAGAAGTAGTTTAACAGGCAGCCAGATCCCAATGGCTCATAGTCACCCTGAGGAGTGATAAAATGCTCTTGCTGGTAGACTTAACATAAACCAAGATGGAAAAAAATGTTTTTAAAGAATACTCCCTTTGCTCAATAAGCTTGAATGTTTTAAACCTGAAAGATGGCTACACTAAGAAGGAAAAGAAATCAATCTGGCATGAAAAAGCAATCATTCAGACTGTTGGTAGACTGACTGAAACACTTAAACTCTCGTATTCAGTGATTTAAAAACTATTCTTGCTAGATAAAAATCTCTGTTTCTAGTTCTTTGCCGATTTTAAAAAATATACTAGGACAGCTTTATCTAGTGATTCAGGTAATTTAGGTACTTAATGCTAAAACTGGAGCTTCTATCCAATTTCTCATTTGGACAGAAGATTCTGAAGATAGAATAAATTTCAAAGTCTGAAACTTTTTACAGATATGTCTGTTGTTTGATGGCTATTGAAACAAAAGTACTTTCCCAGATAATAAGTCAATCCAGTTAATCATCCTGACAATAATGAAAATGTAGACACTTTTTTTTTAAAAGAAAGTAACATTTCTAATTTGTTGAAGCAAAATACCTAAACAGTTGATTATTTTATTTAAAAAGAAAAATACAAAAATAAAAAGGACAAGATAGAGACGGGAATTAGATTAGGGAATCTATTTGAAAAGTCCTCCTACTAAGTCCTGACCTCTGATAATTACTGGGATTACAACAAATTGCTAATATAACAGTACACTTTCTCTTTTTATCACCCTTTGCTTTGTTCCTCCACGCTATGTGTGCATAATTTTTAAGTCTTCAGGCATTGAATGAAACAAAGGACTAGGAGGACTGGCAGGGGACTTGTGCGGTTTGTTGGCAAGATACAGATAATCAATAGCCTGGAAATATTCTCTAGGGAAAGAATGTACTAGAGTGGACTCCTGGAGTAAGACCTGCAGTTTTTGCAGAAAAAGATAATCTTAAAACTAATGAAACAAAACAAAACTAAAATATTAATTCTATGAAGAATATTTTCTAAAGCATTTAGAGAGACTGGTTTTGGAAAAATGACAATACTAATATCAGTAGATTATTTTACTTGGAAATCTCTTTAGAAATGTAACATTTGGGGCAACTGCTTAAGGTTATATGTAGCCTGTCTGGAGACATTTGGAATTTTGACCCTTCTTATACGTACTGGCTCAGCTTTTCAACAGTTTTAATGTCTGCTTACTGGTGAGAGGCTCTTCCTGCTGTGTTGCTTATTACACTTAAGATGCCTGCTCTGTACTTGACTTATTAAAAGGTAGCAATTCATCAGTCTTAGGAGATACTGACAAGGGAATAATGTCTGCCCAGCAACCACAATGTCAGACAGCCATGCTAATTTGCCTCCATACTGTGTGGAGTTCCAGAATGTACCATAGATTCATAATGCAAGGAAGATCTTTATCTAAAAAATAGTACATGGGAGAGATGAGAAAACTTTTCTTTGTATGCATATGTCCTACATAGTCACATATTCAGGAATTATATTTCCAAAACACCAAAGGACTTACAAAACTACTTTGTAAATAAAATAAAATGAACATCAAATGATTAATAAACAGTTGACCATATGTCCTGTTGTGCCTGGGATAGTCTGTGTTAATATGCCTGTTATCCCAGTGCAATTATTAACACCACTTGGTAGAATTATATGACTGCCCTATAATAACTGAAGCTGTATATAAAACCCAGCCCCTTAGGTGAGTTAACAAGCGGTTGGGTATTTCATTTAACACTGTTTATTGGCAGTGATCACCAAGGGCAACACTGTTGACATATATTTCCCATTTGATAGAAGGAAGTGCATGTTTGCCTATAAAACATTTATTTTCAGTGCATATTTATGGCAATGCTTTAATGTTGAAATAAAAAAATTCAAAAATGTCAATTTGGTTTCCACAATTTACCAATAAAAATTTATTGGATCTGTTTCTTATGTTGACTCTTTATTAAGGTGCTGGCCACAGTGGCATACACCTGTAATCCTCGTGGCTCAGAAGGCTGAGGCAGGAGGATTACAGGTTTGAAGCCAGCCTCAGCAATTTAGTGAGGCTGAAGGCAACCTAGTAAGACTCTGTCTTAAAAAAATAAGAAAGGCTGGGGATGTTGTTCAGTGGTTAAGAACCCCCGGGGGTTCAGTCCCTGATACAAATAACAACAACAACAACAACAACAAAACCCAGAATAGGCAATATTCTGTTTTTTTAAGATACTTCTCTAAGCTCCAGGCTAAGGTGGGCTAGATAGCTGTGCTCACTTATCCCCATAGGCTGATTGGCCTCCAGTTAATTCTACTGCTACTCTCATTTTTTCATTCGTGCATTATAATTATGCATAATAATGGGATTCATTATACCATATTTATATATGCAAATAATAAAATTTACTCATTTTCATTCCCCGGTACCTTCCCTCTCCCTCCCCTTCTCCCACGGCCTGATCTTCTTGTTCTACTCTACTCATTTCCCTCTACTATTACTATTATTTTATTTAGTATAATTATACATATAAGCTGGATTCATTATAGTATATTGGCACATGGAAATAGCAGAATTTAGCAGATTTCATTCCCCAGTACTTCCCTGTACCCTCCTCACCCCTCCCTCTCAATTCCCTTCCTCTACCCTACTGATCTCCTCCCTTCTATTTTCATGAGAGCACTTTTTAAAATTCCTTTAATTTCCATCTCTCTAGCTTCCATGTATGAGAGAAAACATTCTGTCCTTAAATTTCTGAGTTTGCCTTATTTACGTTAGCATGGTGTTCTCCAGTTCCACCCATTTAGTTTGTCCCATTCTGCACTCTCTGTGTCTAGACTGACCCCTGTCCTTTCTCCAGGGAACAAGTCCTCTTCCAGCAACTGGCTTCCAATTGGTCCCCTACTGTATGAGTCTGTCCTTTGGTTCCCTGCCTTGCCCTTTCTCTGAAGTTAAGGAAACCCCTTTGCCTGATCCCGAATCTCTCTGATCTTGACTCCCATCCACCATCAGGCATCCCGACTCCTTTTTGCTTGTGTTCATGACAATAAGGACACTAAGGATTTCTCATCCTTGAAGAGCTGACACATAGCACACAGTAGATCCTCAACAGATGGTTGTTAACTGAATGAACAATAAATGAATGCAGGAACTTCCTTCTCATTGACTGGAGCTGGGTTTCCTTCCAAGTGCCATTTCTTTTTTTTTTTTTTATTTATTTATTTATTTATTTATTTTAATTTTTTTATTTTATTTACTTATTCATCATGCACAAGTATAGTATCTTTTTACATACAACTGCTTGTATACAAAGTATATAAGTACCATTCAGATCTTCAATCATGCATTTAGGTTAATGATATCCATCTCATTCAATCACCAATTTTTTTCCAACCCCCCCCCCCCTTACTCCCTCCCTCCCCTCCCTTTCCGTTGACCATTCTAGTGTTCCTCTGATCCTATGTACCTAGGCTCTCTCCAATGTCAGCAGGGCTTGGGAAGCTAATGTTCTCATGTTAGCCTTGGATGAGTTAACACAAGTGCAGAGCTTAAAGAATCATGGGAGAGTTGGTGTGTCCTTAATGGGACAGCTGTCCAGGGCAGTACAGAGTGGGTCTCACAGTGTGAGCGGGGCTGAAGTCACACAATGCCTGTGTCTCCAACACCAGGCTCCAGAGGGCAGCCTAAAGGAGACAGTTCTTCATTCTCCTCTCTCTAACTAGTTTGCCGACAGAGGGTCATTTTTGCAATCCATTCTCCCAGTGACAGCATCTTTTCCTAACTTCACACAGTGCTCATGTGTGCTGAAAGAGCCCTAGTAAGGCTAACCCTCCTACAAGAACACAGTGTGAGTTTTGGCAAGTGCAGCTTCAGGAATAAGCATCAAGAAAGGGATGCATCTATTCTTGCCTTTCCTCCTCCTTATTTGAGGTGAACTCCAGATCTTTCCCCTGTAAATCTGTACTGACAGACTTCATCAGAATTTGAAGGCAAGCATTTAGCACAGTAGCTGACTTAGATGTTTCTTATTGTGTATTATATTAAAGCATCTTTCCCCCTAGAGAAGTGAGGCAAACGCTCTTAGCCTTGGGAAAACCCTTGGAAAGCTTTTGCAGAGAATTTCTTCCTGTGAGCCTTTAAGCTATATGTGAAACCTAGGTATGTTGCACCTGAGAAAAGACAGTCTAGGGAAGTGGCTTGCTTTGCTCATGTGCACTTCTCTAGGATCATCAAATGCACATTCTATCCAGTCTTAACAGATACATGTATTACTCTACTCAGAAATATCCTCTAACATAGTTGTTTGGATTTAAATCCTGGCTCTTGACACTTGTAACTGAGTAAGGTACCTCTTCTATAAGAGAAGAATAATGATGGCATCTATTTCAAAGGGGACCATAGGGCTTAAAAGGGGCATTATACATAATTACTTAGAATAGTGCTTGGCCATGTCAAGGCCATGTGTTACTTATTATTCTTGTTATTATTTCATCTTTTTTTTTTTGTACCAGGGATTAAACCCAGGGGTGCTTAACCACTGAGCCCAACCCCAGCCCTTTTTTATACTTTAGAGACACAGTCTTGCTAAGTTGCTGAGGGCCTCACTAAATTGCTGAGGCTGACTTTGAACTCACAATTCTCCTGCCTCAGCCTCCCAAGCCACTGGGATTACAGCCATTATTTCATCCTCTGAGAGTAAAAAAGGTACTGCTTAATATAGAACATTCATTTATCAGTAAAGATGTGTCTGGTATGTGTCATGTTAATATTAGCATTGAGAAAAAATAACTCAGGATTTTAATCAAGGATACTTTCTGAAATTTGGGTTGTATGAGAATTCTACAGTGTCCAATTCTTACCGTAACACTCATGAGCTGCTGTTCATTCATGACCTTACTCAGAAAGTTCGATGTTACTGCAAATATTATAAATACCAAACTGATGTTTCCTAACTAACTCAGTGCTCTGCCCAAATTCTGGCAGGGCCCTTTTATGACTCTGAGAGCTAGAATGAGAACTCAGTTACTTCTGAACTCCTGAAAACATGTTTTCTCTGTTTCAAAAGATGTGGCATGAAGGGGACTCAAAACACTTCCAACCACATGACTGCTCCAAGCAAGACTTGAAAGAAACAGATATCTTGAAAAATGAAGAGTAGATAATGTCACAGTGGCAAGGAAAAAGCAGTTCTTTGTCTACAAGTTCCAAGTTAGGAGCACTCATTCATTTACTCATTCACTCATCCATTCATTCAGTAATTCCTGCTGCCATCATGATTTCTGCCCTCATGGTCTAGGCACTTTACATATATTATTCTAACACGTGTAATTGTCTGCACTAGGGATTATTTCTACCTTGCAGGGCAAGAAACTAAGGCCTAGTGAAGTATAGCAACTTACTCATTGTTTCACAGTTGTTAATTAAGTGAGGATTCAAATCCCAGTTCATCTCATTCCAAAAGACAGGTTTAGTAGATTCTTTTTACTACATTATACTAGTTTTAACATTGAATTTGTTCTTGAAAGTTACAGAATTCAGTGTTTTAGAAAGCAAGAACTCTGGATCAAAGGGCTAGCATATCTTTTAGAAGGTTAGTAAAAACAGTATTTTTATTTAGTCTGAATTAGTTTTATTAGACAATCTTGACCATGACTTGCAGATTCAATGCCTGCCCCAGTTGCTCATATGATAATATAATTTGCTGGGCACAGGACATTGGGTACAAAATCTCTGTTTTCTTTATCTGTAAAATGGCACCATCATCATCTGTCACATGTGAAGCTACAAAGAGTAAAGGCAGGAAAAGTATGTATAATTCGTAACAGTGATAGGCAGGGAAAGGTTTCTTACCTTTCCTCCACATATCACACACCCAGCTTTCTAGTAATGGTAGTAAAGCACATATGTCTAGCATTTACAGAGAACAAGCAACTCCAATGGAAATGTCCTAGAGTATGAAGATCACAGAATGTGATGCCCTATGAGGACATAAACTTGGGACATAAACGATTAGAAGATCAGCATACTATAGTAATGCTGCCACATCAATGTTTATAGCAGCTCAATTTACAATAGCTAAACTGCGGAAGCAACCTAGATGCTCTCCAATAGATGAATGGATAAAGAAACTGTGCTATATATACACAATGGAATATTACTCAGCATTAAAAGAGAATAAAATTATGGCATTTGCAAGTAAATGGATAGAGTTGGAGAATATCATGCTAAGTGAAGCAAGCCAATTCCAAAAAACCAACGGCCAAATATTCTGATAAGTGGATGCTGATCCAGAATGAGGGCGACATGGGAAAAATGGAAGAACTTTGATTGGGCAAAGGGGAGGGAAGGGAAGAAAGGGGGCACAGGGGTAGGAAAGATCATGGAATGAGACGGACATCATTACCCCAGGTACAAGTATGTCTGCACATATGGTGCAATGCTACATCATGTACAACCAGAGAAATGTAAAATCGTGCTGCAATTGTGTACAGTGAATCAAAATGCATTCTGCTACCATATATACCTAATTAAAATTAAAAAAGAAGCTCATAGAATATATTTTTTGGATAACTCATCTTTAGTGTTTCTGAAGTGGGTTTCAATAATTCCTAAAGATAATCCTAAACCATAAGTCATCTTCCACTTGTGCAAAGTAGGTAAGGATAAATTAACACATGGAATCTATAGACAAAGTTTTCTTAAAACAAGTGCACTTTAAAAGACTGTTGTTTGAAAGAAATTTAAAAAATGTAACGAGGCTTATTTAAAATTGTCCCTCTGAATGTGTGTTTATTTCATTCATTCATAACAAATGTTTACTGGGTGTCCAGTAAATTCAGGGCATTGTGCTGGTACTGAGCATACTATGATGAACAAACAAGTTTTGGGCTGGGGTGTAGCTCAGTGAAGGAGCACTTGCCTAACATGTGTAAGGCCCTGGGTTCAATCCCCAGTGATGCAAACAAAATAAACCCCAAAACTAAAACAGTGACAGTGCTTTCCCTCTTCAAAACCAGTTTTGAAGCCACATGTGGAATCAGCCACATTATGGACTGATAAGTAACCATCATTAAGCTTAAGCTCATCAGCAAACTAGTCCTGGATCCCACCAACTAGGAGGGAATATTAAGCTATGCATATCTTAGGGAATGTACATAGCAGAGAAGAGTTTTCCCAACACAATAGAAAATGCCTTTGGATCAGGCCCATAGTCCCCTCTGTAGAATCTCATATTTCCTAAGCCTAATTAATGTTAATTATGATGATTTTAAAAAAGATTTTTTTAAATAAATGGACATAATACCTTTATTTAATTTATTTATTTTTTTAATGTGGTGCTGAGGATTGAACCCAGTGCCCCACACATGCTAGGAAAGCACGCTACCACTGAGCCACAACCCCAGCCCCTCTTTTTTTTTTACCCATGGAAAAAAGTTCTATTCGAATAATTTTGGAATCTTGAGATTACATTATTTATTTGGTCCAGGTTTAAAAACTATTTCAGATCTTTTTCTGCCAGCAACCAAGTAGTCTTTCCTCATGGAGAGGGATTTTTATTTCTGGAACAGTTTTTCCCTTGACATTCCTTGGGAGGTGGGCAATATTTCCTCAGAAAGGTAAACAAGTGACTAAAAACAAGGTGACTCAAAGGATGAGGAAGTATGTTTTTCTAGAGAACAAAAGATTCTTTCAGAGAATGTCAAAGACTGAACTGTGAACTTTCCTGAATGTAAACACTGTTCAAATGGCAAGAAGAATTTCATCTATGTCTACAAAAGGTCTCAAACAATAGTTCTCGCTCTATTTGGCAGGCAGCAAAATCTTTTCTTCAAACCTGTACATCTACAGAAAGTTTTTATCATCAAGGAGAAAGACAATTATAATGACTTTCATAATAGCAATAATAACATAGATTAGAGTATTGCTGAAGACAAATAGTATCACAAATTACATGTAGCATTTAGGCTTAGAATCTTCAAGAATAAAGAAATGCTTTAAGAGATAGTTTAAAATATTAGGCTGATGCTTTCCTTTCTGGATAAGAGTTTAAAACTTATAGAGGTACAGATTTCTTTAAACAGAATCTGTGATTCTATAATGATCACAGACCAGTTTAACACTTTAAATTGAAAGGAAGGATATCGGTTAGCTAAAATAAATATTTTTCCCATTTTAAAGTTTTATTCTTTTAAACCACCTAATGCAAATAAAGTTAAAATTGATGCTGTTAATTATAAAATTTAATGGAGCTATATGCTAATGAACCAAATTATGTAATTATTACAGAAATGTCAAAGGTCTTTCTTTACCCATCTGCAGATTTCTCAGACATTGTATTATCACTATTATCAGCCTATTTCATACAGCAGTCAACCCCTGGGGTTCTTTCTTCTATCACTGCAGAAGGATTGTGCATTTCTAGGAAATGATCTTTGAAGTGTGCACAACAGGTCAGAGGATGTTGAGGTTTTATGTTGGGTTTTCTGTTTCTAAATAATGAGTATTATACTAGAATGAGATGTTCTTTAGGCCCTTTGGGGTAGAGTGAGGAAGTCAAGGAGACAACAGCGGATGGGGCAGGGTTTCTGTGCCTGAGTTCAGTTTCTGTGTGACATCCCTTCTTGTGTGTCCATATCCATGGATGTGAGCAAGGTCCACTTTCCCCAGATCACAAGGACACTAGAAGTTGAAGGAATGTCTCAAGTCAAATCCCTGAGAAACAGAGCTTGGAGTTTCCTCAGAGCTCCTGGGATAGAGGAGAGCCCAGAGGACTTTCCAAAGGATTTGTTCCACATTAAAAAAAAAAAAAAAAAAAAAAAAAGGCTTAACATTTAGAGGGGCAGAGGCATTTTCTGGAGACCACCCATGGCCACATGGGCCCAGCACTTGTAAATGAAGAGCCTGAAGATCCAGGTTCCTGGAAGGAGCTGAGTTGGGCAAAGGAATCAGGGGTTGAGGCTCTAAAAATAGAAAGAAAAAAATTTTAAATTCTTCCTCAGTTCCTCTCTCTCAATGAACGGAAGAGTTCTAGAAAGAGTGACCTGTCTTTTCAAGTTCTAATTTTAGTTCTGTCATGAAGTAAATGTATAATCTCAAGTCAGTCATTAACTTCTTCTGGAGTTCATTTTACTTATCAGGGCTGTCTTGTGATCTCTGAGACTCCTAAAATTGTGATGATACTGAATACTTGTATATTAATATTTTCCACACTGAAATATGCTTTATGTATGATTTATCTCATTTATCTTTATAACTTCTATGTCTTATCATTCTCACTT
Source organism: Tamias sibiricus (assembly GCA_025594165.1). Classification (NCBI taxonomy): domain Eukaryota; kingdom Metazoa; phylum Chordata; class Mammalia; order Rodentia; family Sciuridae; genus Tamias; species Tamias sibiricus. Next base: position 49,331,918 of record CM046663.1, read on the forward strand.
TATCTGAAGAAACCGAGGCTTGTAGAAGTATAGTAATTTGCTCATGGTTACATAGCTAGTACAGAGCAGGGCCAGAGTTCAAGAAATGCTCTAATTTCAGAGTTGGTTCTTTTATGAATTATGCTACACTGCCTCCATTCCAATATTTTCACAATAATAAACAGGCATGATTTTTTTAAATGAATCATTTGTTTGAGACTGGAAGAATAAACTACATATAATCTATAGCTGCTGACTGTAGAAGAGGAAAGTTGGCTCCTTTACCCAACTTGTCTCTGTCATATCTTCCTTCCTATCATCTGGTTAGGAAAAATTGGCAATATAATCATTCATAGACAAGGACATCCTTTGGCCTACACTTATTTATAAGTAGGCAGAGTCATTGTACATTAATAGGCCCCTTGGTGCTTCCCACTTTGGTGATGTGAACTGACTGGTATATGTCTTACCTCCTTTAGGGAGACCTAGCTAGGCTTGCACTTAAGAAGTGGTTGGATTGAGTCTTCAGCAGATATGACTTAGAGAACATGGGAGAGATGCAAGAAGCCCAGCTTTGACTTTTAGGCCCATATTTTTCTTTCTCTGTTTCTACTATCCCTGTATTGAGGGTAACTGAGGACTGATTCATTTCCTAATAAATGAATTCAAATACATTGGTACTTTGGGTCCCATTTACTAACCTTCTTGAGTCTGAAATTCCTCTGGTTTGGAATCCTGTGGAGATAAGGCATAAGTGGTAGTAGACATTCCTAGGTCCTAGCCTACTATCACCTGACATTCTCAAATCCCCAGGCTTCTAATGACAAGTACAGAGATTAATCAATAGCTTAAAAACTACCCACAAAAGAAAACCCAAGACCAGATGGCTTTACCTCCAAATTCTACCAAACACTGAAAAAGTTAATAACAATTTTTCACAAACTCTTCTAAAATATAGAAAATGAGGGAACATCTCTCAAGCAATTCTAGAAATCCAGTATTACTCTGATACAGAAACCAGAAAAAGACACAATATAAGAACAATATAGATATATGTTTATATACATATTTTGAGCGCAGGTATGAAAATCCTCAACAAAATAATAGCAAACTGGACCCAGCATTATATATAAAAACAGGATTACACATTATGCCCAAGTGGGCTTTATCCCAGGAATACAAGATTAATGTAACACATGAGGATCAGATAATGTAATAAACCATATTCACAGAATGAAGGGGGGATACCCACATGACCACTGTTTTAGTCAGCTATTTTGCTGCTGTGACTAAAAGGACCTAACCAGAACTCCTGTAAAGGAGAAAAGGTTTATTTGAGAGGTTTTAGAGGTCGACAGGCTTGAGGTGAGGGAGGACATCATGACTGAAGAGTGTGACAGAGAGAAGCATCTCACATCATCAGGAAACAGAGAGATTCCACTCTTCAAATACAAAATATATAACCCATAGTCAGGCCCCCAATTAACCACTTCCTCTAGCCATACCCCAACTGCCTCCAGTTACTACTCAATTAATCCCATCAGGGATTAATTCACTACTTAGGTTAAGACTCTCAAACCCAATCATGTCTCCTCTGAACCATCTTGCACTGTTTCACATGTGAGATTTTGGAGAATACCTCACATCCAAACCATTACAATCACCTTAATAGATATATAAAAAAACACTTGAAAAATTTAGTACTCCATGTTCAAAATGTTCAACAAACTAGGAATAAAAGGGACTTCATCAACCTGATAAAAGATATCTATAAAAAACACAACTAATATCATACCTAATGTTGAAATATTAAATGCTTTCACCCTATTGAGAAAGAGCACGAATAGGATGTTCACACCACACCCATTCAACACTGTACTGAAGAATCTAGCTAGGGAAATAAAAGCAAGAAAATGAAGTAAAAGGCTCCAGATGGGCAGGAAGTAAACTCTATTTTCAGATGGTTTTGTATAAGTAGAAAATCCAAATGGTTCCACTAAAAACTATTAGAGCTGGCTGGGGTTGTAGCTCAGTTGGTGGAGCGTTGCCTGGCATGTGTGAGGCACTGGGTCCGATCCTCAGCAACACATAAAAATAAATAAATAAAACAGAGGTATTATGTCTGTCTACAACTAAAAATGTTTAAAAACTATAAGAGCAAGTTCAGCAACATTACAGGACATACAAAAGGTATTTCCATATACTAGCTATAAAAAATCTAAAAATGAAATTAAAAAATAATTCTAGTTATGATAGTATCCAAAAGAATATAAAATAGTGCCAGACCAATACTCTGAAAACTGCAAAACCTTCTTGAAATAAATCAATGAAGACATAAATAAGTAGAAGGGTATCCATGATCATGAACCAGAAGACTCAATCCTGTTTCGGTGGGTATTCCCTAAATTGATCTACAGATTTAAAGTAATCCCTATCGATATCTCAGCTGTCTTCTTTGTAGACATTTGTAGAATGATTCTAAAATTCCAATGAAAATGCAAGGGACCTGGAACACCCAGAAGTATCAGAAAAGAGAACAAATCTGGAGGACTCCTAGTTTCTGGTTTCAAAACTCACTAAAAAGCTGTAGTAATCAAAACAGAGCAGTACTGAATAAAGGATAAACACAGACATCAATAGAATAGAATCAAGAGTCCAGAAACAGTCCTCGAATTTATGGTCAACAGATCATTGATGGGGGCGAAGAGGTGGGGGGCGGGCAAGACAATTCAATTGGGAAAGAAGAGTCTTTTGAAAAAAAAAAAAGTGCTGAGAAAACTAGATGGTCACAGGCAGAGGATGAGTTTGGATTTCTACCTCACAGCATACATAAAAATCAACTCAAAATGGATCATAGGCCTAAATGTAAGAGCTTAAACTATAAAACTCTTAGAAGAAACACAGAGATATTTGTGACCTTGAATTAAGTAATTAGTTTACGTTTAAAAAACTTTGTTCTAAATAGTTATACATGACACTGGAATGTATTTTGACACATCATACATAAGTGAAGTATAACTTCTCATTCTTATGGTTATACATTATGTAGAGTTACACAGGTTGTGTAATCATATATGCACATTTGGTAATAATGTCTGATTCATTCTACTATCATTCCTAGCCCCATACTTCCTACCCTCCCTTCACTCCCCTCTAATCTCAAGAGTTTCTATTCTTCCCTAGCACCCTCCTATTGTGAAGTAGCATCCACATATCAGAGAAAACATTTGGCCTTTGGTTCTTTAGGATTGGCTTATTTTGTTTAGCATAATATTCTCCAGTTCCATCCATTTACTAGCAAATTCCATAATTTCATTCTGCTTTAAGGCTGAATAATATTCCATTGTGTATATATACCACAATTTCTTTAACCATTTATCTGTTGAAGGGCACCTAGGTTGGTTCCATAGTTTAGCTCTTGTGAATTGACCTGCTATAAACATTGATGTGGCTCTGTCTAACTAATGTTTTTTTAAAGTGATGACACCAAAAGTACAAGTAACCAAAGAAAACCTAGATACATTGGGCATCAGCTGAATCAAAAACATGTATGCTTTAATGGGTACCATTAAGAAAGTGAAAATATAATCCAGAGAAAGAGAGAAAATATTTGCAAATCACCTGATAACTGTTATATATAAAAACCTTTGATAACAAAAAAGGACAACTCAATTGAAAAATGGGCAAAGATATTTCTCTAAAGAAGATAAGCAAATGGCCAATAAACATTTTAAAAGATGTTCAATATCACTATTATCAGGGAAGTGCAAACCAAAACCACAATGAGAAGCCACTTCATAATTAATAGGATGTGTACAATAAAAAAGATGGATGAGAACAAGTGTTGGCAAAGACACAAAGAAAATGGAATCATCACTCACTGCTGGCAAGAACATAAAACACTGCAGTTATAATAGAAAACATTCTAGCAGTTCCTTCAAAGTTTAAACATTGAATTTCCATATAACCCAGTCATTCCACTATAGGTATGCAATCAAAACAATTGAAAACATGCTCATGAAAACATGTACATAAATATTCATGGCGGTGTTATCTGCAATAGCCCCAATGTAGAATGGATAAAGAGATGTGGTAAATCCATGCAATGGGATATTATTTAGAAACAAAGAAAATGAAGATATTGATGCATTATAACATTGATTAACCTGAATATTTTGCTAAGTGAATGAAACCTGCATAAAGAACAACATATTATAGATTTCATTTATGTGAAATGTCCAGAATTGGCAAGTAGATTGTGGTTCTCTAGAATTGGGGAGGAGAGGAAAATGTGGAGTAACTGCTCATTAGGTGCAGAGTTTCTTTTGGGAATGATAAGAATGTTTTGGAATTAGTCACGAGGGCTGCATAATTCTAGAATATACTAAAATCCATAAAAACCTACACTTTAAACAGGTAAAAAAATATTTCCCTAAAGTTGTTTATTAAAAGAAGCATCTCAGCTTAAATCCTTAATACAAATCAATTGCTGGACATTAAGCATTTTTTAAAAAAAGATATTGGTAGGCCCTACAGAGGACTTTCCCAGTCTGCCCACTGCGGGGACTCGATCCCAGTGCGGGACCCCAGGGCAAAAAGCCCCGGCCTGCAAGCTTCCCAGGTAGGCCCCCACTGGCAGACTTTCCCAGCCCACCAACCGCAGAAAGGCGATCCCACAACAGGGCAGTAGGAGAACATGCCCAGGTCTGCAAGCTTCCCAGGTTCTCCGTAACTGCCTGGACGTGATCCTGGACAACTGGCTCAAACTGGAAGGGGAAAAAAAGGAAGGACTTCACAGGGCGCTTTTGACTGAGATCTCTTCCTGAGATTTGTTCCTGGGTTCGACTTTGGTTTTCCTTTTTTGTTGCTGTTGTTGTTGTTTGATTGTAGGTTTGTTTGTTCACTTTTATTACTTTTTCTTTCTTTCTTTCCTTCCTTCTCACTTTTGTCTCCTTTCTTCTTCCCTCATCTTTCCTATTTACACCCTGCCATTGCATTCTCAACAGAGGCGAAAACAAGTCATACGCAGAAATTGGGATTTCAAGAACTGGGACAACTAAATTATACAGCAAAGCGGTGTTATATATAATTTATTCTCTCTCTTTTTTCTTTCTTACTTTCTCTTTCCTCTCTTTCACACTAATCCCTACTTCTTTGTCATCTCTCTCTCTCTTTTCTCCTCTTTCTTCTTCTTCTTTTCTTTTTTGCTTTTCCATTTTTCTTTTTTTCTTCTTTCAACGGTTGCATAAGTTTGGCATATATATAAATCGGTCTTTCCACTACATCGTTCACTCTCTTTCCTCTCTTGTCTGATAATACTAAAACCACTTCCACAGAATTCTCTTTTCACACTTCCTAAGAAAGATCAACCCAATACCCTCACTTCCTTCTTCCTAAACTTATCACCTCTGTGTCCAACACTTGAAACTATAAAACCCATCACAAACATACAGAGTAAATTGGAGACAATATCTTAGTTAACTAAATCTACATTGTGATCAAACTGGGATTATCTGAATAGTGTTTGATTTTAAAGTCTAAAGTATTTATAAGGGGATCTGATAGCATTGTACTATAGGACCATCATAAGGATTTAAGGTAAAAACGAAATAGTCGAGGCTCCACAGTGCTAGAAGAAAAATCACACAAGCAATATGAAGAAACAAGGGAAGAAAGTGACTCAAACAAATCCACATATCTCCTCAGAAGATTCCATGGCAAGCACAGTTGGTCAAATGCCAGAGATGGAATTCAGAAATTACATATTCCAAATGTTTATGGAACTTAAGAATGAACTAAAAAATGATATAAGGGAGCAAATACAAGTGGTAAAAGATCATTTTTGACAAAGAACTCCAAAAACAAATATAGGAAGCAAAAGATTACTTCAATAGGGAGATAGAGGTTCTAAAGAGAAACCAAACAGAAATTCTGGAAATGAAAGAAGTAATAAACCAAACTAAATGTTTAATTGAAAGCATCACCAACAGATTAGACCACTTGGAAAAAAGGACCTCAGATAATGAAGACAAAATATATACTCTGGAGAAAAATGTAGATTACACAGCAAAAATTGTAACAAGTCAAGAACAGAACATTCAAGAAATATGGGACAACACAAAAAGACCAAATTTAAGAGTGATTGGGGTAGAGGAAGGTACAGAGTTCTAAGCCAAAGGAATGAGTAATGTATTCAATGAAATAATAGCAGAAAAATTCCCAAACTTGAGGAATGAATGGGAAAACCAAGTGCAAGAGGCTTACAGAACACCAAACATACAAAATCACAACAGATCCACACCAAGACACATTATAATGAAAATGCCTAGTATACTGACCAAGGAAAGAATATTAAAAGCCACAAGAGAAAGGAAACAGATTACATATAGGGGGAAACCAATCAGACTATGTTCAGATTTTTCAACCCAGACCTTAAAAGCTAGAAGATCCTGGAATAGCATATTTCAAGCTCTGAAAGAAAAGGGATGTCAACCAAGAATCTTATACCCAGCAAAACTGAGCTTTAGATTTGAAGATGAAATAAAACCTTCCACGACAAGCAAAAGTTAAAAGATTTCACAACTCAAAAGCCAGCACTTCTGACCATCCTGGGTAAAATATTCCACAAAGAAGAAAAGAATGATAACAATGAAAATCAACAAAGGGAGATATTAAACTAAAGGAAATACCAACCAGAGGAGAAAACAAATCGAGTTAAATACCATAAACAAATAAAAATGGATGGGAATAAGAATCACATCTCAGTAATAACCCTGAATATTAATGGCCTAAACTCGTCATTCAAAAGACACAGATTGTCGTACTGGATTAAAAAAAGAGACCCAACAATTTGCTGTCTACAAGAAACATACCTCATAGAAAAAGACATCAATAGACTGAAAGTGAAAGGATGGGAAAAGTCTTATCACTCACATGGGCTGTGGAGGCAAGCAGGGGTTTCCATTCTCATATCACATAAGGTAGACTTCAAGCCAAAGCTAATCAAAAGGGACAAAGATGGATATTTCTTACTACTTAAGGGAACCATTCATCAACAAGATATGACAATTATAAATCTATATGCCCCAAAATAATGGGGCACCTACATTCATCAAACAAACTCTTCTCAAGTTCAAGAGTAAAACAGACCACAACACAATTATTCTAGGGGACTTCAACAACAACAAAAAAAAAAGAAAGAAAAAAAAAAACCCAACAAATAAATGACTTAACATCACACCTCAAAGCACTAGAAAAAGAGGAACAAATCAACACTAAGAGTAGTAGACGACTGGAAATAATTAAAATCAGAGCTGAAATTAATGAAATTGAGACTAAAGAAACAATTCAAAGAATTGACAAAACAAAAAGTTGGTTCTTTGAAAAAATATATAAAATTGACAGACCCTTAGCGATGCTAACAAAAAGGAGAAAAAACTCAAATTACTAACATCCGTGATGAAAAAGGAAATATCACAACAAACACCTCAGATATACAGAAGATAATTAGAAGTTACTTTGAAAACTTGTACTCTAATGAAATAGAAAATACTGAATGCATCGACTGATTTCTGGAGTTGCAAGAATTGCCCAAACTAGAACGGGAGGCTATACACAATTTAAACAGATCAATTTCAATCGAGGAAATAGAAGACGCCATCAAATAGCTACCATCAGCCAGGCGCGGTGGTGCACACCTGTAATCCCAGCACTATAGGAGGCTGAGGCAGGAGGATCGCGAGTTCAAAGCCAGCCTCAGCAATGGCAAGGCACTTAGCAACTCAGTGAGACCTGTCTCTAAATAAAGAACACAAAAGGTCTGGGGATGTGACCCAGTGGTCACATCCCCAGTACCACAAAAAAAAAAAAAAAAAAGCTACCATCAAGAAAAAGTCCAGGTCCCGATGGGTTCATAGCCGAGTTCTACAAGACCTTCAAAGAAGAACTAATACCAATGCTTTTCAACTTATTTAAAGAAATAGAAAAAGAGGGAGCTCTCCCAGACTTTTTCTATGAGGCCAATATTACCTTAATTCCAAAGCCAGGCAAAGACACAGCCAAAAAAGAAAACTTCAGGCCAATATCTTTAATGAAGATAGATTCAAAAATCCTCAACAAAATTCTTGCAAATCGAATACAAAAACATATCAAAAAACTAGTGCACCACAATTAAGTGGGGTTTATCCCAGGGATGCAAGGTTGGTTCAACATTCAGAAATCAACAAACATAATATATCACATCAATAGACTTAAAGATAAGAACCACATGATCATCTCAATAGACGCAGAAAAAGCATTAGACAAAATACAACACTCCTTTATGTTCAAAACACTAGAAAAACTAGGAATAACAGGAACATATCTCAACATCATAAAAGCTATTTATGCAAAGCCCCGAGATAACATTATCTTAAATGGAGAAAAATTGAAAGCATTTCCTCTAAAAACTGGAACAAGACAGGGATGCCCCCTGTCACCACTGCTAGTTAACATAGTACTTGAAACTCTGGCTAGAGCAATTTGACAGAGGAAAAAAATTAAAGGGATCCAGATAGAAAAAGAAGAGCTCAAATTAGCACTATTTGCTGATGACATGATAATATACCTAGAAGACCCAAAAAACTCTACCAGACAACTTTTACATCTAGTAAATGAATTCGGCAAAGTAGCAGGTTACAAAATCAATACCCATAAGTCAAAGGCATTTTTGTACATCAGTGACAAAGCATCTGAAAGGGAAATGATGAAAACTACCCCATTTACAGTAGCATCAAAAAAAAAAAAAAAAATACCTAGTAATCAACTTAACGAAAGAGGTGAAGGACCTCTATAATGAAAACTATAGAACAGTAAAAAAAGAAATTATAGAAGACCTCAGAAGATGGAAAGACCTACCTTGCTCTTGGATAGGCACTATTAATATTGTCAAAATGTCCATACTACCAAAAGCATTATACAGATTTAATGGAATTCCAATCAAAATCCCAATGACATTCCTCAAAGAAATAGAAAAATCAGTCATGAAATTCATCTGGAAAAATAAGAGACCCAGAATAGCCAAAGCAATCCTTAGCAAGAAAAGTGAAGCAGGTGGCATCACCATACCAGACTTTAAATTATACTATAGAGCAACAGTAACAAAAACAGCATGATATTGGCACCAAAACAGACTGGTAGACCAATGGTACAGATTTGAGGACACAGAGACTAATACATATAATTTCAGCTATCTTATATTATGTACAGTGGAGAAAGGATAGCCTCTTAAACGAATGGTGCTGGGAAAACTGGAAATCCATATGCAACAAAATGAAATTAAACCTTTATCTCTCACCATGCAAAAAATTCAATACAAAGTGGATCAAGGACCTAGGAATTAGACCAGAGAAAATACGCCTAATAGAAGAAAAAGTAAGCTCCAATTTCCAACATGTTGGATTAGGCCCCAAGTTCCTTAATAAGAATCCTGTAGCACAAGAATTAATATCAAGAATCAATGAATGGGATAGATTCAAACTAAAAAGCTTCTTCTCAGCAAAAGAAACAATCAGTGAGTTGAATAGAGAGCCAACTATTTGGGAACAAATATTTAATACATGCACATCAGATAGAGCACTAATTTCTAGAATATATAAAGAACTCAAAAAACTTAACACCAAAAAAGCAAATAACCCAATCAACAAATGGGCTAATGAATTGAAAGGACACTTCTCAGAAGAAGATACACAATTAATCAACAAATACATGAAAAAATGCTCAACATCGCTGGCAATTAGAAAAATGCAAATCAAAACTACTCTAAGATTTCATTTTACTCCAGTCAGAATGGCAGCCATTAAGAACACAAACAACAATAAATGTTGGAGAGGATGTGGGGAAAAAGGCACACTCATACATTGCTGGTGGGACTGCAAAATGGTGCAACCGTTATGGAAGACAGTATGGAGATTTCTTGGAAAACTGGGAATGGAACCACACCCTATGACCCAGCCATCTCACTCCTGGGTCTATTCCCAAAGGACTTAAAAACAGCATATTACAGTGACACAGCCACTTCAATGTTTATATAAGCACAATTCACAATAGCTAGATTGTGGAACCAACCTAGATGACCCTCAGTTGACGAATGGATGAAGAAAATGTGGTACATATACACAATGGAATTTTACTCAGCAACAAAAGAAAATAAAATAATGGCATTTGCAGGTAAATGGATGAAGTTGGAGAGTATAATGCTAAGTGAAGTTAGTCAATCTCAAAAATCCAAATGCCGAATGTTTTCTCTGATATAAAGAGGCTGATCCACAGTGGTGTTGGGTCAGGGTACATAGGAGGATTAGAGGAATGCTAGAAAGGTCGAAGGGGAGGGAGGGGAAGGAGGGGGAAGGGGGGAGGGAGGGGAAAAAAAGAAAAGGTGGTTGAATAAGATGGATGTCATTATCCTAAATGCATGATTGAAGATTTAAATGGTAGGAATATACATTGTATACAGTGTTTTGTGAAAAGATGCTCTATATGTTTATTATGAATTATAATGCATACTTCTAGTATAAATACAACAACTTTGAATAAAAAAATAAATAAATAAATAAATAAAAACATATTGATAATTTTATAAGTGTAATATATACCAGGTGTATAGGAAAAATAAATATGAGGAAAATATAGTCCCTGTATGCCAATACTTTAAAACCTTATAAAGGAGAATAAGAAAATTGCCCAATAATTTGAGGTAGGTTGTGATAACCACCATACAAACATATATATCATGGGCTAGAGTCAGGAGGAGGAGGAGGACGAGGAGGACATATATACTTGGTGGAAGGGTAGGTGGCATTAGGAATGGAGCTTTGAGACTGGATGACTGTGATTAGCAGAGAGAGGAAGGAGAAGGTGGCAAAAGGGAGTGTTACCACAGATGGGATCTACCTGAATGAAAGTGCAGGGGAGGGGTAGGGTGGGCCATGTTAGGGAGCATGAGCTCTGGTAGGCTGGGGGTGTTTGTGGGAACTGAATGCCAAGAGAAGTGGTTCCCATTGACAATGCCTTAATTTCTGAAGGTTTTTGATTAAGAGGGACATGTTCAGAGCTACTATCTATGATGATTTGAGTTTAGCAGTATATGTAGATAGGTGAGAGGAGGAAGACTCTGGACCTCCCAAACTTCCCTGGTTAGTCAAGGGTTAGGTAGTCAATGTTCAGGGTCAGCTACTTTTCTTTTTACTCAACAAATCTAGGTTGAGAATGCTGAATCTGAAAATATCAAATCGGAAATAAAAAATATGAGGTTCTCCAAAATCTCAATTTTCTTTAGTACCAACATGACCTCCCCTCAAGTGGAAAATTTTACAATGGACTCTTAGAGCAGGTCACAGTCACAACCCAGGTACATTAAAAATAATGTATAAAATTGTCTTCAGGCTGTGTGTAAGGTGTATATGAAACATACATTTCTTGATTATTCTTGGGTCCTATCCACAAGGCATTTCATCATGTATACACAAATATTCCAAAATCCAAAATCCTAAACACTTCTGGTCCCAACTATTTCAGCTAAAGGATATTCAACCTATAATAAGACACAAAAGAACAAACATACTCTTGTATTAGAATGATAATCATATATTCTTCATTTCTTGTGGAATAGTTTTATTTTGTATGTGTTTCTAGGTGAATATATTGAATGCAATAGATTTTTAATTGATATTCTAAATATTGCTAATTCTGTGGTATTGTTAGTGTTTAATCACAAATTCATCATTTTTTCCTTTCATTGCATAAGTTCCAAAGATTCATTGTTGAGGGGGGAATGCACCTCTAACTTTATAATGACTTTTAGTGGCAAATAGAATTTACTTGTAGTAACAAGACATATCAAACCACAGAATTTTATTTTATTAATTTTTGTGGTGTTTGGGATTGAACACAGACACTTACACATGCTAGGCAAATATTCTATCACTGAGTGAAATCCTTCAAACTAAACCGAAGAATTTTAGAACTGGAAGAAAATATACCAAAAGTTTTATGCCTATATTTGCTTCCACATCTCAGAAGGATAAACCACTGGTGGGAGCTCACACACATTAGAGACAAATGAAAATTATCAACACAACCAGTGTTGTGCCACTATAAAGTTATTTGGGACAGGAAAGCATCTAAGTCATTGGACTGCTCATTTTAATCTATGTAAGTTATGAATTAAATATTAGTTCACACAAGGAGGGTAATTATACATACTTAACAAGTTCCTAAGTTTTAAATTTTAGTTCAATGACACTTTTGTGAATTTTAAAATTAAGTTTCCTTTACTCTATAATCTTCCTGCCATTTATTGCACAGATTTATTTTCATAAATAATATCACACATTGTTGTATTACCTTATAGTTCATGAAGCACTTAAGCATGTGTTATCTCATTTGGTTTTCATAACTATCCTGTGAGGTTGTGCAATGGTTAGTTTCATTTTAAAATGGGGAAATGGAGCTTCGTAAGGGTTAAACCACTAACTGAGGCCAAGAGGACAGAACTGTGAATCAAACTCAGTTCTGAACACTGGTTCACATCAGATCATTCCATAGCCACAAACTAGCCAGTGTAGAAAAATAAAGAGGGCAGGGCAGATTGCTCTGAGTTCTTTGCTTAGTGAGGCAATAGTCAGAAACAAAAGGTTTAGCCTTCTAGGAAACACCAAAAAATGTTCCCAGCTTTTACCATTTCTTTGTGGGACCTCTGAAAAGCTTGAAGTAACCAAATACATTCTACATTCATTTACTGATTCACTGATGCCCCAAGAATTTATTAAGCATCAACCAACCAGGTGTCAGACAGCGCTGGGTGTACTAGCCACAGTAGGACATTAATTCTGCTCTTGGGAAGCCTACCCCCTTTTGGCACACATCAAAATGAGAGATCACAATGTAATCAGGACAAGGGATGCCAAGCAGGGAAGGTGGTGCTCTGCTGGGACAGGCTGGAGCCTCAGAGGACCTAGAGAAATGCCAGCCCTCAGCTCTGTAGGAGACACAGACTGGGTGTGGGCTGTCCAGCAGAGGACAACATGAGTGAAGGCGTGCATGTTTAAGGGCTGTGTGGACAGTGCTCTAACTTCATTCTTCTCATTCTTCTTAGAACCACAGAATTTTGCTTTGTTAGTCACAAAGTGCAGATAAAATAAAAATACCCTGGGCCAGATTAGATTTTTTTCTCCAACAGTTAATACAGTTCTGGTGTTGATTACTGTGACTTCAGCAGCACATAAATAAGTGTATTTGATATAATCTGGGGAGAGAAACAGCATTTTCATCCCTTCATAACTGAAAAATAACTTGATATATTTATGTTTATTTTTCTCTCTTTATTTCCCCCCTTTCCTTCCCTCTGACTTAAGCAGATTCTATTTTAAAAATTATATTAGAGGGGCTGGGGCTATGGCTCAGTGGTGGAGCACTCCTCTCGCATGTGTGAGGCCCTGGGTTCGATCCTCAGCACCACATAAAGAAAATAAAGGTATTGTGTCCACCTACAACTAAAAAAAAATTTTTTTAAATTATATTAGGTAGAAAGCAGTGGTAGACTACCCATTTTTATGGCTTCTGTATTCTAAATCACAGCAAAATTTTTCTGTACAGGAACAAATAGTAAATATTTTATTTAGACTTTGTGGGCCATAGGGATCTTTGTTGAAATTAACTCAGCACCACCCTTGTAGTGCAGAAGCAACATAGAAAATACTGTGTGAATGTGGCTGTGTTTCAATAAATCTTTACTCATTGACACTGAAATCTGAATTTTGTATCATTTTCACATGCCACTTAATATGGTTCTTCTTTTGATTTTTTCCAACTGTTGGAAATTTGTAATGAAAAAAAAATTATACTTTGTGGGCCCTACAAAAACAGGTGGCAGAATTTGCCAGTTCCTGTATTAAATACTTAACATCTTTAGGAGAACCTATGAGAGTTTGCAGAGCAAGGAAGCAAATTCGTCAACAGAGCCATTTTGAAAAAGTTTAGGAGAAGATGGGGTGTAAGAGCCCTAATAAGGAGATAGCTAAGATGGCGGCTAACTGAGAGCCATAAGAGGTGTTTAAGTATTTTCACCTGATATTCATGCCGGAGAGAGAAGTTAGAAGAAGGAAGAATAAAGAACCTATTCATTTCCAGTCTGCCTCTGAATTTTTTCCTGCAGTATCATTGCTGCAGGCGGCAAAAGCTGCTGGCAGCAACAATGGGGCTTCATTTCTTGACGGTGCGCCCATCCTGGTCAACGGGCAGAGAGATCTGTGGGTTCTAGAGTACTTTGCCATTCCCCCCAGCCTGGAAAATTCCACTGTTGCTGTCAATTTTTCATATTAATAACATTTCAGTCCTCTCTTGAAAATTAAAGACAGAGGCTAAATTGGGTTAGTGAAGTCTGCTCCTAGGTGGGGCCCAACCTCTTGTTCACCTGAGACCCTCCTGATGTGGTCCCCCCCCATCTGCAATGTCTATACACACTGTAAGCATTTGGGCTGAGCTTTACCAGAGAATTATCTGTATTCTTTTCTAAGGTACAACCTCCATTAAAACTAGTCTTTTGGTGCTAGAGAAGCCATCTGATGAAAAGGAACACAAACATGGGCCTCTGAGAGACCTAGGAAGACAAATCAGCCTTGGGTACATGACTTAACTCTAACCCCAGAATGGGAACAGTAATACATACACTTAAAGTGGTGGCTGTAATGATCATATGAGAGGCAGCTAGTGCCTACTAAGCAGTCAATAAAAGAAACAAACTGCTGGGATGGAGAAGTTCTTCATAGTGTATTTTCAATGTTTTGACCTTGTCTTTATTGTTGCTTTCTGTGGAAAGGCCTGAGGATCAGGCCTTTATATAAATATATAAATATTTTATATTACAGAAAAAGAAATGAAGACTCAGAGAGCTGAAGTGACAGCTCAAAGTCACACATGAATGGTGATACCAGAATGGGAATATGGCTCTCTCTTTTTTTTGGCCTGCGGAGATTACTCTGTGCTTTGCTACCTCACTGAAAAGTTCTGAATTCTATTCATAAAAGCCTTTTACTTGATCATGAAAATGTCTTCTAATAGAAAGAACACTGACTCAAGATTTCTGGCCAGCCTACTGACTATATTGCTTAATTATAACTTCTAAATATAGTGAATGACAAGAATTTGTCAGTAGTTGTTGAAGTTCTCAGACTAATTTGTCTGGACTATTCCTATTCTAAGCTCAATGACACCCTCCTGTGGTTAGCAGAAATAATAACTCCAGTCAAAGGAACAAGAAAAGTCTGGAACAATTTAATGCTTAAATTTAACAGGATACACAAATGCCAAATAACATAATAAAAATCATTATGTTATTATAATACATAGCCAAAGCCTATAGGAAAATATTTGTCTCTCTCTGACCAATTCCTTAATAAAACTACTAGATTATAATGGATGCTTTTCTTAGGCTTCTTTCACAATACAACTATCTGTTACAATGAAGAAAAATGCTTAAGTAGTGGTTATATTATCTTAGGTCTCTTTGTAGGTTTCCCTCCAATATACATGAGTTTGAACAATAGAGAATTCTGGGACTATGTGTGCCTTTAGAACATGTAAGAGTCTTCCAGGAGATGGTTAATCTGCATCTTCTTCCAAAATGTCTCCTATCCCTTAGTAAGCTCATAACCTAACTGCTGGGAGTGCAAGTGTGAAGACACAGTAGAAAGAAGCTGATGAGCTGCACATGCATAATCTGGGCTGTGCACATCCATTCAAGTAGGTGGGCTAACTTAGTGAGTTGGATAAATGGAAGCTAGAATGCTTCTTTTGTATTGCCAGGTTGGCCTAAGTAATATTTAATGCTAAATTACCCCAAATAAATGGTATAAATAGTAGTATAGAATATTAGGTACAAAAGTAATTAGATTTTCTTTTTGTGCCATGAAGTGAGAAAGTATTTAGAAATAATGGAGGCTTGTCAAAAGGACAGGGAATTGGCTTGAGGGGACTCGCAGTGGCCAAATCTGGAATAATTTGATCATCAAAACAAATAAGCTCAACAATATACTATTAAATGAGTAGAAACCCATGAGCTGATTTTAATACAGACAAATGGAGAACTGAAGACATTGTTCACCTTAAAATGTCAACTAATGAACACAGAAAGAATGGTGGAAACAGAGAAATCATCAGTGGCAACCATAGTAATAACTGATTCAAGCAAAAATCACGAACATGGATGATAAAACAAAATATTAACACAGTCTTAGAATATATGTATAAGTTACAAAGGGAAATAATAGTAACTTCATAATGGAGAAATACAGTGTAGAAATAGCTTAACCAAGTGTTCAAAGTTAACACTCCCCATAATGGGACAAATCCATATAACATGTCATGTCACCTATAAGACATGCTGAGAAGAACACAGAACTTCTGTGCTATTCTTTCCAAGGATGCATAAACTGAATCTAAAATGAGCCAACTTCAGATGATCCCAATGACTTGCCTGAATTCTTCAAAAATGTCAAGATCATGAGAGTCCAGGGAAGAGGAGGAACTGTTTACATTGAAAGACACCAAATAGTTATGTAAAGAAAATGTAACACAAGATCCCCAGTTGCTTCCTTTTGCTAGTAAAGATGTTACTTGGTATCTCAATATCATAAAAGTATCTATGCTAAGCCCCAGGCCAACATCATTCTAAATGGAGAAAAATGAAAAGCATTCCCTCTAAAAACTGGAACAAGACAAGGATGCCCTCTTTCACCACTTCTATTTAACATAGTTCTTAAAAACACTCACCAGAGCAATTACACAGATGAAAGAAATTGAAGGGATATGGATAGGAAAAGAAGAACTCAAATTAGCACCATTTGCCAACCATATGATTCTATACCTAGAAGACCCAAAAAAACTCCACCAGAAAACTTCTAGAACTAGTAAATAAATTCAGCAAAGTAGCAGGATACAAAATCAACACCCATAAATAAAAGGCATTCCTGTATCTCAGTGACAAATCCTCTGAAAGGGAAATAAGGAAAAGTACCCCATTTACAATAGCCTCAAAAAAAAAAAAATCTGGGAATCAACCCAACTAAAGAGGTGAAAGACCTCTACAATGAAAACTACAGAATGCTAAAGAAAGAAATTAAGAAGACCTTAGAAGATGGAAAGATCTCCCTTGTTCTTGGTTCGGCAGAATTAATATTGTCAAAATGACCATACTACCAAAATCACTATACAGATTTAATGCAATTCCAATCAAAATCCCAATGACATTCCTCATAGAAATAGAAAAAGCAGTCATAAAATTCATCTGGAAAAATAAGAGACCCAGAATAGCTAAAGTAATCCTTAGTAAGAAGAGTGAAGCAGGTGGCATCATTATACCAGAACTTAAACTATACTACAGAGCAATTATTAGACCTTAAACTATACTACAGAGCAATTGTAACAAAAACAGCATGGTATTGGCACCAAAATAGACTGGTAGACCAATGGTACAAAGTAGAGGACACAGAGACTAATTCACATAATTACAGGTATCTTATATTAGACAAAGGAGCCAAAAACATACATTGGAGAAAAGATAGCCTCTTCAACAAATGGTGCTGGGAAAACTGGAAATCCATATGCAACAAAATAAAATTAAACCCCTATCTCTCACCATGCACAAAACTCAACTCAAAGTGGATCAAGGACTGGGAATTAGACCAGAGACCGTGCATCTAATAGAAGAGAAAGTAGGCCCAAATCTCCATCACAGATTAGGCCCCGACTTCCTTAGTAAGATTCCTATAGTGCAAGAATTAAAATCAAGAATCAATAAATGGGATGGATTCAAACTAAAAAGCTTCTTCCCAGCAAAAGAAATAATCAGTGAGGTGAATAGAGAGTCTGCATCCTGGGAGCAAATTTTTACCACTGGCACATCAGATAGAGCACTAATCTCTAGGGTATATAAAGAACTCAAAAAGCCAAACAATAAATGGGCCATGGAACTGAACAGACACCTCTCAGAAGATGATACACAATCAATCAACAAATATATGAAAAAAATGTTCAACATCTCTAACAATTAGAGAAATGCAATCCAAAACTACTTTAAGATTTCATCTCACTCCAGTCAGAATGGCAGCTATTAAGAATACAAACAATAATAAGTGTTGGCAAGGATGTGAGGGAAAAAAAGGCACACTCATTCATTGCTGGTGGAATTGCAAATTGGTGTAACCACTCTGGAAAGCAGTATGGAGATTCCTAGGAAAACTTGGAATTAAACCACCATTTGAGCTTTTCCACTCCTTGGTTTATACCCAAAGGACTTAAAAACAGCAACAGGGACACAGCCACATCAACGTTCATAGCAGAACAATTCACAATAGTGGAATTGTGGAACCAACCTAGATTCCCTTCAGTAGATGAATGGATAAAGAAAATGTGATTTTTTATATATATATATATATATATATATATAAATATATATATATATATATATATATATATTATACACACACACACACACACACACACACACAGTGGAATATTAGTCAACAATAAAAGAGAATAAAATCATGACATTTGTAGGTAAATGGATGGCGTTGGAGAATATAATGCTAAGTGAAGTTAGCCAATCCCAAAAAACCAAATGTCAAAAGTTTTCTCTGATATAAGGAGGCTTATTCATGGGGTTGGGAGGGGGAGCATGGGAGGATTAGACCAACTCTAGATAGGGCAAAGGGATGGGAGAGGAAGGGATGGGGGAATGGGGGTAAAAAAGATGGTGGAATGAGATGTACATCATTATCCTAAGTACATGTATGAAGACATGATGGTGTGAATATACTTTGTATACAACCAGGGATATGAAAATTTGTGCTCTATATGTGTAATATGAATTGTAATGCATGCTGCTGTCATATATAACAAATTAGAATTTTAAAAAAGATGTTATTTGAAATTTGCATAAGGTCTGTGGATCAAATATTAATGCTGTATCAAGGTTTAAGTTCCTGATGTTGAGGTCTGTGATGGAACTGTGTAGGACAGTGGTCTTGTTTTGAGGAAATATTCACTGAAGTTTTAAGAGGTAATGAGTCTACTACCTTTCAAGCGGTTCATGAAATAAAAGTACACATATAAGTATACATGTAGGTATATATAGAGAAGAAATTTTTAAAACATTTAAGATGTAACTGATTTTGTGAAGAAAAAAAGGATAAGTTAATTCTCTATACATGAGGACATAAATTATAAACAGAGCTTGGGTTTAAGGTTCTAATGATGGAATGCTTTTTTCCCCTATTTCTATTTTTTTTTTTTTAAGTCAACAGGTACCCTTGGTGAATCTATGGTCCTTTCAAATTCACCAAAGGCTATACAAAGTGAAAAACTCAGAAGCTGAAGAATCAAGATCTATTTCGTAAAGGAACACATACACACTCTGACATATTCTCTCTATCCATTCTTTAGCTGGGCCTGGATGAGAAATGGAGCTACATTCAGAATCACGTAGCCAGTTCCTGTTTTACCAGGAAAGCAATCTTGAGCCTTATTCCCACTATCAAGTCAGAGACATAAGAAAGATGTACATCTGATTTTTATACCCATAAATAACTTGTGGCTACAAAGAAGAAAATATTGTATTTTAGGATTGAGAGAGTTGAATTATGGTAACAGCCACTATTTATTCCTGTGAAAACAATTCTTAAACACTGTAAATGATTCTATGGGTTCACCTGACCCAAACCAGACTAGCGTCTATGTTTGTTTCTGATGTTATACCAGGTTTTCTCTTTATTAGTGGTCTTGGATATTGATGTAATGCTGACTCACAATCCAATGCAGCACTTTCCCCTCAGCATCAAACCTTTCCTATGCAATGAGCTTCAGCACTCCCAGTCTTAGGGAACCTGAAAACCTCACTGGGCTTTCACACAGTCTGTTTTCTCCTCTGCCTGTGGTTCCTTATTGAGCCACTGCCTGAGGAGACCTTTACATTGGTCAGGTTTCTCTTACAACAAGCTATCAAGGATGCGCTGAGGACATACCAGGGTTGCCTGGAAGGCGAGTTTCCTTGGCTTTTATAAACGCCATGTGTCAGCAATTCTGTGTTGAAACTAACCAATACCCTGTTTTCTAAAATCTCCCAGCCTATGTGTTCCTAGTGCTCAGACCCAGAACTCACCCCAACGTCTGTGCTAGCATGAGTTTAGCTACCTCCTTGGGATGGTTGGTGTTGAGCCTATATTTGCCCTTGGGCCTTTGTGCTTAGCTGTATTTACTCACTACTCATGTGGCAACTGTTCCAAGTCATCACTGTATTTGTGGTGATCCAAGCCCATGGCATAAGTCTTCCTCTTATTAAGGAAATACATCATGCTCATTCTTTGAAGTATGTTTGCAGTTATGTTTTTTTTGGAATGCAATGCTGGAATGCCTTTCCCTCTGCTTTTAACTATCCAAATACATCCATTTAAAAAGCCCCGCCTAAACTTCATCTCCTTTGCATATAAATTTTATTATAAGACACTTCTCATGTGAAGCACTACAGCACAGGGGCCCAGATCCCCTCATTTAACACTAAACTACACATTGTTTTGGCCCTTGCTGCTCGTTCACGATTATCAGTCTTGTCTCCCCAAGTATATAGACTAAGCTCCCCAAGAATAAAAACCATGATTGATATTCTGGTATTTCCCCATAGGGCCCACCTTGGCAGGTCCACAGTAAATGCTCCACCAGAACAAGCTGGCTAATGATTTTCAAAGGACTCAAATATCTATTGTTGTCCAGAACCTCTTGAATTCAATAGATGACAAGCTGCCAATGACACAGCTTGGATCATCATCATCTCCCTAGGAAATTGTGGTTCATTAAACTTGCTGGAGTCAGGCCTAGACTATAAACACTGTTGTTATATGGTTATAAATAAACTAGACATACTGGGGCAGGGGGAACCAACAGAATTTTAAAGAACTGAGATTCTGAAGATAAAGCCATAGATTAAAAATATGATGACATGACAGGAAAACTTATCCATCAAAAAAAAGTATTTGTGATGACAAACAGTTTTTTTTTTTTTTTTTTTTCCTGGTGCTGGGAACTGAATCCAGGGCCTTGTGCATGCGAGGCAAGTGCTCTACTCCTGAGCTACATTCCTAGCCCATGTAACTATATTTGGATCTATAGGCATCAATTGGTGCTTGGGACTTTTGGAAGGCTATTCCCTAGTATAGAATTTTTATTGAGATTGTGCCTAAAAGTTTATTCATATACAGAATTACCAATAATTTACTTTTTAAAATGTCACATATAAATGCCAGTTATTTTACAACTATAAAAACATGACTGGAATAAATTGAAAATGAAATCGTGGGAACAAAGCAGTTTGGGAAAGAAAAGCAACTTCTAAATGAATGAGATGCCAGCTTCCTCTGGGATAGACCAGCCAGTCTACTTTACTGGCTTTGTGCCCCAGCCACGCTTCTGCTCTGCCCAGCAGCTCAAGGGCTTCACACTGCCCTTCTAAATATAGTGTGTCTTTCTCTCTGCTAACCAATTTTTGTTTTATAGTTTTTTGTTTTGTTTTGGTACTGGGGATTGAACTCGGGTGAACAATAATTATATTGGGGAGGACCCATTCGTATACATCCATCTTCCTACCAGAAAATTTTGCAAAGGTTCTCCTAAACCAGTTCTGGAAAATCATTTTGACTCTGGTCAGGCCTTGTTTCTTGCTATCATTTTCAACGTCTGTTCCCTCTAAAATTCATATTGAAATTCAATTGCCATTGTAATTGTATTAAAAGGTGAGATATTTGAGAACTGATTAGATCCTGAGGGCTCTGCTCTCATGAGTGGGACTTGTGCTACTATAGAAGGGTGAATTTAGCCCTGTTTTGTGTTTTTGCCATTCTACCTTAGGTCATCTACGAACCTAATAAGGGTATCAACTGGGAATCAGAATTACCAGCCCCATTGGTATATATTGATATTGGACTTCCCAGACTCCAGAGTAGTGAGCCAATAAGTTTCTGTTCTTGAAAAACTATTCAGTCTGTGGTATTCTGTTAAAGGAGCACAAATGGACTAATCACTTGTATAAAATCACTTGTATGAAAAATTAATTAAAAAATTTAATTATGTACATGTATAAGCAAGAGAACATACCTTAGTATTATTTTTAAATCCATATTCCTTAAACTGAGAGTTAGAGATCACTGAGCAGGAGCAAGGTTTGAAATAATTTCTGGAAAGCTGTGTTACTTATCACAACCTTGATATCAACAGGGCACAGAAAGGTGAGTTCTTTTTTTTTTTTTTTTTTTTTTTGTGGTACCGGAGATTGAACTCAGGGGCACTCGACCACTGGGCCACATCCCCAGCCCCTTTTTTGTATTTTATTTAGAGACAGGGTCTCACTGAGTTGCTAAGTGCCTCGCCATTGCTGAGGCTGGCTTGGAACTCGCGATTCTCCTGTCTCAGCCTCCCAAAGTGCTGGGATTACAGGCGTGCGCCACCGCGCCCGGCTTAGGTGAGTTCTTTTCACACCTCTCTAGGCAGAAACATATAAGGTGTCGGCTGCAGGTAAGAAAGATACCCTTAAAAAACAGACCACATTCCATGGCTGGGAATGTGGCTCAGTGGTAGAACAGTTACCCAGTATGCCCCAGGTTTGATCCCCAGCAACACACACGCGCACACACACACACACACACACACACACAGCAGATCACTTTACTAAAAAAAAAACAAAGTTATTTAATCTCTATGATTCAATTCCATTCGTTTTTAAAATATATTTTTAGTTATAGAAAGATACAATATCTTTATTTATCTGTTTTTGTGTGGTGCTGAGGATGGATCCCATTGCCTCACACATGCAAAGCAAATGCTCTACCATCTGAGCTACCTACCCCCAAACCCTCAAAAACTCCATCCTTGAGAAGAAGCTACCAGCCTGTGGGACCTATGCTTCAATGCCCTATTTTTTAACCAGGAAAAAGGACTCCTGAGAGTTACCATTAGTTCTGAGAAAGTAATTGGTTGCTATAGTGGTTTATGAGTGACGCTGAGATACCTAGTCAAATACCCTGTTGCAACTGTTCTTGTTGTTACCTCCTTCATGTTAGTAGGCTTGCTCTTCTAGAAACCAAGATCAGATCCTGTTGCCTTGCTCACTTGAACAGTACTGGAAAATTTGCAACATATTCATTAAACTGCTTTGGCAGCCTGACTGTAAATTAATTGGCAACATATCTCTGGGTCTATTTTAGATATTCTATTCCTTTCCATTGATTTGTTTTTTAAATCCTTTTGCCAACATCACACTATCTTGATTATTGTAGTGTTATAATAAATATTCAAATTGTGTAGTATGATTCTTCCAACTTTACTCCTTTTTAAAAAATTGTTTTGGCTATTTTAGTTCCTTTCTCTTCCTATATAAATTTTAGAATCAGCTTGTTTATAGCTATTAAAAATCTTTCTGGGACTTTGGTTGGATTGTATTACATCTATAAGACAACGTGGAGAGAACTGTCATCAATTTTATTATGTCAAATCTTCTGATCTATGAGCTCTCTCTCTCTCTCTTCTCCACTTATTTAGGTTTTCTTTCATTGGTGTTTGTAGTATTCAGCATACATATCCTGTACAAGTCTTGCTAGATTCATACCTAATTATTTCATTTTTAGGAGGAGCTACTTGTAAACAGTATGGGCATGTGTGTGTATGTGTATAAAGATTTTAATTATTAATTACTAAATTATAGAAGTATGATTGATTTCTGAACTTGCTAAACATCCTTATTAGTTCTAAGTAAATTATTTTTCTTGTTTGTTTAATGTTTGGGTAGAGTCCATGAGATTTTCTAGGTAGGCATTTATACTGTTTGCAAATAGGGACAGTTTTATAATTTTTTTCAATCTGTGTGCCTTTTATTTATTTTAATTTTCTTGTTGCAATGTGTAAGACTTTCAGTTTCATGAGAATGGTAGGCATGGTCATCTCTACCTTATTCCAGGTGTTAGGGGAAAGCATTTGGCCATTCATCATGAAGTACGGTACTAGCTTCAGAGTCTGGCAGATGTCCTCTGTGAAGTTGAGGAAATTCCCTTCTACTTCTAGTACTCTGAGATTACCCACTTCAATTCTCAGGTTACCTTGAGTCAAAGCCAGGAAATTTGGGAAGAAAGATGAAGAAATTCATAGCTAATTCAGTGATAGTTTAGCTTCTGGTCTTCGGGCCATCTGCTACCATTTATTTTTTCAGAGATAAGTTAGAGCCTGATTGCTCCATAACTGGAACCCTTGAGGCATTTTGCAGTGAAAGAAGGGAAATTAACCAATTAGCTTATTCATTTACATTAAAAATACTATTATTTTAAATATTGAGGATCCAAAGATGAGTTAAATTGAATCACAACACCTGAGGAATTACATCATTCCTATTGGTATTCTTCTTTCCACTTGCTGAATTTCTACTTATTATTTTAAACTAATTTTGTATTTTTATCAAAGTAATAAATGTACACAGTTATTAAACTGAAGATGTACAACAAAAATAGCAACCTTGTGTCCAATCATCTGCTCCCACGTCTGCAATTCCCACTCTCAAAGGTAAACGCTTTACTTCTGTTTACTACGACCTCTGCTATTTACCTCTGTATTTCTGAGTAATATTCATATATAAATATATGTGCATATTTTATAAATATTATATATATATATATATATATATATATATATGTGTGTTTGTGTGTGGGGAGATACTAGGGATTGAACCCAGGAATGCTCTACCTCTGAGTCACATCTGCAGTCCTTTTCACCTTTTGAGACAGGGTCTCATTAAATTGCTTAGGCTGACCTTGAACTTATTCCTCCTCCTGCTTGGATTAAAGACATGACCCACCATACCTGGCTTATATTATCTTTACATTTCAATTTTAGACATAATCTGTTGACTTCCTACCATAAAAGGTGAAGGTTATTTTACCTCTCTCACTTCAAACACGTTACTCAGTTTATCCTTCTTTCATCTTTCTTTCTTTCTCTTTCTATATACATATATATATATATATATATTTTTTTTTTAATTGTTGATGGACCTTTAATTTTATTTATTTGTATGTGGTGCTAAGAATCAAACCCAGTGCCTCACACATGCTAGGCAGGCACTCTACCACTAAGCCACAGCCCCAGCCCTTCTTCTCTCATCTTTCTAATGGAGTGGTATCATAATAAATTCAAGATGAATTATTTATTATATAGTTTTTATCATACTACATAAGTATGATAGTATGCTGCACTATGTACATTAATGTGTAATTATATATTACTATATGTTATTATTTTAATAAATATTTCAATATATTATTATAGTGAATATACTATTATATACTATTACTACTGCAGATTCTTTTTCATTTTCCCCACTAATCAATGCACTATTTAAGGACTCTTCATTAATTCGTAGCTCTATTTTATGTATCTCTCTCTAATTGTTCCACAATTATCTACCAAACCTGTGAACTCTTCTCATGGCACCAGTCTGTCACATTACTAGTTCCTTTCTGTTTTTAAAAAAGAGTGGGTGTGGTGGCACACACCTGTGATCCCAGGGACTTGGGAGCATGAGGGTGAAGGATTGCAAATTCCAGGCCAGCCTCAGCAACCTAATGAGGCCCTAAGCAACTTAGTGAGACTGTTTCAAAATGAAAATAAATAAATAAATACAATAAATAAAAGTGCTGGGGATATGGCTCAGTGGTAGAGCAACCGGATTCAGTCCCCATATCAGGTAAAAAACCAAGGTGTCCACTCTTTCTGGAACCCTTTGTCTTCCCTTTTCATTTTGGAGGGGTTGCTTCCAGGCCTCCTACACAGCTAGGACACTCTTGGACTATCACACTGAGAATTAATTATGTTTGCCTCTTCCATGGCTAAAGCCACTCTTGCACCCATGTCTTCCTCTTTCTTGGCTACATCCCCCTTATGGAGCGTATCATACAGGGAATTGCTTTCTGAGAAAGAATGCAAGTTTTTTGATAGTTGCACATTGGATAGTGTTTTTACAATGTTTTCTACCTGCACACATGATTAACAGTTTAGCTAGATATAAATTCTAGGTTAGAAACGATTTTCAATTTGGCTTCCAATGCTGTGGAGAAGCCTAGTGCCATTAGTATTTCTTCCACATTTTATATAACTTGTTTTCCAATTCTTCCAACTTAGAAGATTTCATCACTGCTTCATTATCAACGGGGTTCTAAAATTTCAAGTGGATATGCTTTTCCATTTGATATACTAAACATCTGTTGTTCAGTGAAAATTTCTTAAACTACATTTTTTATTTGTTCTAATTAGTTATACAAGACAGCAGAGTGAATTTCAATTCATTGTATACAAATGGAGCACAAATTTTCATTTCTCTGGTTGTACATGTTGTAGCATCACACCACATGTACAGTCATATATATACCTAGGTTAATGATACCCATCTCATTCCACCATCTTTCCTGTCCCCATGCCTCCTCCCCTCTCAACCCTCCCCTTTGCCCAATCAAAGTTCCTTCATTCTCCTCCCCCCCACCCCGCCCATTATGGATCAGCATCCATTTAACAGAGAGAACATATGGCCTTTGGTTTTTTGGGGATTGGCTTATTTCACTTAGCATGATATTCTCCAACTCCATCCATTAACCTGCAAATGCCATAATTTTATTCTTTTTTAATGCTGAGTAATATTCCATTGTGTATACATACCAAAGTTTTTTTGTCCATTCATCTATTGAAGGACATCTAGGTTGCTTCCACAGTTTAGCTCTTGTGAATTGAGCTGCTAGGAACATTGATGTGGTTGTGTCACTATGTTATGGTGATTTTTAAGTCATTTGGGTATAGACTAAGGAGTGGGATAGCTGGGTCAAATAAATTGGAAATCTATGTGTAGTAAAATAAAATTAAGCCACTATGTCTCACCATGCACTAAACTCAACTCAAAGTGGATCAAGGACCTAGAAACCAGACCAGAGACCCTGCACCTAATAGAAGAAAAAGTAGGGCCAAATCTTCATCATGTTGGATTAGGTCCTGACTTCCTTAACCAGACTCCTAAAGCACAAGAAATAAAATCAAGAATTAATAAATGGGATGGATTCAAACTGAAAAGCTTCTTCTCAGCAAAGGATCAATAATGTGAGAGAGCCCACAGAATGGGAGAACATCTTTACTACATGCACATCTTATAGAGCACTAGTTTCCAGGATATATAAAGAACTCAAAAAAATAAATAACCCAATCAATAAATTGACAAAGGAACTGAACAGACACTTCTGAGAAGATATACAATTGATCAACAGATATATGAAAAAACGTTCAACTTCTCTAGTAATTAGAGAAATGAAAATCAAAACCACTCTAAGATTTCATCTCACTCCAGTCACAATGGCAATCAAGAATACAAATAAAAACTAAGATTTCCTCTTACTTCAGGAAGAATGGCAGCTATCAAGAATATAAAACAATAAATGTTGGCAAGGATGTGGGGGAAAAGGCACTCATACATTGCTGGTGGCACTGCAAATTGGTGGAATCACCATGGAAAGCAGTAGGGAGATTCCTTAGGAAACTTGGAATTTCTTAAATTACATTTTGTGTTCTTTTCTGTCTGTAAGCTGCCTGTCATGGCCAGCCACAAACCGCCGCGGGAGGAAAACTCTCGGAGGCAGAGTAAAGCTATTACTACTTTTACTTCTACTTTCTTAGAGAGAGCTTAGAGAGGGAAAGAAAGATTTTTAGAGAGAAAGATTAGAGAGAGCTTTTCTTCTTGTCTTCTTAGCTTAGAGAGAAAGAAAGATAGAGAGAGCTTAGCTCAGAGAAAGATTATTTTTTAGAGCTTCTTTCTTCTTTCTTCCTCGGGAGCCTCGGCCTAACTCTGACCAGCTATTACTTCTTCTATCTGGTTTCTCTTCTGTAACCGCTCTGCCTACATTCTGGCCGCTCTGATTCTCTGACCCGAACTCTTCTTCTGACCGACCGAGCGACTGCACGACTGACTGAATGAATTCGTTCTCCTCCTGACTCGACCGCTTTCACCTGGTTATATTGCGGGTGCCTCACGTGCATTTACAGGTGCGTCACATACATACTTATTATCAGGTGGAACTTATGGCTTCCAGCTGACCGCAATAGCCATCTCCCTAATTGGGGCTCCTTCATCTGTCCTCTTGTGTTTTCTCTTCCTACGTTTTGAATTAGTCAGATAAAACTTTCCCACTTTCTTTCTTTTATTATAATTTTGTGTTTTAGAAGTGTTCTCTAATATCCAATACCCTATGTAGACTTTTAAAAAAACTTCTGCTACCACTTTTTAATTTTCTAGAAGTCTTCCTTGTTCTTTGAAGATTCCTACATTATTAAAATAGTATCTGGTTTTGTTTTTTAATTGTAATATTTTTTCTTACCTCTCTGAGAATATAAATTGGCCTTTTGTGAAAGGTTTTCCTACTATCTGTACCACCTCTATTTTTCAAAGTTCATTTTTTTTCTGTTTGTTTTGATTCTATCCTTTGTGTAAGAAGTTACCCACTAATATTTAGAACTTAGGCTTTTTTTGCACAGGGGTAGGGTGGGTCAACAGGTAGGTCTTGCAAAGTTTTAGGGGAAGAACTTCCTGATGTTCTCACCACAAAGGCTCTTCTCTTGGGCATGTCAGAGGATTTTTCTAACTTTCTGCCAAGGAATATTGTTATGGTTTAAATGTGAGGTGTCCCCAAAGAGTTCATGTGTGAGGCAATGCAAGAAGGCTTATAGGTGAAATGATAGGATTATGAGAGTGCCCAATAATAAGTCACCAAAAGCTTTTTGAGAGAATATGAGGAAAATTGTGATGTAGCTTTAATAACATTCTTAAGAGAAACATAAATATAACAAATTAAAAAATATACTTTATAGAGAACATCATGAAATACAGCAAGAAAAATTTTGGTTTATAATTAACCCATGCTTCTGAAAATATGGTGTGTCATTGTAATAAATATGGATTTTTAATAATGGGTTCTAGGAACTCTGGTTGTAGTAACAATTTGCATTTGTTTTTATAGTTGTTTAATATAGGAAAACACATGTTCTAAAAGTGTATCAAACTAATGAACACATTTTATATGAATTTCTCAGTAAGTATTCTTTTGGAAGCTGTACTCATTTAAAATTGTAACAATAGTTTATTTAAAAAGCAAAAATCCAAATCATCAGTGGGTTCAAAGATAATATCTCTAGAAGGCCGAAATACAGTAAAGACAGAAAGGGCAGAGGTAAAGCATGTAACTGTACTGTTTACCTAAATATGGACAGTTTGTTTGCTACTCTACAGAGGAATCAGGGAAAGATGAGGGTCAATTTCTGGCAAATAGCTTAGTAGGCTGTTTGCCCAGCCTTCAATGTTGACCCAAATGAGCAAATCTCCTACCCAAGAGGAATCTCACAAAACAGAAGTGTGTAGACCTCCCATGCAGGGGGTCTGGTGCTGACATAGACTGCTGGAGTGCAAAGCAGGTCTTTCCCTTTTGATGATGTAAGTCCATTTGGCCACTAGATGGAAATCAGGTTACTCCACCAGCGACTGAAGTGGCTTGCAGCCAGCAAATTGAAATAGGGTACTAAGAACCTATTCTGTTTTCTCACTACTTCTATGAAAGGCATTTTCCAAGCTCCTAAATTAATACCACAGCTGTGTCAAATAAAGAGTTCATAAATGAGGTACCTTAAAAGATCAAACAGGAAGGGAACTGTAAAAGGTAAGTAATACTTATAATTACCTGGAATGATTCCTGTTTATGCTGTATAATCTACTATACTGCAAAATGAACCAACCTTAGGCCTTTTACAGAACAATTTGATGAAGCAACCTGAAGTGATTAATCCCCATTGGTTAACTTTCAAATTTTTTCTTTGCTAAGTTGGGTTCACCAGTCTTTCTTTTATACATAGCAGAATTTGAACTGTAGCTGGTAAAATGTCCAAAGGAAAAGCTGGAATTCCAAGAGTAGAAGATTCTTAGAAACAAAAAGTTGTGGCAAAAGATAAAAGCTAAGAAACTGGGCTGGGGATGTGGCTCAGCGGTAGAATGCTCACCTAGCACGTGTGCAGCCCGGGTTCGATCCTCAGCACCACGTAAAAATAAATGCATTGTGTACAACTAAAGCAAATAAATAAATATTTTTTAAAAAGCTAAGAAACTGCAGGGGAGAGATTGTATTAAATTTTATTCTAATAGTTTTAAAATAAGTATAACTATGTTAAATATCAAAAAAACTGGGCCAAATTAATTCATCTAAAATGATCCCTGCTATTATTTTTTTAAAGACCAGTAATTCTGGATCCTAATATTTCCTTTAAAACCCAGAAGCTGATTAGACAGATGTATTTCCTAAATGCGTCAGATTCTGAGAGATTTTCACAACCTGATCCACATCTACCCTGCCAGCCTTACCTCCTATGTTTCTCAATCTCAAACCTAAACTCTAGGTAGTAGGAGATTTTTATAGCTCTAACAACAGAGCATAGAATCTTGTATCTCATCCTCTTAGAAAAATCCCTTGGAATTCCTTCATTCCATTTTTCTGTCTGGCATAAGTCTACTCATTCTTCAGGTCAATATCAATGCCTTTGTGGAGACTTCACAAAGTCTCAACCACAAATAGCCCTAGAATTTCTAAATTATGGCATATAACTACACTGGGTTAAACTAAGCTACTCATGTCTCTTTTAGTTCTATTAGATCTTAAGCTTCTTGCCATCAATGATCTTATTAATTTTATCACAGCTCATACCAAACCTTGCAATACTAAAAAATTCTTGAAATAGCCGGGCGCAGTGGCGCACGCCTGTAATCCCAGCACTTGGGAGGCTGAGGCAGGAGGATCACGAGTTCAAAGCCAGCCTCAGCAATGGCGAGGCACTTAGCAACTCAGTAAGACCCTGTCTCTAATAAAATACAAAAAAGGTCTGGGGATGTGGCCCAGTGGTCAAGTGCTACTGAGTTCAATCCCTGGTACCACAAAAAAAAAAAAAAAAAAAAAAAAAAAAAAAAAAATTCTTGAAAGAACAGTTGTTGAATAAATCTCTCAATCAATGAACAGACAAAACAAATTCAATGTTAAGTGTCCAGTATTTATAAAAGTATACTTTCTTCTCCACAGAAACATTGGCTGCAACTGAATATAATACCTTAATTTGACCCTAAAATAGCATAGAAATATATCAAATTAATAAGAAATACAACAAGTTAAATGGAAAAGTTCACAATCAAAACTTTTTTATTAGGTAGACACTAAAATACTAAAAAAATCATTTCACTAAAATAGTAAAAAAATCATTTCTTGTTACATTTTATAAAAGTTATTCTTTTAAAAATATTTCAGACAAATAATGCCACAATAATTTTTCTTCCTAGTTTCCAGAGATTTTTCTTCTCTCCATGTCCTTTTCCTCCATTAACTACTGAAGAGGAGACTTAAGAACATAGTAACATTTTTATAAAATTGACTTTCTGGCTGTAGACAAAAAAAAAAAAAAAAAAAAAAAAAACTATTTTAAGAAACTAATATCCTTGGTAATGCTTACCTTGAAGATTAGAAAATAACTTATCTCTGGCTTGAAATCAAGAACACAGAGAGAGGTCTAAAGTATTCCTGGAGTATCTGGGCATTGGTAAACCCAAAGCAATCACTCAGAAATTTTCACTAACTTGGAATCGTCCAACCATCCAACTCTGCTTTATTATTATCCTAAGAAAGGAAGAGATCAAAAACTATAGCATAAGTGAAACAGATTACAACTGCAAGAGCTGCCAGGCCAAGACACTTAAGCCCTAACTGTTAAGAGAACTGGATTTGAAAACGCTCAAAAATCACCAGTCAAGGAAGGAAGCAAAGTGAAATCTGGATCATAATGCCAGGGAAGGCTTGTAATATGAAGACCAGTGTTGTAAACAAAAGCCCCTCACACACCATGGAACAAAGGAAAGCTGAGTCATATCTTCAAGTCCCACTTAGTAATACAGAACAGAGTCAGGAAGGAAATATATGATCAGAGGTTGTTTAAAAAGGTCATCCAAGAAGGACAGGCAGACTATCCACAGAGTGGAGATCACTTGCAGACCCTAAATAGATAATTATGTTTATGGGAATATTTCTAGTAAAGCATATTGCTAGCAATGACTAATGTTTTTGAAAACTTACGCAGTTAAGCATGTTCTATGAATTTTTCTCATTTAACTTGCACCAGAATGCAAATAGACACTTAATCTCCTTTTTATTTGAATGAAAAACCTTAAGTTCAAAAGAGTTATATAACTTACTCATGGTAGGACTGAGAGAATGAAAACTGTATAGGTTTTGTAGTCACAAATCCTGGCTCAACTACCTGATACATGCATGCTCTACCTAAATTATCAAGGTTATATTATTTTACCCTTGGAACCTCAGTCTTCTCATTTATAAAACAGAAACATATCATCTACATTATTATGACTGCTATGAAAACTAAATGTAACAAGGTATGTGAATATAATTGGTCCATAGCAGGCACCTGTTACAAATAATTTTCTTCCTTTTCTTCCTTAATGGCTCTTCACAGTCTTAAGCAATAGGATCCATGGTGCTTACAAAAGGTTATATACATGTGCATATGTATACATTATGAGGGAAAGGTCCACAGCTTTTAGGAGATCCTCAGAGGGCACAGCCCAAATGACACTATGGAAACTTCCTACATTCAAGGCCTTTCCTGGCAGGATTTGTGTCTAATTCTCACAGTTTCTGCAACCCCTACCTTCTAAGACCCTGTGTTCCAAACAACAAGCTTTAGCAACACTGCTCCATTTACAGTGGAATACCTTTTCACTTTATGCAGCATAAAAATGATTATCATTCAAAGCTTAGCACAAACCACAGCTTCATAAAAACAGACCCTTTTCTGATCTTCTCCCTCATTAGAACCACTTTTGTAACCCTTCGTTACATCCTTTACAAGCTTCTATCTTCATACATTTGTGCAGCTACTTCTATGCAAGACTGTTTCACTTAATCGAACCTCAGAAGGGAATTCACTGCTTGTAGAACATAAAAATCCAAAAATCTGTGGATTGAGTGTATGAATTAATTTTAAAAATAATAAACAATTATTTCAATCATAGCCAAGAGATTAAAATTCACACATTAATAGAATGACTCTATGTTACATACTCTAGAATACAAGAGTCTGGATCTAGCCTTGTCTGAGAAACCGAGAAGGCAATCTTCAGAGAACCAAATATTTCTATTTTTCATTTACCTGAAAGTGATAATCAGAATGCAAGTAAAGTTCATATAGACTGATTATTTCTATAATAACACCATTCTATTATAGTCTGTAGAAATAAACCATGGGACTTAAATTACGGTGTTGGAATCTGATTACCATAGAAACTGCCCTAAGATTAAAGTATTTTATAATAGGGATCTTGCCTATATACTGTGATATTCTCATGTGATAGACTTTATAAATCCAGAATTAACATTAACTAATAAAAATTATCTATACTAATATCTTCTCTGGGGAAAAAACAGATTGTCCTCATTTCATCATAAGCATTCCCTATGTACTTGAAGCCTTTTGACCCCCACATCCCAGATTCTTATCCAAAGTATAAGGTTTAATAACTTTGTATAGAATTGTACTCTAAGAATAAAGAATATATCAAATTGTTGTGAAGTGACACTTAGGTTTTCAAAAACTACAATTCTGTATTCTAAGTAGTATTCTTTTCCAAATCATGTATTAAAAAAAGTGAATAATATAATCAAGAGGAAAATAGTCATTTTGAAATTAGAAAGTATCTAAAAAGAAGTGATCTTGCACAATAGCAACTACTTTGACAGACAAATAATAAAAATTGCTTTCATTTCAGTACATGAACTATAGCAATATGATGGAATAAAAATTTAACTTTTCTTATTGATTCAAACCTCCATCACCCCTTTCTAATTGTATGAGAGTGAGATGATCTTTAGATAGCTCTAAATGAAAACTATACTACTTGAGGAAAACACCATGAAGAAACTCCCACAGACAGGAAAGAAACACACTACTAAAAGTGTTGCAAGATGGGATACAGAGAAATAGCTTTGGACAGCAAGGATCAGAAAAAGATGCTCCTGGCCCTGTCAGCTGTGAAACATCAGTTCAATCAGACCCTTTGGCATCAACATTTATTACTTATTGCCTCATGTGTTCTGGACTTGTATTTGCACCTGAGAGCAGAATCAATAAATGTAATACATGGGTCTTACTCTTGAGCAATTTGCTGCAAATTGGGGCAGTAAGATTAGCACATATGTATCTGCACAGAAGAGGTGTGAGAAAGCCTCCAAGTCTAGAATGTTGATGCAGAACAATCAGTCACAGAAGGCTATTAGCACAATGTGATAGAGCTTGAGCCAAGTGAGCAAGGACTGTCTTCTTGTCATTTGTGACATTAAATGACACATCCAAAGCCTTTTGAAGAGCCCCACATTCCATAGTTGTTATATAGCATTTAGTTTTTTTGTACTTATTTGTCCATTCAACAAATACTTAATGAACAACTGCCACATGCCAAGCATTATTTGAGAATTTCAAGAAATAACATTAGTGAAAAAAAAATCCCTGCTCTTGCAAAATTATATTCTAATAGAGGAAGACAGACAATGAACTAAACACATAATAAGTAAGTTGTATAGATGTTAGAATACAATATGGAAAAACAAAATAGAGCAGGGTAAGAATGCATGGAAGCAGACTGAAAACTTCAATTTTAAATAGGAGGGTCAAGGCAGGCTTCATCAACAATGGAACATTTGAACAGACTTGAAGGAGGAACAGGAGTAAACCAAGCCAACATCTGGAAGAAAAACATTGCAGAAGGAGGAAAGTACCTATGCAAAGGTGTAAGAAAAAAAGTGAGCAGGAGAAAGGGTTAAAATGCACAGGCATGAAATTTGGGCTCCTTCAAGGTCAGATTTATGTGCACCAGGTCTGAAAAACTACAAGACTCTCACCTTTGTGTCCCTGGATTTCATTTTTCAATTTGTGAGACAAAGAACTCAATCCCATGCTCGTTGCTACAAAAGGAGAATACCTACTAAGTAGATTTAAGGTAAAGGGATTATTAGTAGCTGCAGTGAAGTAAAAGAAGTAGAGGACAGAAGGATATGAGACAAGAGATAGTAAGGACCCAGATCATACAGAGACTTGATTCCATTATAAGGACTTTGAATTTTACCCTAGTAGAACAGGAAGCCCTTGAGGACAGAGCACAGGAGTGACCCAACCTGATGCACTGTTCTTCATTAGCTTTTGGGTAAAGAATAGTGAGAGGGAAAAAGAATGGGAACAGGGAGTCCAGTTAGGAGCCAGGCATGAGATTCTGGTGGCTTGGACCATCAGGGTTTCCTTTAAGTATCTTATTCATTTTTATCAATACACATTGGGCTTTGAGCCTCATGAAGCTAAGAACTAGACTTTATTCAGCTTAGTATCCCTGGTATGATGGAGAAATAAGATAGCAAATATAGGAGATGAAAGACTACTTCAATAAACAAAAAGAAAAATTGAAAAGAAACCTATCAGAACTTTTAGACACAATCAATCAAATTAAAAATTCACTTGAAAGCATCACTAACAGATTAGATTGTGTAGAAAATAGAAGTTCAGGCCTTGAAGACAGGGTACATGGACTTGAGTACACAGAATGCAATTAAGGAAAAAAATAATAGAACATGATTAGAATATACAAGAACTCTGGGATAACACAAGAGATCAAACCTGAGAATCATTGGCATAGAAGAGAACATGGAGATACAAGCTAATGGCATTAGGGACATTTGCAATGAGATAATTGCAGAAAACTTTCCTAATGTCAGAAAGGAAACAGACATGCACAAGAGGCATACAGGACCTCAAACAGACCTAACCAGAAGAGAAGTTCTCCAAGACACATTATAATCAAAATGCCTAACATAGAAAATAAGGAAATAATATTAAAAGCTGCAAGAGATAAACATCAGGTCACATTTAAAGGCAAACCAATAAGGCTCACTTCTGACATCTCAGAAAGAAGAAAACAATTGCCAATCAAGATTGCTCTACCTAGTGTTTTTGTTAGCTTTTTCATTGCTGTGACCAAAAGACCCAAGAGGAACAAGTTTAGAGGAAGAAAAGTTTCTTTTGGAGCTCACAGTTTCAGAGGTGTCAGCCCACAGATGTCGGGCTCCATTCCTTGGGACTGAAGGTGAAGCAAAACATCATGGCTGAAGGGTGTGCTAGAGGAAAGAAGCTTGGAACATGGCATCCAAGAAAAAGAGAGAGCTCTGTTCAACAAGGATAAAATGTATATCACCAGGGCAAACCTCCAGGGACCTACCTCCTCTAGCCACACCCAACCTGTCTACAGTTACAACCCAGTTAATCTTTATCAATGGATTAATGTGTTGATTAGGTTAAGATTCTCAAAACCCAATCATTTTACCTCTAAACTTTCTTGCATCCTTTCACATGAGAAAGAAATAATGGTATTTGCCCATAAATGGGTGGAAATGGAGAAAATCATGCTACATGAAACAAGTCAGACTCCAAAAATCAAGGGTTGATATGTTTTCTCTCATATGTGGAAGATAAAGCAAAATAAGGGAAGGAAGGCAGTTGGGGGAGGGCAATCAGATACCATAAAGATTTAGGGAATGACAGAGGAGTAGAAATAGGATGAGAGAGAAGTAAGAATGAAAGGTAAGGGAAAGAAATATGGAATGAATCTAATAGAATCATGTAATATACATATATAAATGTACTAAAGGGAATACCTCCTTTACATATATGTAGAAAGTACCAATCAAACATAAAAAAAAATAATAATGAAGTGAAAAGAATATCAGTAGAAAGAGAAAAGGGGAAGGGAGGAGGTTAGTAGATGGGAGCAGGAATAGGGATTGAAATCAAATTCTTTGCATGTAAAATTTTTTCAAAAGGAACCCAAATACTATGTATAAATATAATGCTCTAAAAATAAATAACCAAAGATATTAAAAAAAACATAAAACAACAACAACCCCAGACCAATACTGAAACAGACACTGAGGCTGTAGGACCCTTTGCCTGGGCAAGAATGCTGGTACAAGAGCTAAATCCATAAGTAAGCACACACAGAGTCCTGTTGAATAGAAGCATGAGGTAAAACAAAAATCCAAATGCCAAATGTTTTTTCTGATATAAGGAAGCTGATTCACAGTGGGGTTGGGTTGGGGACCATAGGAAAATTAGAGGAACACTAGAAAAGTCAATGGGGAAGGAACAAGGGGGTATAAAGGGAGAAAAAACAGATGGTAGAATGAGAGGGATATCATTACCCTAAATGCATGTTTGAAGACATGAATGATATGAATATACTTTGTATACTAACAGTGATATGTAAAAAGGTGCTCTTTGTGTATATTACAAATTGTAAAGCATGCTACTGTTATATATACAACAACATTGAATAAAAAAACCACATTGTATACATTTATGTGTCATTTTAAAGCAGTTAGTAAAACTATTTTTAGTAAAATTAGTCTACTATAACCAAAATATCATTTCAGCATGTAAACAATGTAATTCACTTTATTAGTGAGACATTTCACTTTTTTCCCCTAAGTATTTGAAATCCATGTGTATTTTACACTTACAGCACATCTCATTTCAGATTAGAAACATTTCAAGCACTAAAATCCACACCTTGATACAATATTATACTATGCAGGTCTTAGTTCATAAATACTTTGTTCATAAACGAGTAAATGTGAAGGACAATTGGAGGAAGGTCCCATGTGGAAAATGCCATAGTGAATGTATGTATCCTAATCACAATGATAGTAATCATCAAGAACGCAATGCAGTAGTAAACACATAAATAAAAATGGGATGAGCCAGGCATGGTGGCGCACTCCTGTAATCCCAAGTGATTTAGGAGGCTGATGCAGGAGGATACTGAGTTCAAAGCCAGCCTCAGCAAAAAGTGAGGTGCTAAGCAATTCAGTGAGACCCTGTCTCTAAATAAAATACAAAATAGGGATAGGGATGTGGCTCAGTGGTTGAGTGACCCTGAGTTCAATCCTTGGTACCCCCTCACCATGGGATAATTTGGGATGATGATCATCTATTTGCTACTGCCAGGATGTTACATCCAACTAGAAAGTGAGGAGCTATATTAATGACACAGTGTTTTAAGGTTGTATACATCTATTCGGCCTACTTATAATCTGTATAAGGGTCAAAACACATAGGATGAACAGAAGCAATGAAATAATACTATTTACCTATCATGCATCTCAAAGGATTCTTCAAAAGAGGGAGAAACTGATCAGAGATATGCTAAGCACTAAAAAAGGGGCCTTAATTTAAATTATAAACCTATCAACTATGACTCAAAATTAGCAGTAGATACAAGCACCAAAGTCAAAGTATAACAAGGTAAGACGCAAATGCTTTGATTCTTATCAAGTCCTATTTATAACTTTCTTATTATACATGAGACATTTATGTAAAGATATAGTCACACTGTGCTGAAATACTGTATTTGCTTTAAACTACTATCTAAGGAGCACAAGTACAATGTTAAAGTACAAGCACATGGGCCAAGGTCCCCAGGATAAGTCCTTTGGAAATTGCCTGTCTCAGATATGGGAGAATGTTTACAGAGACAGCTAAACCAGTCAGGAAATGCTTACTTCTGTGATGATCCAGGCTGTTTCATAACTGGAAACAGAAAACAAAACAGCAGTCATTGGGCCAGAAACTACAACACTGGGCCAGAAACTACTACAATTCCATGATAATCATGGGAATTGTCAGCAGATTATATAGTACCACTTAGATCTTATTCACAAGGTCAATCAATAATTAATAAGTACAAAAGATCTGATTCTGTCCTAATATACCTGAGGATTAAGTAAAGCTTATACCTAGCATTTCCCCTTTACTTCCCACCCTCCCAGCTGTCCTTAGTCATTGTCTGTCCTTCTGTATCAGAAGTATGTAGCTCCTCCAGCCACTCAAGATGACTCAGTGATCTCCTTCAAGTGTACTACCTACTTTCTCTGCCCAATCCTCTGTCTCTTATATTATAGTCTGTGAAGGGTGGAATATGTGCCTTTTCTGATTTCATGGTATTAACCATCATCCTGTGACTCTGAAGACCATTCACAGGCAGTATCCTCTGATTTTGTTAATGTAAAAATGGGTAGTGCTCAGTTTAAGACTAGATTGAGGCTG
Source organism: Tamias sibiricus (assembly GCA_025594165.1). Lineage (NCBI taxonomy): Eukaryota > Metazoa > Chordata > Mammalia > Rodentia > Sciuridae > Tamias > Tamias sibiricus. The sequence continues at coordinate 49,371,230 of CM046663.1, forward strand.
GATTACTACTATTCAGTATCTATAACTCAATACAGAACTATTACCTACTTGTATACAATTATTCTCATTCAATTATTTACAAAATAAAGCAAAGAGAAACAAAGACTGTTGATTCTATGGGAAGAATAGTCGACTTCCTAGTGATAGCGATTAGTGTACCTTTAATGAAGGTGAGACAAATTTTGGAAGGCCTAAGGATTTAACTTTCTGAATGTCAAGGAACCACTCTGGGTAATAGACCTGGCCTGGTCTAAACTGAGACCAGTGCTAGTTTCCATATGCATTCTGCATAAGGCCCATTATTACCTAACATAGAATTTCAGGCCATCAAAGATATTTCAGGTAGGAGAAAGTTAATACCCTAAATCCCTATGTAGGATGCCCAACATCTGGTACCACACTACATGAATGTGGTGATGAGCAATGATCTGCAGTGAGTTAATCTCAAGAGTAGAGAAAATGTGAGCAAAGGAGCTGGCTTCAGAAACAAAGCCCCCTTGTTTGTGTACACTTCAAAGCGACACTCAGAAATTTAATCAATCAAAATGAAGTCTGTTTTAATTACCTTTAAATTTAAATAGACAAACCATCCATCCTTACATTTATTTTCTTCCTCCTATTTACAATAGTCTCCCACTTCATAAAACATTTAGTCCAATTTAATGTTATAAAAAATTCACTTGCGCCGGGCGCGGTGGCGCACGCCTGTAATCCCAGCACTTTGGGAGGCTGAGGCAGGAGGATCGCGAGTTCAAAGCCAGCCTCAGCAATGGCGAGGCACTTAGCAACTCAGTGAGACCCTGTCTCTAATAAAATACAAAAAAGGGCTGGGGATGTGACCCAGTGGTCGAGTGCCCCTGAGTTCAATCCCCAGTACCACACACACACACACAAAAAAAATTCACTTGCATATATTATTTGTCCATATTAATGACATATTTAATTGCTGGCACCAAATAAGGTACATTTTTTTCTCTTATATTTTTATTATTTCATTATTTTCTCTACATTTTCATTATTCAATGAACTTCTAGCAAAGAAGTGACAGTGAAGTTTAACAACTTTTTTATTTATGGATGTGATCAACTGAAATTTAAGGAAGACTATCAGTCAGTCTCCTGGTGGGGAATAACTTGACCAAAGTCTTCACATTTAAGTTTAGAGCTCAGACATTAAAAAAACAAGTACCAGTATCTTGCTATTCTTATTAGCACAGGTGACAGCTACAAATTACAAGATAGTATTTTATAACTCAACATACACAAAATTTAAAATCTACTACAAGATAATAAATTGTATAGGAATACATAAAGTTTACTCATCAAATTAAGTCTCAAACCAAGTAGGAATATTATCTACTACATCTACATCCCACTTTACTTTAGCCATGATATTTTTCTTAAAATAAAATATGATCTGCATGCCCCTTTGATATGAAAAAATTGTACATTGGTTTTTCTCTACTTTCAGCTTTCCTATCATCAGTAAAATTTTTAATTCCTATATTCTCACTTTAGAAGAAGTCTTCTAAAGCAGTTCTAAGAACTTAGTGAAAAAATATGTCTCCCTATCAGCAGTTTGTTGAAGAAATGATAATAATAATTAGCACTTTTTTTTTTATTTTTTTTATTATTTATTTAGTGAAAACCAGGAATCCTTAGACCACTTAAGTGTGCAGTCTAAATTTTATTTAAGTAGACTATGGCAAAATATTAAACACTGAAATTAATCAGAAACATACAGAGATTTGCAAACAACAAAATTCATCATCATAGGTAAAATTCTCTCCCCTATTGTCCAAAAGCAACTAAAATGGCCAGCATTACTTCACTCATTTTGAGGTGAATGTGCTTAGATGTTGAAAATAAAGTAATGGCAAAAGATAATGCTATTTTTGACTATTAACAATACATGGAAGAAATAAGAAAGAAACTGTCAGATAAATACAAATTCAGTAAAGAACATAAAGCATCTTTCCTTTCAGATGTATCCTCTAAATATGAAACTCCTACAGATACTCCATATTATGTGTGGTCTCAATATGAGTTGTATTAATTAAGACTGCTCCATTTCTGGTAACTTCTCAGACCTGTTTATGTTAAATTCAGTATAGATTCTAATTCCCTAGAATTTATAGAAGAGCTAAGTTGTACCAACTTCCATCTCTGGTAGTAATTATTATTGCACTCTATTTTAAGTAATCACATTTTAATAATTATATATTATTTACAAGATGGTTCATGCTATATTTTTGAATATTAAAAAAGAGGGAAGGAAAGAAAAGGAGGGATTGAAATACAGAGAGAGGGGGAAGGGAAAAATGAAAGACAGAATTCATCTAAATATCAGGAGATAAACCTCAGAAGAAGGTCCATTTAATCCAAAGGGTCTCATGTTGTAGGATAGTTTGTTTCTCACAAAATTGGAATCCAGTTCAATATTTCCATTATGTACTGTCAGCACATGAGAATAATACATCTATTTTATTTAAGTAAAATCCTATATTAGAAACCTCTAATTCATGAGAATTGGTGATGAATAAATACTAATTTGCTATGTGCATTTCTGTGTATTCATCAAGGCCTTTATACATTGTATGGCTTTGTGTTAATTCTCCCTTACAACTTTGTCTTGGCTGTATGAATGTACAAGATATCAATATTGGAATTATAAATGGAAATACAAATGTAGCTGAATTGAAAATTTGCAATATTGACATTTTTCCAGTAATCAAATTTTCCAAAATGTCTAATAATAATCTAAGTCCCTTATGTCCAAAGCTTGGCACCCAACTGAAAAATGGAAAAAGTGGGGTGTTTTGTCAGTTTTTATTTTGGAACATCATGATAATGCTACATACCCACAAGTATTTTACATATGCTATATTCATAATCACAGCTACAGTTTAAGAATAACACCAACTAGAAAATCATTCATGGTTCATAATCTTTGTAGTAAAAGAAGGGGCAAGATGGAATAAGCTGGTGTTGCACAATTCAGCTTGCACTGGCCTGTGAGAATGGCCTCTTCCATGTTCTATGGTTCAGTAGCTTCATATTGGGAGCTTGAAGTCATCCACAGCAATAACAAGTATTTACATCACAGAAATTCTCAAAAACCACCAGAGTTTTGCCAACCCATCCACCTGGATCTGGCTATAAAACATTTACCAGCACACCACTGAATAAACCCCATTGTGGAATATATCAAAGAGCAGAAAACTGGGCAAATGAATCTGCCCAATCTGTTGAGGAAAGATGCAGACTGACCAAGAAAAAGATTACTGACAAAAATTGTCAACATTAATAAAAAGGGATGCTGTAGGAGAATTTCACAAACTATTAAAATGCAGCTCTTTACATGTTAAGAATTTCCTAAGTTTCATAGTTTGGTTGCTTTAAAAATAATTTTAATGAATATTTCCATCCTGACTAAATTGCTCCTGTTCTATAAAACCACTGATACAATCATGATGTTTAAGTACATAGGACATTGTTACCACTAGACAATAGCTCACCTTGACTACAGAAACACTACCTTGTTAAAAATTAATACCTATTTCACTGATGACTTTGAAACCCAGACAAATAAATAATACCACGGTGATAATCTCTCCAAAACAGTTGTGTGGGGGAGAAAAAGCTATACTAGGATTCACAAGTGTATATTTCCTTGTATAAATGTGTTTGTATGTAAGATTTTATATGTTGTGTACAGAGTTTGCACAATAAGATGTTAGAAACAAAATTTCATCAAATAATAAAAAAGGACATCATAAAGGAAAAAACAAGTTTAAGTTATATATCAGAAAATGTTACTTTTTTTTTACTTAAGGTACAACATTTCCAACTAAACAAGGGTAAAAGCTATAAGAACAGCATGATAATAGCATTAAAACAGACACACAGCCAACAGAACAGAAGAGGGCCTAGAAGTAAACATATAAATCAACAACCAACTAATTTTAAACAGAAGTGCTAAGAACATGCAGTGGAGAAAAGACAGTCTTTTCAGCAAATGTTGCTGGGAAAACTAGGGAATTCCTATGTAGAAGGGTGAAACTACTTTCTCACCATTTTTTTTTTAAATCAATTTCAAATGGATTAAATACTAAATGAAAGACTTGAAACAATGTAACTATTGGATGAAAAAAAAAAGGGTAAGTGCTTCAGGACATTTGAGTGGGAAAAAATTTTCTGAAGAAGAATCTAAAAGCACTGGAATCAAAATGTAAAAACAGATAAATGGGGTTGCACCAAACTCAAAAGCTTTTGCACACAAAAATGGAAAATGATCAGAGTGAAGAAACAGCTTAAAAGAACAGGAGAAAACACGTGCAAACTATACATCTGGCAAAGGGTTAATATCCAGGATATATAAGGAACTCCCAAAAATCAAAGGCAAAAACCCAACCCAATTAAAAAGTGGGCAATAGACCTAAATAGACATTTCTCAAAAGAAGACGTACAAATGGTCAACAAGTACTTGGAAAAAATGTCCCACACACTAATCATGAGGAAAATATACGTCAAATCCACAACGAGATATCGCCTCACTCTAGTTCCAAAGGCTAGTATCAAAAAGACAACAGCAAGTGCTGACAAGGATGTGGAGTAAAGGGAACCCTTGCACACTGTTGGTATGAGCTTGGTCACTGTGGAAACAGTATGGAGTGTTTCCTCAAAATTTCAAAAACAGAACTACCTCATGATCCAGCCATCCCCCTACTGGGTATATTTCCAAAGGAAATGAAATCAGTGTGTCATAGAGACATCTGTACTCTTATGATTGTTGCAGCCCTATTCCAAGATATAGGAAACAATATAAGTACCCATCAACTGATGAATGGATGAAGAAAATGTGGTACATATACATAATGGAATACCATTTGGGCCTAAAAAGAATGTAATCCTGGCCGGGCGTGGTGGCACACGCCTGTAATCCCAGCACTTTGGGAGGCTGAGGCAGGAGGATCGTGAGTTCAAAGCCAGCCTCAGCAATGGCGAGGCACTTAGCAACTCAGTGAGACCCTGTCTCTAATAAAATACAAAAAAGGGCTGGGGATATGGCCCAGTGGTCGAGTGCCCCTGAGTTCAATCCCCGGTACCAAAACAAACAAACAAAAAAAAAAAAAAAAAAAAAAACCAGCACGATGTTCTCGGGCTTCAGGTCTCCATGTAAGATGTGCATCTTGTGACAGTAGCACACCGCACATATGATCTGTCTGAACATTCTCCAGGCCTCCTTCTGCATGCCCCCAGGTGGGATGAGGTCAAATAAAGATCCCCTACCTCACACTCCATCACCATGTAGACCTGTTTGCGGGTTTCAATAACCTGAAAGAGCTGGATCACATTCGGGTTGTTCAGGGTCTTCATCACCAGTATTTCAGGGTGGACCAAACTCTCCTACATGCTCCTTGGCAGGACTTTCACCGCCACCTCTGCCCTGGTGCAGAGATGCCAGGCTAGTTTGATTTGACAAAACAACTGATGCTCAATGTTCTTCAAGACCTGGTAGTGGTCTGTGAAGGCCTTCTCCTGGCAGGAGAGAGGCCCCTGTGGAACTACACTAGACTCACTACTCTTACTATGTATCCTAAGCAGGAACACCAACTAAGGATACTAGCTTAAAAAAGAAAAAAAGAAAGAAAGAAGAAAGAAAACAAAACAACAAACCAAAAGCAAAAAAACAAAAACCCAAATCAAAGAACCAATTGCCAATGACCACAACCACCAACTGTCAACCACCCAATGCGCTAACTAGCTGAGAGTCTGACAGGTCACGACCAATAGTTTCCTGTACTTATGGACAAATACCCAGCTGCAGCCACCCTCTTATATACCTGGTGTTTTAAATTCCCTCAGTGGTTCCTTGTGAGGTCAGAGCAAGAAATGGCCCAGTCATACCTAGACATCACCCATGCTGACCATCTCCCTTTGAACCCACAGGACCTTTTCCACTTTGACAGTAAGAATAAGAAAGGACTCCAGCAGAAGTTTTTCAATTCACTGGGTTATGGAAACTGATATGTATTTTTAAAATTAAAATTTGTATAGTACTTCAATGGACTTTTCATTTCAAGTCTAGGAGTCTGTAATAACTTTGGCTTTGAAAGACCTCATCATATTTACACTTGAGGTATTACACTTCTTTTTCTTCCACCCAACACTGAATAATGGGTGTCAAAAGGATGGTAGCACCTCACTCACATCATAAGATAACAATGCTCTGTTTCCTAAGACACAGAGGGAGGAAGGGCTCATCATAATTTCCCCATAAGATCTTCACCAGATCTCTGCTTAGAAACACTACAGCACAAAACACAGTGGGTTGAAACATTCAAAGTGACAAAGGACAAACTCTAGAAGCCAAGAATCTGAGAACCATGATTTTATTCTCTCTTATTGCTGAGTAATATTCCATTGTGAGGGGTTCGTGTTGTGAGACCTAAAGTCCTTATGAGATTGTCTAAAACAAAAAAACATGTCATCAGGGCCTATGGTGGTTTCATGTGTGCTAAATGTGTTCGTGACAGGATCAAGTGTGCTTTCCTTATTGAGGAACAGAAAATCATTGTGAAAGTGTTGAAGGCACAAGCACAGAGTCAGAAAGCAAAATAAAAAAATGAAGCTTCTTTGAGTAATAAAAGTCAAAAGGCTAAAAAAAAAAAACCCAATCAATAAATCTTTATTGAGCATTTACTACATGCTAAACACTGCCTGGTAAAGAGAAGTAACTAACACATATGAAGGTCCTAGTTTCATGCCTATTGGTTTATAGTGTAAACATCAGTTTGGAGGTAGTAAAATGTGAAAAAAAAAAAAAAAGACAACTGAAATATACTAAATATTTTTTACTCTTCATACTCTTAGTTAAACCTCACTCATTCTCGTGTCTCAACAGACAGGGTCTTCCATTTTTAAATACTTGTATAATCAATATATCTCACAATATATCTAAACTTTAGGAAAAAAAAAAAAAAAGCTGGGTGCAGTGGCACATACATGTAATTCCAGTGGCTCAAAAAGCCAAGGCAGGAGGATCATGAGTTTAAAGCCAGCCTCTGCAAAAGTGAGGTGCTAAGCAATTCAGTGAGACTCTGTCTCTAAATAAAATACAAAATAAGGCCAAAGATGTGGCTCAGTGGTCAAGTGCCCCGAGTTCAATTCCCCATACCAAAAAAAAAAAAAAAAAAAAAAAAAAAAAAAAATCCAAAAAAGTACTTATTAGAATATTTACAAAGGTTTTTCTATATCATTATACTATGTCATTTACTATATCCATTATACTATGTCATTCAAGTCTTCAGAATACATATACATGAAAATATATCCATATAATCTTATTCAGAAATATTCATTTTTGATACAATAAAAAGTCAGAGTTGATTTTCCTCAAACCCTTCAGACTCAGAAGTGTTCTAACTGCTCAAAGATTTCATAATAACCTGCTGAAACTTTTTCAAGAATACTCTTGTTCAGTCACCAACCTAATTCAGCATTGGCCTATAGCTTCTATACAAATTACAATCTCTCCTTATAGGCATTAAAATTAACATGCATGCATAACTTTGGTTTGTGTAGAGAGGAGTTAGGTGGGGTTGTGGGGATGGAAGGACAGTAGAAAGAGACAGATATTATTACCCTATATACATGTGTGATTATACTAGTGGAGTAACACTGAAACATGTACAACCAGAGGTATGAGAAGTTGTGCTCCATTTGTGTTCTAAATGTCAGAAAGCATTCTACTGTAAAATTAATTAATTTTAAAAAATTAACATGCATGATACTCATCAGGTACACTTTGTTTTTTAAAAAGTCTGTCTGCTATCAGGTACTAATTTGACAATGTTAAATATTACCCATTTATCAAAATTACACTGATTTTTAAATTTTCTACACAATTATTTCTCCAATGTACCAAAAATTAGCCCCACTCCCAAAGTGCAAAACTTGATTTACAGAAATACCTATGTAGGAGCCCCGCTGACCTCTGCCAAGCGTAGGAAGGCCCAGGACAGCCCCGCTGACCTCCTCCAAGAGTGGGCAAGTCCAGGACAGACCTGCCGACCTCTTCTGAGCACTGGCAGGCCCAGGTCAGCCCTAATGACACCTGCAGAGCACAGGCAGGCCCAGGACAGCCCTGCCAACCTTGGCTCTGAGTGGGTCCCTGTCTGTCCTGCCACCAGCAAATACCCACTGAGCTCAGGCTCTGACATAGAACCACCTCTTCTGACCAGAAGACGAGAAGCAGGAGCTCAGATTCAACCAGTTCTGTCCATACCAACCTGCGTGGGACCAAGGCCCAGGGTAGGTCCAGAGACTGCCACCCCACCCCCATCTGGGAGCACAAATCTAACCCACTTCCATCCTGAGACACTGCAGACATAGCTATAGCCTTCCTCACACAGTAGCTCCTATCTTTTGACAATAGACAGGGCCTGCATCTCAGAGCAGGCATCCCAAAGGCATTGTAAGGTCCTCCCTTTCAGCCCCATCTCTGGAAGACGTTGCATCCATCTTGGGGCAACTTCACTGTTATCTCGAGTTACCTCCACTGTTGCCGACAACACCTTTAGTTGCAGTAGCATACATCGAGGGACACCTGCAGGGTCTGAAAGCCCAATATTAAGGTGAGGCACAATCTGCATGGATACTACAAGAATATAGGGTAGAAACTGTAATATCTCAGATCCCCACTACAAAAAAGAAGACAAATAGACTACAGGAAAAAAAAACAAGGGAGGAAAGTACCCAAACAAACCAGGATACTACAATAACAGAACCCATGCTCAACGAAGTTGATGTCAGAGAAGTAGTTCAGAAGGTTCATAATTAAAATGACCTGTGAATTAAAGAATGACCTAAATGACCAAATATCGGCAAAAATTGATCACTACAACAAAGATATAAGAGAGCAAATACAGGTAGCAAAAGATTACTTCTAAAAAGAGATAGAAACTCTGAAAAAAAAAAAAAAAAAACAGTCAGAAATCCTTGAAATGAAGGAAACAATTAACCAAATTAAAAACACAATAGAAAGCATCACCAACAGACTAGATCAATTGGAAGAAAGAACATCAGATAATGAAGACAAAGTATATAATCTTGAAAATAAAGTTGACCACACAGTGAAGATAGTAAGAAACCATGAACAGAACATCCAAGAATTATGGGACAGCAGCAAAAGACCAAATTAAGAGTAATTGGGAGCACAGGCCTGCAACCTCCCCAGCCTGGGCCTGCAACCTCCCCAGGTAGGCCCCCGCCGGCAGACTTTCCCGGCAGATAAGCGCAGAGAGGCGATCCCAGCGCGGCACCCCAGCAGAAAAAGCCCAGGCCTGCAAGCTTCCCAGGTTCTCAGTAACTGCCTGGATGTGATTCTGGACAACTGGCTTAATCTGGAAGGGGAAAAAAAAAAAAAAAAAAAAAAAAAAGAGAGAAGGACTTCACAGGGCGCTGTTTGACTGAGATCTGTTCCTGAGATTTGTCCCTGGGTTCGACTTTGGTTTTTTATCTCTATTTTTATTTATCTTTTTTGTTTGTGTTGTTTTGTTTTGTTTTCCTATTGTTGTTGTTGATTGTGCGTTTCTTGGTTTGTTTGCTTTTATTCCTCTTTTCTTTCTTTTCTTCCTTCTCACTTTTGTCTCCTTTCTTCTTCCCTCATCTTTCCTATTTACCCCCTACCATTGCATTCTTAACAGAGGCAAAAACAAGATATATGTAGAAATTGGGATTTCTAGAACTGGGGCAACTAAATTATACAGCAAAGCAGAGTTATATATAATTTATTCTCTTTTTTTCCCTCACTTTCTCTTTCCTCTCTTTTACACTAATCCCTACTTCTTTGTAATCTCTATCTTTTTTTCCTTTCTTCTTCTTACTTTCCATCTTTCTTTTTGTCTTCTCTCAATGGTTGCATAAGTTTGGCATATAAATAAATAGGTCTGTCCACTAAATCGTTCACTCTCTTTCCTCTCTTGTCTGCTGATATTAAACCACTTCCATAGAATTCTCGTTTCACACTTCCTAAGAAAGATCAACCCAATACCCCCACTTCCTTCTCCCTAAACTTATCACCTCTGTGTCCAACACTTGAAACTATAAAACCCATCACAAACATACAGAGTAAATTGGAGACAGTAGCTGAATTAACTAAACATGTACATTGTGATAAAATTGTGATTATCTGAACAGAAAGTATCTGGTTTTAAAGTGTAAAGTATTTATAAGGGGATCTGATAGCATTGTGCTACAGGAACATCATAAGGATTTAAGGTAAAAACGAAATAGTCGAGATTCCACAGTGCTAGGAGAAAAATCACACAAGCAATATGAAGAAACAAGGGAAGAAAATGACTCAAACAAATCAACATATCTCCTCAGAAGATTCCATGGCAAGCACAGTTGGTCAAATGCCAGAGATGGAATTCAGAAAAAATTACATATTCCAAATCTTTATGGAACTTAAGAACGAACTCAAAAATGATATAAGGAAGCAAATACAGGTGGTAAAAGAGCATTTTGACAAAGAACTTCAAAAACAAATACAGGAAGCAAAAGATTACTTCAATAGGGACATAGAGGTTCTAAAGAGAAACCAAACAGAAATTCTGGAAATGAAAGAAGCAATAAACCAAACTAAATGTTTAATTGAAAACATCACCAACAGATTAGACCACTTGGAAGAAAGGACCTCAGATAACGAAGACAAAATATATATCCTAGAGAAAAATGTAGATTACACAGCAAAAATTGTATGAAACTAAGAACAGAACATTCAAAAAACTTGGGACAACATAAAAAGACCAAATTTAAGAGTGATTGGGGTGGAGGAAGGTGCAGAGTTCCAAGCCAAAGGAACGAGTAATGTATTCAATGAAATAATAGCAGAAAAATTTCCAAACATGAGGAATGAATGGGAAAACCAAGTGCAAGAGACTTACCGAACACCAAACATACAAAATCACAACAGATCCACACTAAGGCACATTATAATGAAAATGCCTAGTATACTGAGCAAGGAGAGAATATTAAAGGCCACAAGAGAAAGGAAACAGATTACATATAGGGGGAAACCAATCAGACTATGTTCAGGTTTTTCAACCCAGACTTTAAAAGCTAGAAGATCCTGGAATAGCATATTTCAAGCTCTGAAAGAAAAGGGATGTCAACCAAGAATCTTATACCTAGCAAAACTGAGCTATAGATTCGAAGATGAAATAAAAACCTTCCACGACAAAAAAAAGTTAAAAGATTTCACAACTCAAAAGCCAGCACTTCTGAACATCCTAGGCAAAATATTCCATGAAGAAGAAAAGAAAAATAACACTGAAAATCAACAAAGGGAGATGTTAAACTAAAGGAAATACCAACCAGAGGAGAAAACAAATAGAGTTAAATACCGTAAACAAATAAAAATGGATAGGAATAAGAATCACATCTCAGTAATAACCCTGAATGTTAATGGCCTAAACTCACCATTTAAAAGGCACAGATTGTCGGACTGGATTTAAAAAAATGACCCGACAATTTGCTGTCTCCAGGAAATGCACCTCATAGAAAAAGACATCAATAGCCTGAAGGTGAAAGGATGGGAAAAGTCTTATCACTCACATGGGCTGTGGAAGCAAGCAGGGATTTCCATTCTCATATCAAATAAGGTAGACTTCAAGCCAAAGCTAATCAAAAGGGACAAAGATGGATATTTCTTACTACTTAAGGGAAACATTCATCAACAAGATATAACAATTATAAATCTATATGCCCCAAATAATGGGGCACCTACATTCATCAAAGACTTCTCAGTTTAAGAGTAAAACAGACCACAACACAATTATTCTAGGCCACATCAACACACCTCTCTCTCCAATGGATAGATCATCCAAACAAAAGCTAAATAAAGAAACTGTAGGACTCATTAAAACAATTAATAACTTAGACCTAACAGACATATACAGAATATTTCATCCCTCAGTGAATGAATACACTTTTTTCTCAGTAGCACATGGATCCTTCTCCAAAATAGACCATATATTATGCCACAAGGCAAATCTCAGCAAATATAAAAAAGTAGAGATACTACCCTGCATTCTATCAGACCATAATGAGATGAAATTGGAAATCAACGACAAAACAAGAAACAAAAAAAATTTTTTCTAATAACTGGAATCTAAACAACATGCTACTGAATGAACAAGGGGTTGATGAAAACATAAAGGAGGAGATTAAAAAATTCCTAGAGGTAAAAGAAAATGCAGATACGTCATATAGAAATCTCTGGGACACTATGAAGGCAGTACTAAGAGGAAAATTCATTGCACTGAGTTCATTTCTTAAAAGAAAAAAAAAAAAAAAAACCCAACAAATAAATGACTTAACATCACACCTCAAAGCACTAGAAAAAGAGGAACAAATCAACACTAAGAGTAGTAGAAGACAGGAAATACTTAAAATCAGAGCTGAAATTAATGAAATTGAGACTAAAGAAACAATTCAAAGAATCGACAAAACTAAAAGTTGGTTCTTTGAAAAAATAAATAAAATTGACAGACCCTTAGCGATGCTAACAAAAAGAAGAAAAGAAAAAACTCAAATTAATAACATCCGTGATGAAAAAGGAAATATCACAACACAACTCAGATATGCAGAAGATAATTAGAAGTTACTTTGAAAACTTGTACTCTAATAAAATAGAAAATAATGAATGCATTGACAGATTTCTAGAGTCGTACGAATTGCCCAAACTAGAACAGGAGGCTATACACACTTTAAATAGATCAATTTCAAGTGAGGACATAGAAGACGCCAACAAAAAGCTACCATCAAGAAAAAGTCCAGGTCCTGATGGGTTTACAGCCAAGTTCTACAAGACCTTCAAAGAAGAACTAATACAAATGCTCTTCAACTTATTTAAAGAAATAGAAAAAGAGGGAGTTCTTCCAGACTCTTTCTATGAGGCCAATATCACATTAATTCCAAAGCCAGGCAAAGACACATCCAAAAAAGAAAACTTCAGGTGAATATCTTTAATGAACATAGATGCAAAAATCCTCAACAAAATCCTGGCAAATCGGATACAAAAACATATCAAAAAGATAGTGCACCACAATCAAGTGGGTTTTATCCCAGGGATGCAAGATTGGTTCAACATTCAGAAGTCAAAAAACATAATACATCACATCAATAGACTTGAAGATAAGAACCATACGATCATCTCAATAGATGCAGAAAAAGCATTCGAAAAAAATACAGCACCCCTTTATGTTCAAAACACTAGAAAAACTAGGAATAACAGAAACATATCTCAACATCATAAAAGCTATTTATGCAAAGCCCCAAGCTAACATTATCTTAAATGGAGAAAAATTGAAAGCATTTCCTCTAAAAACTGAAACAAGACAGGGATGCCCCCTTTCACCACTGCTATTTAACATAGTACTTGAAACTCTGGCTAGAGCAATTCGACAGACAAAAAAAAATTAAAGGGATCCAGATAGGAAAAGAGGAGCTCAAATTAGCACTATTTGCCAATTACATGATAATATACCTAGAAGACCCAAAAAACTCTAACAGAAAAAACTTTTACAAATAGTAAATGAATTCGGCAAAGTAGCAGGATACAAAATCAATACCCATAAGTCAAAGGTATTTTTGTACATCAGTGAAAAAGCCTCTGCAAGGGAAATGATGAAAACTACCCCATTTACAATAGCATCAAAAAAAAAAAAAAAAAAAAAAAAAAAAAAAACCTGGGAATCAATTTAACAAAAGAGGGGAAGGACCTCTATAACGAAAGCTATAGAACAGTAAAAGAAGAAATTATAGAAGACCTCAGAAGATGGAAAGACCTACCTTGATCTTGGATAGGTAGAACTAATATTGTCAAAATGTCCATACTACCAAAAGCATTATACAGATTTAATGCAATTCCAATCAAAATCCCAATGACATTCCTCAAAGAAATAGATAAAGCAGTCATGAAATTCATCTGGAAAAATAAGAGACCCAGAATAGCCAAAGCAATCCTTAGCAAGAAAAGTGAAGCAGGTGGCATCACCATACCAGACTTTAAATTATACTATAGAGCAATAGTAACAAAAACAGCATGATATTGGCACCAAAACAGACTGGTAGACCAATGGTACAGATTTGAGGACACAGAGACTAATACATATAATTTCAGCTATCTTATATTAGACAAAGGTGCCAAAAATGTACAGTGGAGAAAGGAGAGCCTCTTCAACAAATGGTGCTGGGAAAACTGGAAATCCATATGCAACAACATGAAATTAAACTTTTATCTCTCACCATGCACAAAATTCAATTCAAAGTGGATCAAGAACCTAGGAATTAGACCAGAGACAATACGCTTAATAGAAGAAAATGTAAGCTCCAATTTCCAACATGTCGGATTAGGCCCCAAGTTCCTTAATAAGAATCCTGTAGTGCAAGAATTACTACCAAGAATTAATGAATGGGATAGATTTAAACTAAAAAGCGTCTTCTCAGCAAAAGAAACAATCAATGAGTTGAATAGAGAGCCAACTATTTGGGAACAAATATTTAATACATGCACATCAAATAGAGCACTAATTCCTAGAATATATAAAGAACTCAAAAAACTTAACTCCAAAAAAACAAATAACCCAATCAATAAATGGGCTAAGGAATTGAAAAGACACTTCTCAGAAGAAGATACACAATTAATCAACAAATACATGAAAAAATGCTCAACATTGCTGGCAATTAGAGAAATGCAAATCAAAACTACTCTACGATTTCATTTTACTCCAGTCAGAATGGCAGCTATTAAGAACACAAACAACAATAAATGTTGGAGAGGATGTGTGGAAAAAGGCACACTCATACATTGCTGGTGGGACTGCAAAATGGTGCAACCGTTATGGAAGGCAGTATGGAGATTTCTTGGAAAACTGGGAATGGAACCACCCTATGACCCAGCCATCCCACTCCTGGGTCTCTTCCCAAAGGACTTAAAAACAGCATATTACAGTGACACAGTCACTTCAATGTTTATAGCAGCACAATTCACAATAGCTAGATTTTGGAACCAACCTAGATGTCCCTCAGTAGATGAATGGATAAAGAAAATGTGGTACATATACACAATGGAATTTTACTCAGCAATAAAAGAAAATAAAATAATGGTATTCACAGGTAAATGGATGAAGTTGGAGAATATAATGCTAAGTGAAGTTAGTCAATCTAAAATATCCAAATGCCCAATGTTTTCTCTGATATAAGGAGGCTGACTCACAGTGGTGTTGGGTCGGGGTACATAGGAGGATTAGAGGAATGCTACAATGGTCAAAGGGGAGGGAGGGGAAGGGAGAGAGCAAGGGGGGATTGAGGGGGAAAAAAGAAAAAAGATAGTTGAATAAGTTGGATGTCTTTATTCTAAATGCATGATTGAAGATTTGAATGGTACGAATATACATTGTATACAAACAGTGTTTTGTAAAAAGATGCTCTATATGTTTATTATGAATTATAATGCATACTACTATTATAAAGACAAGAGCTTTGAATAAAAAATAAATTTTAAAAAAAATCTTAAAGCAGGGTAGGGGATGTAGTTTAGTGGTAGACTGCCTGCCTAGCAGTGGAAGGTCTTGGGTTCAATCCCTAATATCATAAATAAATAAATAAACAAACAAAAATCAATCTTAGAGCAATCATACCAACTAAGCCAGTCTAACATTTATTTCAGTTTTCATTCACAATAAAGACTACTTAAACTAAAAAAAAAAAAAAAAAAAAAGAGAGAAATTGTGATAGAGGAAGACACAAGAGTTCAAACCAAAGGAATGCACAATCTCTTCAATGAGATAATATCAGAAAATTTCCCAAGCACAAAGAATGAATTGGAAAACCAAATACAAGAGGCTTACAGGACACAAAATGTACAAAATTACAATAGATCTACACCAAGACACATTAAAATGAAAATGCCTAGCATACAGAATAAGGATAGAATCTTAAATGCTGCAATAGAGAGGAATCAGATCACATATGGGGGAAACCAATTTGTATCACTGCAGATTTTCAACCCAGACACTCAAAGCCAGGAGATCATGGAACAACATATACCAAGTTCTGAAAGAAAATGGATGTCAACCAAGAATCTTATATCCAGCAAAATTAAGCTTTAGATTTGAGAACGAAATAAAAACCTTCCATGATAAACAAAAGTTAAAAGAATTTAAATAGAAAGCCAGCACTACAGTATATCCTTGGCAAAATATTCCACAAAGGTGAAATTAAAAATAAAGATGAAAAACAGCAGAGGGAGGTATTACACTAAAGGAAAAACTAATCAGACAAGAAAACATGTCAAGTTAAATACCAAAATGGATGGGAATACAAATCATGTCTCAATAATAACTCGGAATGTTCATGGCCTAAACTCACCAATCAAAAGATATAGACTAGCAGATTGGATCAAAAAAAGAAAAAAAGACCCAACAGTATGCTGCCTCCAAGAGACTCATCTCATAGGAAAAAACATCCACAGGCTGAAAGTGAAAGGTTGGGAGAAATCATACCGCTCACATGGACTGTGGAAGCAAGCAGGGGTTTCCATCCTCATATCAAATAAAGTAGACTTCAAGCTAAAGTTAATCAAAAGGGATAAAAGGAGGACACTACATACTGCTCAAGGGAACCATACACCAACAAGACTTAACAATTATAAATATATATGCCCCAAACAATGGAGCATCCACGTTCATCAAACAAACTCTTCACAAGTTCAAGAGTCAAATAGAACACAACACAATAATTTTGGGTGACTTTAACACACCTCTTTCACCACTGGATAGATGTTCCAAAGAAAAGCTGAACAAAGAAACTATAGAACTCAAAAATACAATAAATAACTTAGACTTAACTCCTTCAATGAGCAAATACACTTTCTTCTCAGCAGCACATGGATCTTTCTCTAAAATAGACCATATAGTTCCTTGGCCCGTTTATTGATTGGGATATTTGTTTTTTTGGTGTTAAGGCTTTTAAGAGCTTTATAAATCCTTGAGGTTAGTGTTCTATCTGATGTGCTTGTGGTAAAGATTTGCTCCCATTCTGTAGGTCCTCTATTCACTTCACTGATTGTTTCTTTTGCTGAGAAGAAGCTTTTTAGTTTGAATCCATCCCATTTATTGATTCTTGTTTTGAGTTCTTGTGCTATAGGGGTCTTATTGAGGAAGTTGGAGCCTAAACCAACTTGATGGAGATTTGTGCCTACTTTTTCTTCTATTAGGTGCAAGGTCTCTGGTTTAATTCCTAGGTCCTTGATCCACTTAGTTAAGTTTTGTGCATGGTGAGAGAAAGAGATTTAATTTCATTTTATTACATGAGGATTTCCAGTTTTCCCAACACCATTTGTTGAAGAGGCTGTTTTTTCTCCAATGTATGTTTTTGGCACCTTTGTCTAATATAAGATAACTGAAGGTATGTGGGTTAGCAGACACTTCTCAGAAGGTGATATACAAACAATCAACAAATATTTGAAAAAATGTTCAACATCGCTAGCAATTAGAGAAATACAAATCAAAACAACTCTAAGATTTCATCTTACTCCAGTCAGAATGGCAGCTATAAAAAAAAAAACAACAACAACAACAACAATAAATGCTGGCGAGGATGTGGGGAAAAGGGCACACTCTTACATTGCTGGTGGAGCTGCAAATTGGTGAAGCCAATCTGGAAAGTAGTATGGAGATTCCTAGGAAAACTGGGAATGGAACCACCATTTGACCCAGCTATCCCACTCCTTGGCCTATTCCCAAAGGACTTAAAAACAGATTACTACAAGGACAAAGCCACATCAATGTTTGTAGCAGCACAATTCACAATAGCTAGATTGTGGAACCAACCCTGATGCCCATCAGCTGATGAATGGATAGGGAAACTTTGCTATATATACACAATGGAACATTACTCAGCACTAAAAGAGAATAAAATCATGGCATTTGCAGGTAAATGGATGGAGTTGGAGAAAATAATGTTAAGTGAAGTTAGCCAATCCCAAAAAACCAAAGGTCAAATGATCTCTTTGATATGAAGATACTAACTTATAAAGGCAAGAGAGAGGGAGTGAGAGGAATGAAAGAGCTTTAAATAGAACAAAGAGGGGGGAGGGGAGGGAGGGGAAAAGGGGATAGAAATAATGGCAAACTGAGTTATCCATGATTACCCTAAATACATTTATGAAGACACAATTGTTGTAAAAATACTTTATATTAAACCAGCAACTTGAAAAAATAAAAAAAAGACCATATATTATGCCACAAAACAACTCTTATCAAATATAAAAAAATAGAGATACTACTCTGCATTCTATGACACCATAATGGAATGAAATTAGAAATCAATGATAAAATAAGAAATAAAAGCTACTCCAATACCTGGAGACTAAATAATATGCTACTGAATGAATGATGGGTTGCAGAAGACATCAAGGAGGAGATTAAAAAATTCTTAGTGGTGAATGAGAACACAGACACAACATATCAAAATCTCTGGGACACTATGAAGGCAGTTCTAAGAGGAAAGTTCATTGCATGGAGTTCATTCCTCAAAAGAAGAAAAAGTCAACAAACAAATGACTTAACTTACACCTCAAAGCCCTAGAAAAAGAAGAACAATTCAACACCAAAAGCATTAGAAGACAGGAAATAATTAAAATCAGAGCTGAAATCAATGAAGCTAAAACAAAAGAAATGATTGAAAAAATCGACAGACCCTTAGCCAGGCTAACAAAGAGAAGGAGAGAGGAAAACTCAAATTACTAACATACATGGTGAAAAAGGAATCACAATAGACACTACAGAAATACAGAAGATAATTAGAAATTATTTTGAAAACTTGTACTCCAATAAAATACAAAATATTGAAGGCATCGACAAATTTCTAGAGTCGTATGATTTGCCCAAATTGAATCAGGATGATATACACATTTAAACAGACCAATTTCAAGCAATGAAATAGAAGATGCCATCAGAAGCCTACCAACCAAGAAAAGCCCAGGACCAGATGGATACACAGCTGAGTTCTACAAGACTTTTAAAGAAGAAATAATAACAATACTCCACAAATTATTTCATGAAATAGAAAAAGAGACAGCCCTTCCAAACTCATTCTATGAGGCCAATATCACCCTGATCGCAAAACCAGACAAAGACACATCAAAGAAAGAAAACTTCAGACCAATATCTCTAATGAACATAGATGCAGAAATTCTCAATAAAATTCTGGCAAATAGAATACAAAAACAAATCAACAAGATCATGTACCATGATCAAGTGGGACTGATCCCAGGGATGCAAGAAAATAATGCTAAGTGAAGTTAGCCAATCCCAAAAAACCAAAGGTCGAATGATCTCTTTGATATGAAGATACTAACTTATAAAGGCAAGAGAAAGGGAATGAGAGGAATGAAAGAGCTTTAAGTAGAACAAAGAGGGGGAAGGGGGGGTGGGGGCAAGGGGATAGGAATGATGGCAGTTATCCATGATTACCCTAAATACATGTATGAAGACACAATTGTTGTAAAAATACTTTATATTAAACCAGCAACTTGAAAAATTGTGCTCTTTATATGTAATATGAAATGAAATGTACTCTGCAAATGTGTATAACAAATTAGAATAATAAAAATTTAAAAAAAGAAATCAATAAATGTAATTCATCACATCAATAGACTCAAAGATAAAAATCATATAATCATCTCAATTGATGCAGAGAAAGCATTCGACAAGATACAGCACCCCTTCATGTTCAAAACGTTAGAAAAAATAGGGATAACTGAAACATACCTCAACATCGTAAGGCCATCTATGCTAAGCCCCAGGCCAACATCATCCTAAATGAAGAAAAATTGAAAGCATTCCCTCTAAAAACTGGAACAAAACAGGATTGCCCTCTTTCACCACTTCTATTTAACATAGTTCTTGAAAACCTAGCCAGAGCAATTAGATAGATGAAAGAAATTAAAGGGATATGAATAGGAAAAGAAGAACTCAAATTATCACTATTTGCAAATGATATGATTCTATACCTAGAAGATGCAAAAAATTCCACCAGAAAACTTCTAGAACTCATGAATGAATTCAGCAAAGCAGCAGAACATAAAATCAATACCCATAAATCAAAGGAATTTCTATATATTAGTGACAAATCCTCTGAACGAGAAACAAGGAAAACTATCCCATTTACAATAGCCTCAAAAAAAAAAAATAAAATACCTGAGAATCAACTTAATGAAAGAGATGAAAGACCTCTACAATGAAAACTACAGAATGCTGAAGAAAGAAATTCAGAAGACCTTAGAAAATGGAAAGATCTCCTTTGTTCTTGGTAGGCAGAATTAATATTGTCAAAATGACCATACTACCAAAATCACTACACAAATTTAATGCAATTCCAATCAAAATCCCAATGACATTCCTCATAGAAATAGAAAAAGCAGTCATGAAATTCATCTGGAAAAATAAGGGACCTAGAATAGCTAAAGCAATCCTTAGCAAGAAGAGTGAAGCAGGTGGCATCACTATACCAGAACTTAAACTATACTTCAGAGCAATAGTAACAAAAACGGCATAGTATTGGCATTGAAATAGACTTGCAGACCAATGATACAGAATAGAGGACACATACACAAACCCACATAAATATGGTTATCTCATATTAGACAAAGGCACCAAAAAATGTATATTGGAAAAAAGATAGCCTCTTCAACAAATGGTGCTGGGAAATCTGGAAATCCATATGTAGCAAAATGAAATTAAGCCCCTATCTCTCACCATGCACAAAACTCAACTCTTAGTGGATCAAGGACCTAGGTATTAGACCAGAGACACTACGTCTATTAGAAGGAAAAGTAAGCCCTAATCTCCAACATGTTGCATTAGGCCCCAACTTCCTTAATAAGATTCCTATAAGCACACAAATTTATATCAAGAATCAATAAATGGGATAGATCCAAACTAAAAAGCTTCTTCTCAGCAAAAGAAACAATCAGTGAGGTGAATAGAGAGCCTACTAATTGGGAACAAACTTTTACCACATGTATGTCAGATAGAGCACTAATCTCTAGAATATATAAAGAACTCAAAAATCTTAACACCAAAAAAACGAATAACCCAATCAATAAATGGGCTAAGAGTACAGACACTTCTTAGAAGAAGATAGACAATCAATCAACAAATACATGAAAAAATGTTCAATATCTCTGGTAATTAGAGAAATGCAAATCAAAACTACTGAAAGATTTCATTTCATTCCAGTCAGTATGGCAGCTATTAAGAACACAAACAATAATGAACGTTGGAGAGGATGTGGGGGAAAAGGCACACTCATACATTGCTGGTGGGACTGCAAAATGGTACAGCCAATCTGGAAAGCAGTATGTGATAGATAGGCTTGTGCCGGTGGGCCACCTCCCCCATGGAAATTTCCATGAGGAGCAACCTGGTTTCATTTTCCCCAGGCAGGAGCCAATCGGCTTAAAGGTAGCCCTGTTCCCTGGGCAAAAAGCCAATAGTGTTAAAGGTCGCTCTGGTACACACCCCTACCAGAAATCCCTACTTAAGTCCCTGCCTATCCAGAGCTCAGACACAACAGCTCATCCCTGCTGAGAGGAGGCAGCCACTGCAACACCTCCAGACTCACCATCTCCAGCCTGACGGCAGCTGCCCCAGCCAACAGTTCCAGAGACCACAGCTGGCATGACCAGGCACCCACCTTCCATTCAGAGCTTGCACACTCCCCTCTCCCTGACTCCTCTCTCCTACCAGAGCTTGCACACTTCTCTCTCCCTGACTCCTCTCTCCCCATACTTCTTCTACCTCCGACCAGCCATAAAGGCTGGTGAATAAATCTCTTGGCTGCACGGTTGTCTCCAGTGTGATTTTTGCCCTTCAGTATGGAGATTCCTTAGAAAACTGGGAATGAAACCACCTTATGACCCAGCTATCCCACTCCTTGGTCTATTCCCAAAGGACTTAAAAACAGCATACTACAGGGACACAGCCACATCAATGTTTATAGCAGCACAATTCACAATAGCTAAACTGTGGAACCAACCTAGATATCCTTCAGTAGATGAATGGATAAAGAAAATGTAATATTAGTTAGCAATAAAAGAGAATAAAATCATGGCATTTGCAAGTAAATGGATGAAGTTGGAGAATATAATGCTAAGTGAAGTTAGTCAATCTCAAAAATCCAAATGCTGAATGTTTTCTCTGATATAAGGAGGCTGATTCACAGTGGGGTTGGGACAGGGAGCATAGGAGGATTAGAGGAACACTAGAAAGGCCAACACGGAGGGAGGAGAAGGGAGGGGACAAAAAGGTTAAAAAAAAAAGATGGTAGAATGAGATGGATATCATTACCCTAAGTGCATTTATGAAGACATGAACGGTGTGAATATACTTTGTATACAACTAGAGAGGGGAGAGGGAGGGAAGGGGGCAAGGGGATAGGAATAATGGCAGACTGAGTTATCCATGTTACCCTAAAAACATGTATGAAGACACAATTGTTGTAAAAATACTTTATATAAAACCAGCAACTTGAGAAAAAAAATAAACACTCTGTCTAAGCTTTAAAAAATGTGCTCTGTAAGTGTAATATGAATTGTAATGCATTCTGCTGTCATATACAACAACTTAGAATAAAAAAAAAATAAGGTGGGCAGGGAGGATATGGGCCTCTGTTACACTATCTCTATGTCCAGTCTACTTAATGACAAATTTTTAGTATATCTGAAAGTCAAAGTTTATACTGTGTCCTACATTTTTATTTGCTAAATATAGCAACACTGGCCCCTACAGAAACACCATTTCAAACAAGGAAAAATTAATTAGTGGTACTTTTGCTATGTCAAACAAGAATCAGCAAATAGGTATACAATACCAAAACCCAGAGTGAAATTCACTCACACTAAATTAATAGTTTCTGATTGTAACAATTCTCTTGAACAAACATCTTAACTTTAAAAAAATTCTATGAAAAATATTATATCCTTGAGTTATGTACCACTCAATAATAAATAGAGAGTTTCACTGAGACTATTTCTTTGTGCATATAAGTATTATGTATTCAATTTTTCCTTGATAAAAAGTTGAGATAATTTATTTAAAAGTACCAAGAAAAAAGTATGAAACACATGTCATCAATTTTTCATAACATACCCTGATGATGTTGCGATAGATGAATTACCTCATAGGATTGCTGGTCAACTTGGAGGGACTCCAGGTACATCACAAATCTCTCATCTGCAGACCCAATTTTCAGTTCATAGATGAAATTTCTGAGGTAAAATCTGTCAGTTACTCTTAAGATTTCCCTATAAAATAAATAAAAAATACTTAAGTGATGCTGCATCAAAGATATTTCATAAAATAACAAATTAATCCTGCCTCTCCTTTCAATAGCTTCACACAACTACTATGATTAATATGATGTTGAGGGGATGATTTCCTTACTTCCACCCATAAATCTATAAATTCTTAAAACATGGTATTCACAAAAGATAGTAACATATCAAAAGGTTTAAAAATTAAAATAATTGCTTTTTCCATGCAAAAGATCATGGAGAAATATTAAGTGTGGATTAGGAAATATCTTAAAATATTTTATTTTAGTACCATTCAAAATAATTATGAAAACTCAATATAAGAATTACCCTATGAAAATTAGCACTCTGAGCCACACAGAAAACATTTTAGTCTTTGAATCATTCAGTTACCATTGAGAGTCTACTTCTAGGCAATGTTGACACAGGAATTATCAAAAGTACAGGTAGAAGGAGAAACACATAATCTAATGATGATTACAAGTGCAGTCTAATTTCTTTAACAGAACCAAGGGAGCCAAAGTTAAGAACATCTAACTTGGCAGAGCAGAAAAGGGAAGCCTGAGTGTTCTAGTCAGCTTTTTCACTCCTGTGACCCAAAGACCCAAAATAATAATTTTAGAGGAGGGTAAGTTTATTTTGAGGGCTCACAGTTTCAGAGGTCTCAGTTCATAGAAGGCTGGCTCTATTCCTTGTGGCTTGAGTGAGGCAAAACATCATGGCAGAAAAGTGTGGTGGAGGAAAGTGGTTTAGGGCATGATCATGAAGCAGAGAGAGATTCTACTCACCAGATACAAAATATATGCCCCAAAATCACACTCCCAATGACATACCTCTTCCAGCCATATTCTACCGGCTTTCATTTACCACTCAGGGGATTGATGTACTGATTAAGGCTCTTGTAACTCAATCATTCCACCTGTAAGCCTTATTGAATTGTCTCACACATGAGCTTTAGGGGGACAATTCACATCCAAACCATAACACTGAGTGACATGGGAAAAAGAAGTAAGAGATTAGTAAATCAAATTATTAGAAAGGAACTCAGCCCAGAATGAGAAAGAAAAACATATTACTATAGATATAAAGGCCAGATCATGGAGTGATAGAGCACTGCTACATATTTAGCTTCCCTGGGGGAATTTTGGAAGGATCTAGTGCAGTGTGAAATATGGACCGGAAGAGGAGGAGTTGTACTACATACAACTAAATACTAAATACTACATAAGATAGTCAACCAGGCAGCTATCTGTGAAAAGTTGTTGTGACAGAGGAGCCTTAAGTTTTATAGGCCACCAAAAGAACTTTGACTTTCATTTTGAGATCAAAAGCTAAGAGACCTATTAAGAGGTATGTTTATAGCCTGCATGGGAAATGATGAGACTGTCAGAATATCAGTAAAGTCCTAAATTGTATCTACTTAAATTACACCTTAGACATCAAAGGAAAGGCAAGGAAATGTTGATGTTTGAAAGCAGATGATTTGCGATGACAGGAAATCAGGTGCTTTTTTAAAAATCCACTTTCTTTTATTTTATTCATTTGCTATAACCTTGCTCATGGAAACATAACCAATAGAGCAAAACAAATTAGTACTAGGAAAAAAAGCTATTTCTTATTCATGTCAATATTAAAGTGGTAATCTTAAAAAAAAATCTATGGGAATATCTCAAAGAGTATTCTAAATGACAAAAAGCCAGGTGCACTGGCACAGCCTGTAATCCCAGCTATTCAGGAAGCTAAGGCAGGAGGAGGATGGAAAATTCAAGCAGGCAACTTAGCAAGACCTGTCTCAAATAAAGAATACAAAGGGCTGGTGATATATAGCTCAGTGGTAGAGAACCCCTGGGTTCAATGCCCAGTACTACAAGTAAGAAGGCAAGGAAGTAAATAAATAAATAAATAAATAAGAAAATAAAGTAAAAATAGCAAGTCAGATATATTTGCTTATTAATGTCCTTTTTAAGTTTTAAAAAAATTTTTTTTTTTACTTATAGATGGACACATATATTTATTTATTTATTTCTATGTGGTGCTGAGGATCGAACCCAGTGCTTTACACATGCAAGGCAAGTGCTCTACCATTGAGCTACAGCCCAGCCCCTTATCAATGTCCTTTTTGCTTTAAATTCCCAAAGTATTGCCTAACCCAGAAAATTTAGAAAACATAAAAAAAGAAAAAAAAGGTGATTTAAAATCACTATGATGATTAATCCAATGTTTATAAAGCATTTTTTCTTTTATATATATATGTACCAAACATTCTATATATAGTTATAATTAAACACATATACTTTTATTTACAAAAATACTATCATGATAACCTATTCTTCTATAGGCTACTATTATTATTGAATAATATATCAATATTTCACAAACATATTATAATATCAATAAATAACTTTTTTTGGAATATTGGTGATCAAACCCAGGGCCTCATATATGCAAGACAAGCACTGAGCGCCACATCCTTGACCCAACAAATAAGTCTTAAAGAATGACTTGCTCCTGCCCACTGACTATTGCTACGACATTACTTTCTTAATTAGTCTCTCATTCTTGGATATGTAGGTTGGTTACAACTTCTTGTTATTATCAATTTTTCAAGTTTCCCATACATGCTGTCTGCTAATATTTCTATCTAAAATATATCAATGGAGGTTAAACTAGATGATCTTTTATAGTTCATTCAAAATTTACTATTGAAATAATTACAATCTGACAGGTCAAAATAAATCACAAATAAATAGACTGTTTTCTTCAACAATATATGAGTAAGTCCCATGTAATAGTTTCTAAATATAATAATCATACATTGTGGAATTAAATATTTTTTTAAAAAATAAGCTACCTGTCCCACCTATTAGCCTTAATCTCATTTAAAAACCATTGTTTTCTAAGCAAATAAAATTTGTACAGAGACCAGAATGAAGAGAAGGAAGGAGCATGGGAAAACTGGGAGATCATTCCAAGCAAATGGAAAAGCAAATACAAAACTGGAAGGCATGAGTGATCTTGGCAAGTCCAAAAGTGTGCAAGATGACTCACGTAAGTTCCAGTGAGCATGGCAAAGAGATGCAGATAACAAGGACTGGTAAAAAGCAGGAGTCTCATCCTAGAGGTCTGTGCTTGACAAACTACAGCCTGAGTGCCAGATGATTGTGACTTGTGCCCAGAATGTTTTTTCTACTTTTTAAATTGTAGATGAACACAAAACCCTATTTTATTTATTTTTATATGGTGCTGAGGATCGAACCCAGTGCCTCACATATGCTAGGCAAGTGCTCTACCACTGAGCTACGACTGCAGCCCCTGGTTTTTCTGTCTTTAAAGGCTAGTAAATAAGAAGAGGAAGAAGAAAAAGGGAAGGAGGAGGAAGAGGAAGCAAGAGCAGAAGCAACTGAAACTATATGTGACATATGAAGCCTAAAATATTTACTATCTGTTCCTTTAAGAAAAAGTTCCCCATTCCCTGGTAGAGTCCCATAAATCATTAAGTGTCGGGAGCTGTCCTGGATGCAGATGCCTTTAAGTCCTGAAGCAAGGGGTTCTGAGCAATTATTGCATTCTGCAGAGACTTCAGTGCCTTGGGTGTTACCTCCACTGGGATAATGAGGACTGGCTCCAGGAATAGGCGTCACCAGCTAAGATTGAGTTATGCTCACCTATTCCTTGGTAATCCTACCCCTTTGCCCTGTTTGGGATAGAATGTTCCATGGAACCTCCCCTTGTGTGTCCCCTATATAAGAATAAAGAATTCCAGTGGCTCTTGCTCTTTCCACGGCCCCTAAGGTCAGAGAGCCATCTCAGATTTTAGAAATGTACTTCTGTGTATTTGCGTGCTTTCTTCACCGTTTTTTTAAGTTACTGAAATCATCAGATTAGTGAACCCAGCATAGGTCACCAGCTAGGATAGATGGCAATAGGTAAAGACTTCAGGTGGTAATTTATTAATGAAAAATTCTATAGCAATATCTTGTGAGTATTCCAAATGATAAAAAGCCAGGTGGAGTGCTGGAGGGTTCTGACTTAATTAAGAACCTAGGGTTAAGACCTAATTAAGATTTTTTTTTTTTCATGGATTTTCCTAACTATTGTGTGGCAACAGGCAGTATGTAGCAAAAGATCAAACAAGGAGACCCTGCTACCTATAAAAGGCCACTGCCATCTTTGGTCAAGAGTTGACAATAGCCTGCATAAATTGC
Source organism: Tamias sibiricus (assembly GCA_025594165.1). Classification (NCBI taxonomy): domain Eukaryota; kingdom Metazoa; phylum Chordata; class Mammalia; order Rodentia; family Sciuridae; genus Tamias; species Tamias sibiricus. The sequence continues at coordinate 49,398,823 of CM046663.1, forward strand.
CAGTTATGAGTATTAGACATGGAAAATGACAAACCCCAAAAGTAGTGAGACCTGGGGAAAGGGGAGTGAGAAGGAAAGCCGTACATTGACAGCATTGATCCTTTCCCAATACAATTCTTTCCTGGTGATAAAACAAACCCTGAGAAGGAGGAGGTGTCCATCAAACCTGGAAAAGCAGTCTCTGGGAAGAGGCTGAAGCATTAACCCTTCTGTAAACAAATCCTTCCCAGGTACCAACCACCGACCCCAAAGCCTCCATCAGGTCCAGTACAATAAATTCCAGAAACTGTGCACTGACCTAGACTCCCTCCCATTTCTACCATAAAACAGACCCTTAATTCCTAAGCACTAAAACTGATTCCTTCACTGATTAATAAACAATCTCCAAATTCCTGGATACCCAAAGAGAATTGATATGCTCACTAGACCACCTCTCAGAATAACCTATATAAGCCCAGGCCCTTTCTTTGTTCAGGGGCTCATTTTCCACCAGGAAAGTGGGTCCCACCATGGCATCATTTCATCCCTGCGTCTTCTGCTCCTGTATGAAACTTTGTTCTTGAATAAAGCGCTGAGCTGATTTGTGAAGTTTGCGTTCATTACGGTCTTTTTGTACTAACAATGGGAAATATGACATTTGCTCAACACAGAGCTTGATTTTGCATGTATAGCAGGTAGGACTTGCTGAAAATGTAAATGTGTGGTATGAGGGAATCAAAATTCAATGACAATGCATGCCTACCAAGGTTTTGGTCTCAACAAGTGAGTAGAGCTGCTATCTACTGATCATGATCACTGTCACCTTGACAGAAACAGCTTTAGTCTGATAGGATGGATGACTCTGTTGAAAATACTTGTGAATGGGAACAAAGAATTAGGACAGCAGCTAGAGGGTTTCCCAGAGTACGATTTTTGGTGGGGGGATGGGGGTGTAAAAAACCAAAAGCAAAGCAACTGATGATGCAGAGCAGGTGCAGATGTTGGAAACAAAAAAAGCAAATGCCCCATAAGTAGGTGATGAAGATGTGCCCTGCTATACAAGAGGAGGGACTGGTCTTACACAGTTATCGGTAAAGTTCATCACTGTAAGAAGAGTAAAAGCAGAGTTTAAAGGAACATATTCTGGTGGATCTGTTAGAAAATAAAATTAGAAAATAAAACGTGGCAGTTCTTTTCTGACTATATCATTATTCTCAATTAAAAGAGCAGCAATATAATCAGCTAAAAGTGATTAGTACTATAGGTATGAAATTGTTTTCAGGAAGTAAATAAGTACACTAACTACCTACATGTGGTAGGATAACTGCACTCTGTTAAGGCCTTGCTTGTGAACCATGTCTTTCAGAACTAATGTGTCAATGTAGCTTTTTTTCAGGTACACACAATGCTGAGGTGCACGTGCAGAGGAGGTGGGCAATTTATTTGAAACAAGGACAGGGTTCCTATTGACAGAGAATCAAATGAACTGATGCTCTGCATTTAAGAACAGGGGGTATAAGGAGGGAAGTAGGCATGGTAGGGAGGTGACAGACATGAAATAATTATAGAATAAATGAATTATTATTTCCAATGTGTCATAAAATTCTTCAAGTGGGGATATTAAGAAAGAAAAAGAGTACTCAGGAAAGGAAGTCTGTGTATCATTATTTGAGGTAGTATCTTACTCTCCCAGATAATGGGTAGCTGAGATTGGCTAGAGACACAAAGATCACTAGGAGTGAACAAGTAAATAAGAAAGTGAAATATTGAATGTATCATCTATGAGAGTGAAGCTGTCACAGACAATGACAGTAGTAGTAGAGGAAGAAAAGCAATGAGCTAGAGAACCAGACCTTCTAGGAAGTAGGAGTCTATTGGTACATGCCAACATCTCCTTGTGATGTCTACTAGTATGAACCTGACTGGGGAAGTGTCTCCTTCAGCCTAAATCATTACTCCATCACCAGTCCTTTGTAAAATGCCTGCCCCAATGAATGAATACATTTATGATAAAATGGAAGTTACACACCAACTAAGGATTAAAATCAAAAAAGAGAAAAATAAGTCATTCATATACAAACACACACACACACACACACAAACACACACACATTCTGCAACAATGGAGCTGGAGTTGTGGCTCAACAGTAGAGTGCTTAGCACATGCAAGGCCCTGGGTTTGATCCTCAGCACCACATATAAATAAATAAAATAAAGGTTATTGTGTTCAATTACAACTAAAAAATAAATATTTTTTTTAAAATTCTGTAACACTGTGAAAGGAATATTTGAAATTCAATACATAGATAATAGACCTACTAATTGAGAGACTGGATCTCAACACAATTTCTACTCTTTTATTATATTCATTATATGGCTATCAAAATACAGGTATGAAAGAAAGGAAATGAGGGGAGAAAATATGTTATAAGAATCAGATATGTTCTTTTCAACACAGGTCTTCTTGTGCTCATTTTACCTAACTTCAAAGGAAGTGGGAGGTAGATGGAGCAAGAGAACACCACTTGTGGCTGTAACTCTCCAAGTTCATTAGCCATGAAGATAAAAATTCTTAGAAACTTTATCACCTGTGCTATCAAAACATATTAGTGAGATAAGTATGTCTGCCTGACATCACAAAAACTAGGATATTTATCCAACATAACTTTACATCTTTTATTAATCTCTTAGCAAATTTTACTCTAAAATACCAAATACAGGATGGGAAAAAAGTACACAGATTATAGTTGTCATATTCCTTATTAAATTATGAAGGTATTTTTAAGGTATAAAAATTAATACATATTTACACATACTTATTTCCCTTACCATTTATGTTTCTCTAAAACCAAACACTTGCTGGGCATGATGGTGTATGCCTATAATTCCAATGACTCAAGAAGCTGAGGCAGGAGAGGATCTTAAGTTCAAGACCAGCTTCAGCAACTTAGTGAGGCCCTAAGCGGCATGGTGAGAACTTGTCTCAAAATGAAAAGGGCTAGGGATGAAGCTCAGTGGTAGATATTCTCTGGGTTCAATCCCTGGTACCAACCAACCAACCAACAAACAAATAAAGATTAAGAGCAGAAATTAATGAAAGATGAACCAAATGTATAAAATAGAAAATCAGCCAAACCAGACACTGGTCTTTGACAGACCTCTGGAAGACTGATCAAGAAAGTAAAAGTCACAAATTTAAAAAATAAAAATAAAAATAAACATTCTTTCTTGTTATGGTCAATTTTGACCTGATTCCTTTGTTCATATCTGCCTTCCCTCTCAGATATAGGACTTATTCAGTATATGTTTCTTCACTATTCTATCTCATTTGTTTACAGAGAAACTTGGAATATCATTTTTAAGACAAAATAAAAACAACCAGTGGAAAGTATTAAAGAACTGAACTTTTGTTTTAGTTGTTAAATTCCAGATCACTGTCCATGGCATTTACTTAATAATTCTAAGCAGGTAAATTGCAACAATAAAAAGAAAAATGCCATCAACAAAACGCCTAGGTTCTCAAAATGTGTGTGCACTCTTGAATACCTCACATATGGGTATATGTACATCTTGGTGCCTTTTAGATTAGTAATCATAAATTAATTACATCAGTTTCTTTACAGGTGGTGAGACTTATTAAGAGAGATGATACAAAAAGCCAAGAACATTCAAAGAAACAGTTTGCATGGGTAAAAATATTTTAAGAAAATTGCAGAGTCAGCACAGTACAAAACAAGCACAGTTGCTGCCAAAAGGACAATTGTAACCTAAATTAATATCATGATTATTACTGTTTAAATGCATCAGGACAATTTCCTTGCATTTTTCAGTAGATTACAAGTATCTCTAACATCAATGACCAACAGAAATACTAAGCTGTCACTGCAGCATTAATAACTTGTTTTAAGAAAATAAACCCAACATGTACAAATATGTAACAACAAGTCCTATCATTATGTATAATTATAATGCACCAACAAAAAGGAAAAATTAAAAAACAATAAAACTATAAAATATGACTCAATAGTAGATAAGAAATTTTTATAACTCAAGTTGGTATCTATACATTCATATATGATTTTATACAAATTTATAGCAAAACCATGAAACGTAAAAAGTGCTACAAAAAAGCATATGTAAAAAGGTTAGAATTATCAAGCACATTTTACAAAGAAATATAATAAAACATAGAAAATGTGCTGCTTTGCTTTCAGTTTCTAAAATAACTCTATAAGAAAGGCTTAAAAACCTAACAATCCAATACTAATTTTAGACAATTATAAATTATCTTTAAATAATAAAAAAATTTGATGGAATACTTTTTGTGTTTATCTATTCATACTTAACCAGTATCGACTTCCCCTCTATGGAATAGTTCTCCTGCACTGGCCCATTTCCTTCGATAAGACACTTTATTATTTACACTATTTTATATAATGAAGAGTTTTCAACAGCTCAAATAATACTTTGAAGTAGAAAAATATATACAAAAGAATATGTTTATTAGGAAAGAAATAAGAAAATACACATATTTGTTCATTTGTGCTAAAAGACATAGAAAAGAACAAGCAACTGTTAAGATCACTCACCTTCAGGTGGTAGATGAGAACAGGACAGAAGGATGAAGGAAAGAACACTGCAGAGGAAAGGGAGGGGTGTTAGTGACAGTTTTCTGAATACACCGCTTTCATAGTTTTGACTTTTAGAAACATGTTGATGTCTTATATACACATAGAAGAAAAAATGAAATCAAGAAGGAAGGACGGAATTCTAAAATGAAATGTAAACCAAAGGAAACAAACTATTTTTTAAATGAATAAATTATGTCAGTATATAAGGTATGCCAGGTATGGATCAGACTTCAACTGTAACATTTATTTACCTAGTCCCATATTATATTTTCCTTCAAACTTTAAAAAGAACAATTAAGACTCTAAGTACTTTTCTATTCCAAATTTTCACACTAAAAAAGTTTTATCATTAAGTAAAATAAAGTCCTAGAGAGGAATAAATTTTCCAAAATCACAAAGCTATAAACAATGGAGCTCTATTCCTTTTTTTATTCTAATTTGTTAGATATGACAGCAGAATGCATTACAATTCATATTACACATATAGAGCATAATTTTTCATATCTCTGGTTGTATACAAAATATATTCACACCATTCGTGTCTTCATACATGTACTTTGGCTAATGATGTCCATCTCATTCCACCATCATTTCTAACCCCATGGAGCTCTAGTCTTAACTCCTGAAAACAAAGTGTAATCTGCCATGTAATTATAGTATAATTGAATAAGATAAACTTTTAGAAAGTATTATAGAACACAGACTGAATTTTCACCATCTAGAAAAAATAAGTGATATATTCTTTTTTTTTTTTTTTTTTTTTTTGGACTGGGGATTGAACTTTGACCACTGGGCCACATCCCCAGCCCTTTTTTGTATTTTTTAGAGAAGGGTCTCACTGAGTTGCTAAGTGCCTCGCCATTGCTGAGGCTGGCTTTGAACTATCCTCCTGACTCAGTTACAGGCGTGCGCCACCGCGCCCGGCAATAAGTGATATATTCTTTGTTCCTATTTTAAAACATTAATATTGTTACACTTCAAACAATATCTTATTGATTTTCAAGAGTACCTAATTACAATTAGTCACCATTTTTGTATTTTATTTAACTGCTATCTATGTAACAGCTTCTTTCCAGCATGGGACTCTATAAGGAGGAATAAGTGCTGAGAATGTAATCAAAATTGAACAGAACATGCCTACAGAAGATGTAAGGCATCTCAAAGAAAAACCAATAATCAAAATGTAGTTTACAATTTCAAAATGAGAAATATATAAGATATGAAATGAATATTGAAAGCAGAATAAGAAATTAGAAATGATGTGAGGGAACTCAGGGTAAAAAAATAGGAGATAAAAATCACTTCAGAAATGAAAATTAACAAAGAAGGAATATAAGAATTAACATCCTAATGTCAGAAGAGATTCAGATTCTCTTTAAAAAGGTAAGTTGTTTTTTTTTTTTTAATTTTTCTTTAGTTGTAGATGGACACAATGACTTTATTTTTATATACTGCTGAGGACTGAATCCAGTGCCTCACATGTGCTAGGTGAGCACTATACCACTGAGCCACAACCCCAGCCCTAGAAAGGTAAGTTTTTTAAAATAAAAAAATAAGGTAAACACCATTGGAGAGAAAGGGGCATATTAAAGATAGACTAGGAGTTCCAGCTAGGCCCACCTGCAAGTGTTCCAGCTAGGCCTGCCTGCAAGCATTCCAGCTCGCCCTGCTGGAGTGAGTTCCAGGTAGGCCCGCCTATAAGCATTCCAGCTTTGCTGCCAGGCAAGCGCTCCAGCTCTGCCCACGATGTGCATTCCCACTTAACATCACACCTCAAAGCACTATAAAAAGAAGAACAGATCAACAGTAACAGCAGTAGAAGACAGGAAATAATTAAAATCAGAGCTGAAATCAATGAAATTGAGACTAAATAAACAATTAAAAGAATTTAAAAAAATAAATAAAAGAATTGACAAAACCAGAAGTTGGTTCTTTGAAAAAATAAATAAAATTGACAGACCCTTAGCAATGCTAACAAAAAAAGGAGAGAAAAAAAAATCAAATTACTAGCATACGTGATGAAAAAGGAAATATCACAACAAACACCTCAGAAATACAAAAGATAATTAGAAATTACTTTGAAACTTATACTCTAATAAAATAGAAAATATTGAAGGCATTGACAGATTTATAGAGTCATATGAATTGCCCAAACTGGAACTGGAGGCTATACACAATTTAAACAGATCAGTTTCAAGTGAGGAAATAGAAGATGCCATCAAAAAGCTACCAGCTAAAAAAAGCCCAGGGTCAGATGTGTTTACCGCCGAGTTCTACAAGACCTTCAAAGAAGAATTAATACCAATACTCTTCAACTTATTTAAAGAAATAGAAAAAGAGGAAGCTCTTCCAGACTCTTTCTATGACACCAATATTACATTAATTCCAAAACCAGGCAAAGACACAGCCAAAAAAGAAAACTTCAGGCCAATCTCCTTAATGAACATAGATGCAGAAATCCTCAATAAAATTGTGGCAAATCGAATACAAAAACATATCAAAAAGATAGTGCACCATGATCAAGTAGGGCATATACCAGGGATGCAAGGCTGGTTCAACATACAGAAATCAATAAACGTAATACATCAATAGACTTAAAGATAAAAACCATATGTTCATCTCAATAGATGCAGAAAAAACATTCAACAAAATACAACACCCCTTTATGTTCAAAACACTAGAAAAACTAGGAATAACAGGAACATATCTCAACATTATAAAAGCTATTTATGCGAAGCCCCAGGCTAACATCATCTTAAATGGAGAAAAATTGAAAGCATTCCCTCTAAAAACAGGAACAAGACAAGGATGCCCCCTTTCACCATTGTTATTTAATATAGTACTTGAAACTCTGGCCACAGCAATTAGACAGATGAAAGAAGTTAAAGGGATCCAGATAGGAAAAGAAGAATTCAATTAGCACTATTTGCTGATGATATGATATGATAATATACCTAGAAGACCCAAAAAACTCTACCAGAAAACTTTTACAACTAGTAAATGAATTCGGCAAAGTAGCAGGATACAAAATCAATACCCATAAGTCAAAGGCATTTATGTACATCAGTGACAAACCAGACTTTAAATTATACTATAGAGCAATAGTAACAAAAACAGCATGGTACTGGCACCAAAATAGTCTGGTAGACCAATGGTACAGAATTGAGAACACAGAGACTAATACATATAATTTCAACTATCTTGTATTAGACAAAGGTGCCAAAAATGTACAGTGGAGAAAGGAAAGCCTCTTCAACAAATGGTGCTGGGAAAACTGGAAATCCATATGCAACAAAATTAAATTAAACCCTTCTCTCTCACCATGCACAAAACTCAATTCAAAGTGGATCAAGGACCTAGGAATTCGACCAGAGACAATACGCCTAATAGAAGAAAAAGTAAGCTCCAATTTCCAACATGTCGGATTAGGCCCCAAGTTCCTTAATAAGACTCCTGTAACACAAGAATTAATACCAAGAATTAATAAATGGGATAGATTCAAACTAAAAAGCTTCTTCTCAGCAAAAGAAACAATCAGTGAGGTGAATAGAGAGCCAACTAATTGGGAACAAATTTTTAACACATGCACATCAGAGCACTAATCTCTAGAATATGTAAAGAACTCAAAAATCTTAAAAAAAACAAATAACCCAATCAATAAATGGGCTAAGGAATTGAAAAGACACTTCTCAGAAGAAGATACACAATCAATCAACAAATACATGAAAAAATGTTCAACATCACTGGCAATTAGAGAAATGCAAATCAAAACTACTGGTAAGATTTCATTTCATTCCAGTCAGAATGGCAGCCATTAAGGACACAAACAACAATAAATGTTGGAGAAGATGTGGGGGAAAAGGCACACTCATACATTGTTGGTGGGACTGCAAAATGGTGCAACCACTATGGAAAGCAGTATGGAGATTTCTTGGGAAAATGGGAATGGAACCACCCTATGACCCAGCCATCCCACTCCTGGGTCTATTCCCAAAGAACTTAAAAACAGCATATTACAGTGACACAGCTACCTCAATGTTTATAGCAGCACAATTCACAATAGCTAGGTTGTGGAACCAACCCAGATGTCCCTCGGTAGATGAATGGATAAAAAAAAAAATGTGGTATATATACACAGTGAAATTTTACTCTGCAATAAAAGAGAATAAAATAATGACATTCGCAGGTAAATGGATGAAGTTGGAGAATATAATGGCTAAGTGAAATTAGTCAATCTCAAAAATCCAAATGCCAAATGTTTTCTCTGATATAAGGAGGCTGATTCACAGTGGTGTTGGGTCAGGGTACATAGGAGGATTAGAGGAACACTAGAAAGAGGAGCAAGAAGGTATGGAGGGATAAAAAAAAAAGAATGTGGTAGAATAAGATAGATATCATTATCCTAAATGCATGATTGAAGACTTCAATAGTGCAAATGTACTTTGTATACAGTGTTTTGTATAAAGATGCTCTATGTGTGTACTATGAATTGTAATGCATGCTACTGTTATAAATACAACAACTTTGGGGGAAAAATAAATACCAAAAAAAAAAAAAAAAAAGATAGACTAGACCAAAATCCAACATACAGATAATAGATCCCTATAAAAGAAAAACAAGAAAACAATATTACATGAAATTTTAAAAGTATATGATGAAATATTTCACTGCATACGTGATCATCCCACTCAGATATCCAGATAAAAGATGGTAACCTAAAAGGAATAAAAACTAGTTACCAGCAGACCTTTGGGACAGTAACACAGTCATGCTTTATGCAAGAAGGAAGCAGCATAACTTAACATCCTAAGGGGGGAAGGAGGAAGCATGTGAGGCAAAGATTTTATATCCAGTAAAACTGACTCTCAGCAACAAAGGGCATATACTGTAAATGTGCAAAACTCAGGAAATATTGTTCCTGTGTGGACTTCTAAGGAATCTAGTGAGGAATAAACTTCACACAGACAAAGTTCACACAGTTCACACAGTTCTTTGTGTCTTCATCACAAAGAACTAGTGGTGAATATTCAAAACAGATATTCATATAAGTGAAGACTAAATGAAAACTTAAAGAAGAGAGTGTGAAATGTAATGGCTATATGCTTGATCAACGTGAGTATTGGTGAAGAACAACAACAACAACAAAAAAAAAAGTTGGGAGATAGAGATAGCATATGCCAAACTTTTTAAATACAGAAACATACATCTTTCCTTTCTGCTATCCTCCTCCACTGAAAAGGCCTAGAAATAGAAACTAATCCATTAGTAGTGAGCATCCTTGGCCCCCAGATTGCAATCTTGAAATACCACTCCCTCCTAAAGGAAATGACTAATGAAAGATCTCGTATGAAAAACATAAACAAGGAGCCAGATCATCTTATCAGGTAGGAATGAAGTAATTCAGAGCTACTAGGGTCATGCAAAAATGACTGAGAGCCAACAAGACCAAGTCCTCCTGACCAAAGATAGGACAACCTAAGCTTCACTAAAAATAATAATTATGATGCACAAATTCTAAATATTTCAAATATCATTAAGAATTTATAGCTGGGCACAGTGGTGCATGCCTGTAATTCCAGCAGCTCGGGAGGCTGAAACAGGAGAATCATGAGTTCAAAACCAGCCTCAGCAACAGCAAGGCACTAAGCAACTCAATGAGACCCTGTCTCTAAATAAAACACAAAATAGGGTTGGGGATATGGCTCAGTAGTTGAGTGCCCTTGAGTTCAATCCTCAGTATCAAAAAAAAAAAAAAAAAAGAATTTATGACAGTGATCAAATTCAAAGGATGGAACCAATCCAGTATCTTGAAAATTGGCAGAAAAGAAACCAAGAATTTGTCCTAAGTTTCCTTATATCACCAGGTACCAAAGAATATGAGAGGAAAGTCCTTATAAAATTATTCCACTGGTAAATACAAGTAAAATTATAGAATTTTTATTATAAACCAGACATAAGTAACTCCTGATAAAATAATATAATATTATATAATTATAGTATTGTAACAATATAATATTTCCTGACCTCACCTCTGATCTAGCTGCCATTTTGTAGGAAATATAGAGAAAAGAGAAACAAGTTAATTTCACCATAAGTATGCAAATTAGCAAAACCCATGATGTACTGGACCAAAATATAGGGATGAATTGGTAACCCAGAGGTTTAAAGATATTCCAAATTTTAAAATAAAAGAACAAACAATGGTGTCTTGGGATACAGTTTACCGTGTTAAAACCATAAAGAAACTCAAGGAAATTATTCTTATAAGAGTCATTGCTTTTATGAGAAAACCTACACATATCTGAAGAGGGTTTTTTAGACTGAGGCAGGGAAGAGAGAGGGCTTCCTGGGATGGTTGCAACATTCTGTTTATTATCTGCCTGGGAGTTGTAAGAAAATTCATCAGGCTACATATTTGTTTGATATTTTCTATGTCTGTTTTATTTCACAAAAAGGCTTGAAAGGGGAACAGGATTGAGGGGATAGCTCAGCAGTAGAATTCTTTCCAAGCATGCACAAGGCCCTAGGTTTGATGCCCAACACCACAAAAAGGCAAAAGAAAAAGACATCCTGGTTAGTCCTGGCTATAGCACTAACTTAAGGATGTCACATACTCCTTGAGCCTTTCTCTCACTTATAAAGCGTGAAGATGGTCTAAGATATATTCTAGATCTAAAGTAAATTTAAAATAATAATAATAACTACTAGGCAGGTGTGGTGGTGCAAAGTCTGTAATCGCAGCTACTTGGGAGGCTGAGGCAGGAGGATCACAAGTTCAAAGCCAGCCTTGACAACTTAGTGAGACCCTGTCTCAAAATAAAAAGTAAAAAGGGTTGGGGTCATAACTCAGTTGTAGAGTACCCCTGGGTTCAATGCACAGTACAAAAAGAAGAAGAAAAAAAACTAGAAGCTATCAAATATGCTTACTAAAAGGGTGTAACAAATCCATTTTTAAAACCATCCTTAATAAAACTAATGCCAAGAACTGGTTTTAAACTTACCAAAAGAGTTTATAAGTTTCCCAAGTAACAGTCTACAAAATCTAATATAACAGTAATATATAAGAACAGTTAAGATTATCTGAAATTAGCTTTAGACTTACTTGGTTTTCATACCTCAGTGAATCCCACAAATCCCTAATTTACTTAATCTACCTGGAAAGCTTCTGATAATGAAGGGATTTGAAAATAATTTTGTATCACATTGATAATAAGAGGCTACACTAACTACATTTCTTGAAGTTTAAGGGGGAATGCCACTCTACTACGTGTTAAAAAAATGGTAATAAATCAGGGAACCATAAAATAAGGAGCAAATGTCTTATGCACATCAAGATTATTAACCTGTTAAGGATTTAAGTATGTGGATAACTTATTCCATTTAAGAATAACTAAGAATTCATAGAATGCCTCAAATCTGAATTAATTTAGTCACTTAAGTTTAGTGTCACCAGCTGGGAAGATGAATCAATTCATTGAAGCTTTAAAACCAAGCATACTCTTCTCTTCCTTGCTGATACCAGTTCTTTGGGACATCTCTTTCTAAAATACAGCAGATTCTTCTCTGATGTTTTCTCCAAGTTACCAAGTGTCATAGTGAAATTCTTAGTAGCTTCAGTATGTATGCCACTTTAAAAGTATATTTTGATATTACCTACATGCAACCAGCCTTACAGCCACAAATGTTCACAAGCCCCAGCCTTTACATTTTATCAACTCCTAGTCTACTGTTGAATAATGTTACACTAAAGGACATCTTTTACACTAAAGGCTCATCCTTTACAGCCCAGTAGTTCTCCCTCTTGGCTAAGCACTGGAATCTCAACAAAGATTTACTCTATAGTAATGCCTGGGTCCTAGCCACAAGAATTCTGGTATAACTGTTAAATGACATGGCCTGGACATTGAGATATTTAAAGTTCCCCAGATGATTCTACTGGGTATGAAGGTTGAGCACTACTGTTCTTGGACACAATTCCCTCCCACCACTACCACTTCATCAATTAACTTTCCTCTTTGCCCACTGTAAAAGCTAATTGTATATACGTAGAAATTTCCTTTTTTGCTTCTTCCTTCAGAAGTGTTTCTTCTTTTCTATCATGATTTCATGTCTCTTCTTGCTGGCACTTTCAAACTTATCACTACTTGTGGTTATCAGATGTAAGTTGAATTATGTTCATAAAATTCTAAAATGTTAAGTATGAGTATAGCATACTGTCTCAGACCAAGAAACAATTCAATGACCAACATGAAAACAACTTCAGTTGACCTCTAATGCCAATAACTGTTATGAACATTGACCAGTTCAGTCTCTAATATTCAGCTAGCAAGTAACATCTTATCTGGTAATCCTTTAAAACAACAATAGTATCAAAAACTAATAAAAGGTATCTTAACCTGTAAGATTCTTAAAAGACTAAACATATACAATTCTAATTTGAACTTAATTTTTTTTGATAAAAAAAGGATTAGTTTCTTCATTATCATCTCCTATCAGAAGAACAGCACAATACAATAATAGCAGAGAACTTTAAATACCACTAGGGCTACCCAAGAAACAACCCATAAGAAGTGGGATGGATTTGAGCTGTTGGAAGATCATTTTAATTGTACATTTTTTAAAAAAACCTGTCCTATATAGACAGAAATGAAAATTAAAGTGCCTGATTATTAGGAAATATTCTTAACAAGAAATTGGTTCATTGCTCTGAGGCTCTGTAATTTTCTCCTACCTAGCAAGCAAGACCTAGACACCAACAGGCAAAGTATCATGGGCAAGGGTGTTATTGTTATAGACTTCTAATAACACCATAATTTTTTACTATGCTTCCCTGTTGTCAGGTTTCTTTTATGAAATCATAACCTGATGTATAAGCCAAATATAATCCTTGTTAACTTTAACTATCAAGAATATGTAGAACTTTGGTTCATCTAAATTTCTAGAGATTAAAATGTAAACCTCTTTAACAATAAAAACTGTTACTTGTTTTAGTAAACAAGAACTTTACTTGTTCCTTTTTTTTTCTTTCTTTCTTTCTTTCTTTTTTTTTTGTAGTTGTAGATGGACAGAATACATTTATTTTTTCAGTTTATTTTTAAGCAGTGCTAAGGATCAAACCCAGTGCCTCACATGTGGTAGGCAAGCGCTCTACCACTGAGCTACAGCCCCTTTACTTGTTTCTGACAATATTTTTAAATTAACATTTGAAACTGTATTCTTTTTTTTTTTTTTTTTTTTTGATACCAGGGATTGAACTCAGGGGCACTTGACCACTGGGCCACATCCCCAGCCCGTTTTTGTATTTTATTAGAGAGAGGGTCTCACTGAGTTGCTAAGTGCCTCATCATTGCTGAGGCTGGCTTTGAACTCAAAATCCTCCTACCTCAGCCCCCAAGTACTGGGACTACAGGCGTGCACCACCGCGCCCAGCTTGAAACTGTATTCTAAGCAAGAAAAATAGACAATGAAATAGACAATGAAATTGATGAAAATGCCTTTACTCCTATTACAACCGTAACAAATCAAAGCTAAAACAAATCAATTTCACATTTTTCCATCTAGAAATACACACAAATCTGAATTAATTAATATTCTCTCAAAACATACCTCCATACAGCCTCTGATAGTAACAATAACATCCTATTATAGTAACTTTCCCAGATTTGTTTTTGTTGATTTATCCATCTAGTAACTACCTATCAAACCTCTACCATGTGGGTACTGAGGCCTCAGGGGGAATTTTTGTTTTTCCTTTTTAATATGGGTACAAAGAATTGAACCTAGGGACTCATGAATGCTAAGCAGGCATTCTACCACTGGAAAATAAATCTTTTTTTTTTTTTTTTTTTTCTGGTAAGAGATACCCAGAAGGATCATGCTATGAAATGCTATTGTCCTTTATACTTGAGAACATGATGATGCTAGCCAATCAGGCTAGAAGAAGTGGTTCCATGATAAGACACTCTCAAAAAAAAATATTTATAAAATAGGAGTTCTGCTGAGACTCCTGGAAAAGGATCAAAAGGGAAAAAAACTAAACTACTAGAATGTAAAACATGGATGTTCTCAGTATGAATCTCAGAGTATAAGTTAGACCTTTTGTACTTAAAAACTCAAAGCAGCTTAAATAGGAACATGCATCACTTCACATAATGGAAGAGACTAGAGACAGGAAGAGGCACTGGTTTCAATCTTCAGCATCACATGAAAATAAATAAGATAAAGGTATTGTTTTCGTCTACAATTAAAACACAATAAAAAAAAAAGGAAGCCCCACACCAGACTGTACTAGACAAACCTGTAACAAATGTCCATGCCCTAGGAAGTTAGATGGAAATGAATCTGGCATTGTCAGTCACTAATATGACAATTGTTTAATTAAAATTTCCTAACTTCAGAAATTCAGTTTTATCACTTGACCATCAAAACTCAGACTTACTAAAGTCTTGGAAAGAAACTATAGTTTGAGTGATGGCATTTTCCCTTGTGTCCTCCTATTCTAAATCACATCCCCAGCCCTTTTTTATATTTTATTTACAGTCAGGGTCTTGCTTAGTTACTTAGGGTCTCGCTACAGTTGCTGAGGATGGCTTTGAACTTGCAACCCTCCTGCCTCAGCCTCCCGAGCTAATGGGATTATAAGCATGTGCTACCATGCCCAGCTAGGCATATTTTAGGGTTAGTATTTCTAAAACATTTTCAAAGCAACTGTAGGCATCAGTGATAATATTAATAATTATCTACAACAAAGAACCTCAAAGCAAATTCTAAATCTAAAATCACATTAAAGTTCATGTGACACAAACTCTACATTATCCTTTCTAGAAAAACCTGTCTATGGATTTTGTTTTTCTAACTTTTTAAATACTCATTAATGTAAATAAAGTGGCATGACAAAGTCTATACCTTAGAGTTAATAAAATGTGTTTTTACTTCTAAAGCAAAACAAAAAAGAAAGAAAGAAAGAAAAGAAAAAAATATATATATATGACTGGTCAATTTGAATTATCTGCCAAATTATTCAGAACACTGTAGAAAAATCCATGATTCTCCACACACTAATTAGATGAGTCAATGCTGTAATCATCCTTTAGATAACTAATAACTAATTTATTTAATCCTGATAATTTAGTTACCCAGTTCTGGTAAATGAATTCTAAACTTAGTCCAAAATGATTAGTGGATTAAAGGTTAAAATCAGTGAACGTAAACCTGAAATAGATCCACTAATATGAAGTTCAAAACAGTTTGTTTTTTGTAGAAGTCTATCTATTATTTCAAACTCAATATTAAAATGTATTAATACACAAAGATTTTCTAAATCAGTTTTGTTGTAGTATCCCTTGTAGTTCTATTTCATAAATTCATGGTTGGTAGATTTAAAATGCCCTAAGGTTGTCTTTCCTGACTACTCCATTTAAAACAGTTATACCATCTCTACTCACTACTTTTGCACATTACATTTCACCTATGATTACATATGTGTTTTGTATGTTTCAATTATGTGTGCCAATGCTACTCCACAGGACACAATAAATAGGATATCCTGGTGCCCCATCTCCTGTGTTTAGAATACTACCTAACATTTGGACATTCAGTAAATGTAAGCAAATGACTTATCTTAAAATTGTGAACTCACAAGTAGTAAATTTGTATTATTATTCACATACTTTTCCCTATATTTTAAATTATGGTATAAACTTGATTTAAATATGGAAAGTAAAGAAACCATAATAAAAATCAAAAGGTGAGGGTTGGGGCTATGGCTCAGTGGCAGAATGCTTGCCTAGCATGTGTGAGGCACTGGTTTTGATCCTCAGCATCACATAAAAAAATAAATAAAGCCATTCTGTCCATTTACAACTACAAAAAAATTTTTTTTAAGGTGAATTCATTTTCTCTCCTCTAGTTGGGGTATCCTTATGACAGACTCTGAGTCTACTTCACCTCTCCCCCACCCCAGGTTCTCAGGCCTTTGGCCTTGAACTGAACCACGCTTCTGACTTCCCTCATTCTCCTCCTTGCAGATGGCCTGTCATGAGTCTCTGGTAAGAGCCTTAATGAGGAGGTAGCTAAGATGGCGGCTGGCTGAGAGCAAAAGAGGAGGTGTTCACCTCCAGGAAGAAAGGAAGTAGAAAGAATGGGATTGGAAGCAACACAAAGGACTTCAATTGTATCTATGGTTATTTGTGTTCTATACTTTCTTATATGCCTGAAATACTCTAATTAGGAGATTCTGCTGAACAGAAGTATCTCACTTTATATTATTTCACTTTATATTTATATAGTATTTCACTTTATATTATATGCTGAAATTTCAAAATCAAATGTGAGTGCCTTTACTATTACCTACATTGTTTCCCTTCACTAAAAAGGCAATGTTAAGTATTAGATAGGTCATCTAAGCTCTTTATGCAGGAGACACTTCAAATACGTGCCTAAGAGATGATAAAGGCTTCATATAAATGTGCTTTCTTCTACATTATGATAAAGCCTGATAAAAATACCTTCTCAGGAAAGGATTAAAGCAGCACTCTTCATACCTAAGTACTTTGAGCAATCTGATTAGACCATTTTTCCCTACACAATTTTGGACAGAAAGTCCAGAATTTAATTTCTGTCAGAATGATTCTGTTTGACACTCATTTAATGTCTTTTAATGATGGCATTCTGATAGAGGACCCTGCTTGCAAAGCTTCATTTTCTTAAGTGAAAGGGAAAAAAAAAGTGAAGAAAGCTATGAATTCATGAAAAATCTCTTCCATTCATTAAAGTTTCGGTGTGACTGGGAACACTAGAAATTAAAGCTAATCTCCATTTAATCTCTTAGGGTCTAAAGAGAGATGCATTATTGCTGGGAATGGTGGTGCATGCCTGTAATCCCAGTGACTAGAGAAATGGAGGCAGGAGAACTGCAAGTTCTAGGCCAGCCTCAGCAATTTAGCAAGGCCCTAAGCAACTTATTGAGACCCTATCTCAAAATAAAAATAAAAAGGGATAGGGATGTGGTTGAGTGGCTAAGAATCCCTGGGTTCAATACCAGGTACAAAAAAAGTGGGGCAGAATACAATATCTTACATATCTTAAAAGTTAGGAAATTGCGCTTGGTTCAGTGGTCATTTGTTGGGGATTCTGATAGTGCATGAAGTTAATCCAGTGGGGAGACAAATATTTTACAAAAGGATAAATTCAAAAAGGGACTAATGAATCAAGCTTAGCAGTTCTGAGAAGCAGGGTAAGCATTGCTTAAATCTGGGAGGGGATGGAACGATACTAAGGAAAAGTAATGTTTGGGCTAAGACATAACATGTAAGAGTTCTCAAGCTGAGTCAGATGAATGGAGGAGGCCACTGCATTACCCCAGTAAGAGTTAATAAAAGCTTTAGTGAAAGCAGGGGAGAAATAGAATCAGAGCTAATAAGGACAGAGAAGTGCATGGATGTGACCAAGGCTTTAATGGGATCAAGTATGACTCATATTTCAGTGTGGGCTTTCCAGTCAGGGAACTAAGGAAATAGGAATCTATTGTTTTTAAGGCACATGATGTATTTAGTTTCTAATGTGTTGAGGTTTATGTGTTTTCTTTATCTTTTAAAGAGCATGATTGCAGCTGCTCTTCTGTAGAAGAAACAGCAAGGTATCAGAATATAGGGGATAGTTTACAACACAGAAGGGCTCCAGTCCTCCAGAATGACTGCAGAGAAAACCAGAGTGGATAAAGCTAAGACTGGTGGGCCAAAGGAAATTAAAGGACAGATAGTATAAGAAACATGGAAAGAACCAACCAGAAAGGATGAAACTCAGGGGAGAGAAACAGTTAGTACACTTCCCAAAGCAAATAAAGAAATGACAGCAAGTGAAAATGGTCAGCACTGTCACATGTTGCAAAAGAGGATTCCATTAATTGAAAGCTATTTACAGTTAGAGGGGCAAGTATCTGAAACAAAATAGCTGTAAAAATTACAAGGTATTGGTAGAAACCATCAGAGTAAACCACTCTTTGTAAGACAGGATTTGGAGAGAACAAGGTGAAGACTAGATTATTAGCTTCCGAGAATAGAATATATATATCCCAGGGAAGACTCTGGCATAAGCCATCTAAGAAATACTGTATCCAAAAGATCACCCAACAGAGGCCTGGACTCACAGAAGACAAGGGTAAACAGCCAACAAAGAAGAAGTCACTAGTGACATGGAAAATATAGGTGAGATTAGAGAGTGGCAGGCCATAACACCAGAGGAGCAAAGAATGCACATATGTCATCTTCCACACCTGTGGTAGGTAAAATGGCCCCAACAAAGAGGCATACTGCCCTAAATCCTGGACCCTATAAGTAAGTATTTCAGTCAGGTTTTTCACTGCTGTGACTAAAGGATCTGACCAGAACAATTTTAGGGGAGGAAAAGTTTATTTGAAGTCTCATGGTTACAGAGGTCTTAAGAAGGCTGGCTCCATTCCTCAAGGCTCCAGGAGGAAGAGTGTGGTGGGAGGAAACAGCTCACATGAGATCAGGAAGCAGAGAAAAACTCCACGCACCAGATACAAATATATACCCAAAGCCATGCCCCAATTCCCACTTCCTCCAGCCACACCCTACCACTTCAGTTACCACCCAGTTAATCCCTATTAGAGGATTAAATCACTGATTAAGACTTTCACATCATTTCTCCTCTGAACCTTCTTGCACTGTCTCACATGTGAGCTTTTGGGTAACACTTCACATCCAAACCATAACAATAGGTTATATATTGTATGGCAAAATGGACTGTGCAGATATAATTAATGTGATGAATCTTAAAATAGATAAATTATCTGAGTTCATCTGGGTGAGCATAATCAATATGAGCCTTTTAAAGCAGAAAATTTTATCTAAATGGAGGCAGAAGTTTGAAACATCAGAAGAAGTGAGAAATTCTAAGCATTTAGACAGATTCAATACATCTGAGATACAGAGGGACAGGAGAAAGATCTCTAAGAAGCCAGAACTGGAAAAAAAAAAAAGTCACTTTCAGCTTCAAAACCCAGCTACCTGTATCTATAAGGAATACAAGAGGAACCACTGAAACAGACTTCAGAAATTGACTGTATCTCAGTCATGAACACAACTACTTCACATATCTAAGATCCACAAAGGAACCAGGATGGACTTTTGGCTAAAACTCCATTTTACCAAAAGACAAATGGGGGACAAACCCTTAAAAACAAGAACTAAAAGTTTATCACTACTCTAGGAAAGCATACAGAAATTAGACTATTACAGAGACCCAGTAAATCCATTTCCTATATAAAAATTAAATGAGTACAAACATTCAAGTCTTATGCTGTACTTTACATTTATTAAGTCATCAAGTCAGCATAGTCTTCCAAAGGACTGTCTTGAGGAGAGAAAAGAAACATTCTTCAAAACAAAGTTTTTACTTCATATAAAGACTAAACACTGCAGAGTGTGGTGGCACACACCTGTAATCCCAGCAACTCAGGAGGGTGAGGCAGGAGGATGGCAATTTCAAAGCCAGCCTCAGCATCTAAACAAGGCCCTAAGCAACTTAATGAGACTCTGTCTCTAAATAAAATATTTTTTAAAAGGGCTCAGTAGTTAAGCACCCCTGGGTTAAATCCCCAGTATCAAAACAAAACAAAAATAAACTATAAACACTTTTGACCAACCTAGGTGGATGAATGGATAAAGAAAATATGGTATGTATACACAATGGAATACTACTCAGCCATAAAAAAGAATGACTTTATGACATTTGCTGGAAAATGGATTGATCTGGAGACTATTATGCTAAGTGAAATAAGCCAATCCCAAAAAACCAAAGTTGAATGTTCTCTCTGATATGTAGATGCTAACATACAATAAACGTGGTTGGGGAAGAATAGAAATTCAGTACACTAGACAAAGGGGAAAAACAGGGATGGGGGACAGGTATAGGAAAGACAGTGGAATGATTCTGACATAACTTTCCTATGTACATATATGAATATACCACAATGAATCTTTCCATCATGCACAACCACAAGACCTGGATCCTAATGAGAGCAATTTCATGTTTGTGTAAATGAGTCAAATTACACTCTGTCATATATAACTAAAAAGAAGAAAATTTTTTTAAAATGTAAAAAAAAATAATTATTTTTGAAACTATATAACACCAAAACAAAGGACCTATACACAAATTTTAGATAGTATGAAACTTCCATAGGTGCAAATGCCAAAAGGTTAACCTGGCCCATTACCCAGTGTGGCTTTCTCAAGACAGTTTTTAATAATGAAAATATTATAGATATGTGCAATAAAAAAAGCAAATCCAGCTGAAATCTAGCATTCTCCACACAGAAATAGCCTTCAAATTTGTTATAAAAAAAGATCCTTCTTAGTTTTCAGCTTTAGAATCAATAGCACATTTTCCCTTCAGAGTATTGTGATATACTCAAGAAATCAAGGAAGAAAAGAATCTGTTCCTTATTTTTGAACACACCTTAGTAGGGACAGACTTATTCCTTAGTATACTGGACAGCCCCCTACCTATGACAGACCTGTTTAACAAGTGATCTGGTCCACTTATCAAATAAGTATTCTACAAATATTTCAAAAATACCCCATGCATCTTATTAAAACTTACAGTCTTCTTCCTTTTCTGCCTACCAGCAACAACAACAAAAATAATATAAATTATATGCAGTAATTTCTAGGTAGTTTTCCTTTTAACTGTGTGTGGTAATAAAATATGATCTCAATAAATGTTTAACATCAATAGGCTCCTTCTTCTGCTTACTCATGTGACACTCATTAATGTCACACTCAAAAAAAATTTAAGGAGTCACAAGTAAGCCATAAAAGTACCATTCCAAAAATTTCATGGGTTATTAAGGTAAGTAATTCCATTTATAGCACATAGAAAAGAGGAAGAAAAGGGCATTTTACCATCCTGAGTCCCTAATGGTACACTAGAGAGAGCTGGCTTCATACAAATCTCAACAACAGTGGCAAAGTCTAGCAAAAAGTTTTCTTTGTTCTTTACTGAAAATGTATCAATTCATGGTGTGAAAAGAGTGGAGAAGGAGTTATACATATGTGATTAACAAACCAAAACTAGCACTACATCAAGTTCTGGCACAGCCTAGGGTTCATATAAAAATACTACTATTAAAAATATACACTCAGTGATGAATAGTTAGGAATCATTGACACGGAAAAAAACTATGAAGACACAAACTAAGCATTGATTCTTTCTGAGGTCTTCTGAATCTCCACGTATAACACTGGACACAAATGCTTGTAATGAAAATAAGTCAGCAAAATGGCAAATAAATTGCTGATTCCAGATGATCAATGAGACCAGCTGTTCCCATTTCTCAAATTTCATGCATATCTTACACTCTTAATAGGTAAGTGAAGTAATTTCCCTAAATATTGATAAAGTGATCAAAACAATACACAAAAGAACAAACAGAATAAATCATGATTCAGATAAAAATGACAACTCCTCAGAATGACACACAAAATCCTCTCCTAATCTGCCCCAAGTTATCATTCCAATCTAATTTTACTGACCTCTCAATTGGTCCCCCTGGAGCTATTTTCAACCTAGCTCTACACATTTGCTCACTGTTATATCCTTCATCTCAAGAGATTGTTCTCCCCTCTCCCTACAGAAATCCTTAGTTAAGACCTAGCCTCCTTCACCATGCCTACTAAATTTTCCTAACAATATAATATTCTATATATTGTGATTTCCATGGAAGCTAATTAGATATCTCAAAAATAGTTTCCTCCTACACTGAACTTATAAAGAACTTAATTATTAAATATTACCTTCTGGCATTTCTTACTCATTTAATTTTTCAAATGTTTGTTTGGAATCCTAGGAAATAAGCAAATTGGAAGTAAGAACTATATATGTGCATAAACCTATTTCAATTAAATTATGATTCATTTACAGTAAATGGCTTGAATATACTTACCATGTGTGTTATTGGTCAAATTAGTTCAAACCAGAAAGGAGTCAGAGAATCACCTGGCCCCAAAGAATATCATGTGTCTCTACCAGAAAAGACCCACACCCCAAAAGGAGTGAGTTTAATTCTATAGACATAACTGTTGCAGGACCATAATGAACTTGGATATACTGAGAATTAAGAAAAGAATAAAACAATACTTAAAAAAAAAACTCAGCACAATTCATGCAAACATCAGAGGACTGTGACCATCTAAACATTAAATGAACTCAGACAACTTAGATAATATATTGGAGATTTTAAAAATACCACTTGATACTTTAGAGTGTAGATACTCTGGAAAAACTCCAAACTGGTGTGATGCTTTTCTTCAGAATTTTATTGTTATGTTCCAAAAGCAATCTATGGCTAAAGCGCTATCTTCAGTGACATCTGAAATCACCCTATGAAACCTAAGCTGTGAGTATGCTAAGAGTTCCATTCATAGCACCTAAACTTTAGACTTTGCCTCATTTTATACAGAATCAAAATTCTTACCATCATCTCTTCAAAAAGTTGTAGGAAGCCAGGCATAGTGGTACATTCCTGTAATCCCAGTGGCTTGGTAAACTGAGGCAGGAGGATCACAAGTTCAAAGCAAGCCTCAGCAACTTAGCGAGGCCCTAAGCAACTTCGCAAGACCCTTAAATAAAGCATAAAAAGGGCAGTGGCTCAGTGGTAAAACACCCCTGGGTTGAATACCTGGTACCAAAACAAAAAACCAAAAACTTGTAGGACTTCATTCTCTAACAGTGGCTTTGGTATGTTTCCCATCATGTCTGAAGATGCTGTTGAGCAGACATAGCCTGTACACACAGTCTTCAGGTTCAGAAGAGGAATTCTCTTTCTTGCTCCTCAACATTCTTATGCTGGCAAATTTGTCCAGCTACATAGAAAGATAAAATAGCACACACCTGAGCATTTTCTCTCCCAACAACATTTATCTTATCTCCAAAGTGGAAAAACAAGAACCAATCACATTGCCACTGTGATTCAAAGCATTCAGAAACAATCTTTAAAATTAATATAAATCATGGTGAAAAGTTTTCAGGAACAATCCTATATAAAGGCAGAAGAGAAAGTGAAAAACCTCCAAAAATATCCCTTCTAATCTTAAATCATACAATTACAGCTTTCATAATCTAGCAACAGTTAACTTTTGCTTTATAGATTAGTAAAACAGTTTTACAAAAAGGTAAGTTGGCTAATTTAGTGGTGGCACTAAACTAATACTCAATGTCCTGCTCCCAGCCCACCTCCTGGTCCTTCTGTCAAGTGCTGAAATGGCATACATGTCTGAACAGGTATGGGAGGGTGGGGGAGGTGTGGCAGACATGATTTAGGAATTGTATTGAATCCCACTTATATCTTTATACCTTGTTAGCCTAATAACGCATTTCTTGTCAGGCTGGTTTGTCTTTGAACTTCTAGAACATCTACACAGCAGGGTGTGTGAAAGCCTTAGGAAATAAAGTGAGATTGTTGTTGTGATAGGGTTTCTCCTACAACTAGATCAAATAGTTCACTGATATTTGAAAATGCATAGATATTAGTTTACAAAGCTAACTGCTCATCCAAAATTTTTTTGCATTCCGCAAGTTTTATTCCTTACAAAGAACTCAAGAACTCATATTTCAAGATTCATAAAAATGTCAACATCAAAAAGGGCAAGACATCTTTTGTATCAAAAGTAGAAATACATATAAAAATCATGAACAATGAGTCTGTTAAATATTCATCATGGCTACATACATTAAGCTGTTGTTTTCACAATATATTATATATATATATATATATATACAGGATATAGAACTGTACCACTCATTATGATGACCCATAGTTACAGGTGGTTATTGAATTAAGTTGATATTAAAAATTCAGTTCCAGGGGCTGGGATTGTGGCTCAGCGGTAGAGCACTCGCCTAGCGTGTGGGCGACCCGGGTTCGATCCTCAGCACCACGTACAGATAAAATGCATTGAATAAAACGCATTGTGTACAACTAAAGCAAATAAATAAAAATATTTTAAAAAATTCAGTTCCACAGCTGTATATGTAGCTACTGGTTAACACATTGATAAAAGCATACATAGGACACTTTCTTTATCACAAAAAGTTCTACTGGACAGCTGGTGTAATCAGTAAAGAAATCGGACACCTAAAAAATCTCTATTTAAATGACACTATGTCAGAGCTTTGACTATTCATTAAAGGAATGAAATAGAAAACAAAGAGAACTAACTCTACATTAACCCTAAAAATGCACATCAGAGCTTTAAAGCAGAAAGAGATAGCCCACAGTTTTGTAAAGACAATAGTACACTAGTAAAGTCAAAGAACAGAAAATTGCCAGATTTTCATTAAAGCTCAGTTCCTAAGCCCTCAAAACACAAAAACCATGGATAAGTTGAATTAAAACTACAGAAGCAACAAAGCCCAGTCCTAGCTCAACTAGAGATCAAATTGACTCAGCCTCCTCCCCACCGTAGCCACCCCTTTCTAGCAGCTTAAAAGGAGGACAACCGCCACTACTTAAAAATAAAATATCCACTACACACAAAGCAGCATGAGAGTGTGACCCCAGGGTCAAAAAAGGTAGACTAGAGGGGGCAAACATGTTAGAATCACTACACAGACAGTTTAAAATGAGGCTAAAGACATAACTTAAGAAGTGTGGACACCATGTGAGAGATGAGGAATCCATTTCAGCAGTAAAATCACAGAAACTACTTTAAAAAAAAAAATCCATTAGAAATGAACACCATGATCAGAAGTGAAGATTCCAGTAAATGGTCTTAACTTTAACCTGGACGTAGCTGAGGAAAGACTACATGAACCTAAAGATATAGATCAATATAAAGCACTTAAACTAAAACAGAAAAAAATTGGGAAGTGGGGGTAAGGGTGGGGTGACCAAGATTTGAGATACAATTTGGGACAAGTAATTGGGGTCCAGTGGCAGAAAAGAGGATGAGAATGGTGTGCAAGTAATATCTCAGAAAATACACTGAGAATGTAACTGTGGAAATAAATACATGGACTCCTAGTGCACTGGCGCGGGGCCCTGAAAGCCTCTCCCCACCTGGATGCTGTGATGGCGGCAGCGGCCTGTAGGAGCTAGGACCATTCCTGTCCTGCCCAGCGAGGCCTCAGCAGAAGACTTGGTGCCTTGGGGCGGCGGGTGTTGTGTGGGGAGAAGAGTGGCTGCTGAAGGCCATGGAGGCCTCGGGGGCGCTTTGAGGGCCCAAGAAGGGGTGGGGGGACCCGAAAGCTCCGCCAGCCAGCGTTTGACATGGGGCCGTGCCAATCTGGGCCACGTCTCCACCACATTCTTATGCTGTGGAACCTGCAGGTGCTCTGTACAGGTTCCAGGAGACCTTGCTTTCTTCCGACAAGGATGGTCAAAGGCCGTAGCTACCCTGGAAGGGGAGCGAAGTCCTGGTCGGCCACCCTCAGGACAGTGAGCTACATTGTTCCAGAAAAAAAAGCTGTTCTCAACTTTCCCCCCAACCTTTTAAAACAGTTTGTGACTTCTGGACCTTCTCGATGTACAGAGGTTGCAGAGTTATGAAAGCATTAGGAAATAACACATCTTGTAAATGCCCATTTGTTTTTTAAAAAATCAGAAAGGTTTTCTGGAAGTGAACTTCGTCCTGTTTGACCCCATCAACCCCTAGAACTGGGAAACACTCACTCGTCCTGTTTGTCCCTCCTACTGCCCAGACTACCCCATCAATGGCCCAGATAGGCCTTGGAAACTGGGAAATATATTCCTTGGGAGCAGAACCTTCCATGGAAGCTTGGAATCTGGCCTCCCCTCACAAAATGAGAAGTGGAATCTCAGTCCAGGCCTTTGGGGAAGGGGGATCTGCCTAACCCAGACCAGGCCCTCTCCAGCCCCTGCTTCCTCTCCTTCTAGCAGAGCCCACCTGGTAGAATCTGGGAAGGCCAGTGATAGATAGGCTTGGGCATGGGCTACCTCCCCCATGGAAATTTCCATGAAAAGCAACCTGGTTTCATTTTCCCCAGGCAGGAGCCAATAGGCTTAAAGGTCACCCTGTTCCACTGGCAAAGAGCCAATAGCATTAAAATTCACTCTGGTACACCCCCCCTCCACAAATCCCTACTTAAGCTCCTGCCTGCCTGGAGCTTACACACAACAGCTCCTCAGTGCTGAGAGGAGGCAGCCAGTGCACCAGCTCCAGACCCACTGCCTCCAGCCCCAAGGCAGCTGCCTTAGCTGACAGCTCCAGAGACCACAGCCGGCGCACTGGCACCCACCTTTCATTCAGAGCTCGCACACTCCCCTCTCCCTCCAGAGCTTGCACACTCCCCTCTCCCTGACTCCTCTCTCCCAGCACCTCTTTGACCTCCAACCAGCCATAAAGACTGGTGAATAAATCTCTTGGCTGCACGGTTGTCACGGGTGTGATTTTTGCCCTTCAGAGAGTGCTCAAGAGCAGTTTCCCACTTGAGGGGTTCCTTGGGGTCAGAGTGCACAAATGGAGGATATCAATTCCAGAGTAAGGATAGGGTACAGAAGGTGAAGGAAGGAGTGAGTAGGGGCCTGGCAGGAGCTCCAGGGAATGCTCATGTCCAGTAGGAATAGGGGGAACATTTGGGGGAAACAGATGAAGCCTGAGGGTGGGTACAGAGTAGGGTTCTGAGGATTTGTGTAAAGTCTAGAGAAGAATGGAATGACAGTGGGGGCATGGGGCTGTGAGGCTCTGTGAAGCTGGTTATTGAGGATGAATGGTCAAGCAGGGTCTGGACAGCTAATGTTAAAGCACCATTGCCCTGGCTTGGGGATTTGGGATATGGTATGAGTTGTGTGATTTAGTACGGCCTAGGATTAAAGGTCTGGACTAACCCAGACTTTCCCTACTCTTATTTGGGAGTCGTGACCAGGTTTGTCCCAGATTCAAACCCAGCTGTGGGGCCCAGAGCCAGCCTGTGAGTTTGAAGCCCTTATTTTGGGATTTGGGCCAAGATCAGGGGTGCCAGATCCAGACATGGCCTCACCTAACAGCAGGAACTTCATCTCTTGTGTAGCTTTCTCCTAATCACCCCACAGGTTCTTACAGCTAATTTTAGCGCCCTGGGTGGCTACCTTATCCTTGGCACTCACAGTGCAGTCCATCAAGTCTGGCCCAGCCCCGACATGGCCCTCTCCATAGCTGGGCTTGGCCCCAACACATGCACTGGATTCCTGCCCAGCCCTCTGGGAGCAGCTCTCTACAGCATAGGGTTCCCAGTCACTGTGGGAGGTGTCTTCCTGCTGGCACTGAGGCAGTAGTCACATATTTTTCAAAGTACAAAAAACATAAATCATCAACTTAAACAGCATGTAATAGTCAAACCAGCTTATTAAACAATTTACATCATGGGCGAAGAGAAAGGTCTCTCAAATAATCATTTATTTCATGGTCCTTTAAGTGGCTTGTTTGGTTGTGCTGCCAGGAGTCATTTACTAGATGGAATTTACAATACTCCCAAAACACTGAGAGCCACTACAGAATTTTCAGACAAATTCAGTTAATTTTGTTAACTAGTTTGTTAAAAAATAAAAATAGAGCTAGTGCAAGGGGTGAAGGGAACACCCAAGTTTGTTTAGAGAAAGGAGGCTTAGAAAAGCTTATTTACAACCATTTAAACATAACCTGAGTGCCCTCAGAACTTTGACCATCATCCCTAAGAAGTCTCTCCTCAGAAGGCTGCACACAGCATGGTTGTTCAAGCCATATCTGAGCTGGGCCTCAGAGACCCTCACAGAAAGTCCAGCTCCAGCCTCGGCTGCCCCTCCTCCAGACCCCTGCGAAGGAGGACCCCTCTCCTTCCTGCAGTTGCTAACCTCTGGGTTCCTTAGTATCTCCCACTTGCCCTTGCCCTTTCAATAGTTCTGTAAGTGACCCCCCACGTTAAATCAACCTACTGTGGTTCCAATTTCTTGTCTGGGCCCGACTAAGACACTGCCCCAGTCCCATCCCTATCCTGGCAATCCTCAGGCTGCTTCTGTTACCCTACATGTCTTCCTGCTCACCCTTCAAACACTGTCGGCTTCAGGAAGCTTCTCTCTAACTTCCCCACATCAAGTGTGCCTCTCCTGGGAGTCTTATCTTGTAGCAAAAGCAGTTACTGGTCAGAAACAGCCAGTAGGGTTCTAGGATCAAACTCAACTGAATTGGAATCTTGCTCCTATGGCCATCAGCTATGTGAACCTGGACACTTAAAATATCAGCCAGTTTCTTATCTGTACCATAAAGCTAGCAAGCCACATGCCCCCCCCCCCCCCCCCCCCACAACAAGGCTTGGTAAGAGACTTAACTGAGAAGGTCATGCAAAGTACATGCCAACTACACCTGGGCTAAGGAGGCTCTTGTCTTCCTTTTAACTAAGATCCCTACAGGCATCACCTGGTTCAAGTATCATTCTCTTAATAGTCTCTTCCCATCCAGGACCCTGTAATGATTATCTTATTAAAATGAATACTAACTGTGTGCCAGCTTTCCTACTGGGCTTGTGCTACTCAAGGACAGTGATTTTTGTCATGGTCATTTTGCCAGCAACTCTATTTTGCTGGGTGTCAATTATGTTGAACTGTTCTTTTTTCAGCTGCCAGTGTGCCTCATCTTTTATCAGCTTTTTTTTGGAGCTCAAATTTGGGGGATAAGAGCTCTTAAGCAGTGAGCCGGAAGTGGGGGAGCTAGTCTGTAATCCCAGCAGCGCAGGAGGCTGAGGCAGATATTGCAAATTAATGCCAGCCTTAGCAACTTAGCAAGGCCCTAAGCAATTCAGCAAGACTCTGTCTCTAAATAAAATATTTAAAAAGGGCTGGGGATGTGGCTCAGTGGTTAAGCATCCCGGGCTTCTATCCCTGGTAACAATAACAAACAGCCCAACAAAATGACCCTAAGCAGTGGTAGCTTCCCAGGGCCATCCTCTGAGCCAGCATGCTGTCTGGACCTCAGAAGTCTAACAGCCAGGTGGATGACTGACATGTAGGTGTTGCCCACCTGTAATTTTATAGTAAGGGTGACTCAACCTTCATTACCATCAAGAAATGAAGATCATACTTCCGTCCTCCCATAGCTCTTCTGTTTACAGTTCCCTTGGGTCATGGATCACCACTTGTTCACAGTTTAATGTTTTCTCTCTCTCTCTCTCTCTTTTAATCCCCACATCTACCACAGCACAGGAAACATTTTAATACAGTGGGTGATTTTCAATCTGACTTCACACGAGAATCACCTAAGAGTGTTTCTTTCCTAATATACGAACCCTTGACTACTTCACCAGACTAGCTGAATCAGAATACCCAAAGGTAGATCTTGCCCTGGATAATCCTAAAGCACTATTGGGTGACCACAAGGAACAGAATCACAAGGGCTAGGGACTACTAAATTAGGAAGGCTTTTAAGCTGAGTCTTCTAAGACTGTCATCAAGGAACTGTCATCCAAAGGACTGTCATCCAAAGGTGCACACACACAGCTATGGTAGACATCTGTTGGTCTTTATGCCTCATGCATGCCATCCCTCCAGTGCCTGTTGTAGGGGTGAGCCCAACAGTATGGACTATTCTGGCACAGCTAAACACACAGCAAAATATAAACCCAAACAGAGCCATCAAATCCTTACTCTTCTGGAAACCTGGAATTGAGATGCAGAGTTGAAAATCAGACTCTGCTCTTGCACCAACCAAGGGCATATGTGTATATTTGGAATTGCAAGGCTTCAAACTTGGCAGGATGAAGTTATAAGCACTGGAAGCCATATTATGCAGAGATACAACAATTGATCAAATGCCTAGTGGGGAGCAAAATGAGAGTATATAGTAAGATAAGGGGGGCAGGGAGGGGGGGTAGAGAGAGAGAGAGAGAGATTGAACAAAGGCATGCAGGTAATGGGCTGCGGGCTGGGTTAGTCCCACATGAGAGCTGACAATATTTACTTTGCTTGATTCTTGGAGCTATGCTTGTATAACTTTTCAATTCCTCTTCTCAAGCTTAAAGGGAGATTGCATGGGGATCTGTTCCTTTAAGCCCAATAGGCCTTAACTAAGACTGATCCCAAGATGGTGAAATGGGTCCCTGAGTGCAACCACATGACAGCACCTTAGTCATTACTAGCTACCACTTAAGTGAGCACCAATCATGATTGCTAATATATCTGAGAACTCTACAAATTAGCTACTTTAGAGATTAGGAAATATAGTGTCACAGGCTGGGAATATTGATCACTCTGACTCCAAAATTCAGGCCCATTTCCCTTCTGTTCTCTCAGTCTCTACCTCTACAATAGGATACCTGTTGTTGTCAAACCTACAGGGGTATTTTCTGAGTTATTTCTAGAGCAAAGGAATTTGAAAATGAAATCTTAATGAGCTTAATTCCAAGTAGATGGTTTTTAAGTGGTAACATCAACACTGCAAAGCCATACCTTACAACTGTAAAATTTTAGATGAAGGAGCACCAAGGACCTGGGGAAAATACAACTGTCAGTCTTGTGAGTTCTGTTAATTGATTAACGTTAGCTTCCCCCTTTGTTTTTTAAAGTTGCTTCCTCAAGTACATAGTAGAAATATAGTTAATAGTTTTTACATTTTAATTTCTCATTTATACTTTTAAAAGAGTTAGTACATACCACAAGTCTTATAATCACAAGCCACTAAAAAAAATCCATATTCTAACATGTCATTAAAAAAAACACTCAAGCCAGAAATTAATTATAGGGCAATAGCTGAGAAAATTTAACTCTATGTGTTGATAAAATTTCAGCTCTCAGTTCTAGTCCCACATGAGGGCCACATGACCACTTACAAGATCTGACAAGAAATTAGTGCTCTATCTGATGTGCATGTATTAAATATTTGTTCCCAATTAGTTGGCTCTCTATTCACCTCACTGATTATTTCTTTTGCTGAGAAGAAGCTTTTCAGTTTAAATCTATCCCATTCATTAATTCTTGGTAATAGTTCTTGTGCTACAGGATTCTTATTAAGGAACTTGGGGCCTAATCCGACATGTTGGAAATTGGAGCTTACTTTTTCCCCTCAGTAGATGAGTGGATAAAAAAAAATATGGTATATATACAAA
Source organism: Tamias sibiricus (assembly GCA_025594165.1). Lineage (NCBI taxonomy): Eukaryota > Metazoa > Chordata > Mammalia > Rodentia > Sciuridae > Tamias > Tamias sibiricus. The sequence continues at coordinate 49,430,526 of CM046663.1, forward strand.
ATGGAATTTTACTCAGCAATAAGAGAGAATAAAATAATGGCATTTGCAGGTAAATGGATGAAGTTGGAGAATATAATGCTAAGTGAAATTAGTCAATCTCAAAAATCCAAGTACCGAATGTTTTCTCTGATATAAGGAGGCTGGTTCACAGAGTTGTTGGAAGGGGGTACATAGGATCAGAGGAACACTAGAATGGTCAACGGAAAGGGAGGGGGAGGGAGGGAGTAAGGGGGGGGTTGGAAAAAAATTGGTGGTTGAATGAGATGGATATCATTATCCTAAATGCATGATTGAAGATCTGAATGGTACTTATATACTTTGTATACAAGCAGTTGTATGTAAAAAGATACTATACTTGTGCATGATGAATAAGTAAATAAATAATAAAAAAAATAAAAAAAAGAAAAAGAAAAAGAAAAAAAATTAGATGATCCCCCCCCCAAAAAAAAAAAAAAAAAAAAACAAGATCTGACAAGACATTTCTGTGTCACTTAATTTCCTGATCTCTAAAATAAGGATAATAGTCAATTTGTAGGATAAAAATGGTTGCATTTTTTAAAAGATAAGAAAATGAAAAGACTAGTAAAAGAGCACAATACCAGCTCTTACATGAAATCCAAGTACTATGTAGTACTATGCATAATATGTGGATTATATTTTGTATTTCTTTTAGAACTATTTGCCAAGTAGTTTACCAATATAGTTACTGAACAAATAAGCCAGCAAGCCACCTTGCTAGGGCTGAGATGTAATAATCTATAAAACACAGTACCTGCCTTGAAGGAGTATGTAATGCAATAGGTTCTAGCAGAATGTAAGTAATCTAAGTCATTTATTTTCCATCTTTGGTGAGTCAAAAACCAAAAAAAGCAATAATGGTAATACATCGGTGACTGCCCTACAAGGGCTAAACATACTGAAGTACATGGATTCCTTCATGCTTTCCTTTGCTATTGTCAGACAAAGGAACTTGGAGATCAATCCATGAGTAGGACTAGATCTTGAGCAACCCAATACTGTAGCAAATTTGTACTATGTCGTACAGTGACAGAGTGAAATTTCAACACATCACATAGCATACTCTGTCATAAGTTTGTTTATGAACACACCAATTTGTGTAGTCAAAGTGTAAGCTCAAGTAACTGCAGCCTACCTGCCTTTGGCAGTCTTCAAACTATGCCAAAGGTGACCTCAGCAATGACTTTCTAGCATAATCTGAGCATCTCAGCATCAGACTTTAAAAGTACAGTAGTTTCACACTGATTACTGCGCTATTCAAGCACATTAATAAAACAAATCAAAGGTTTTGGGGGAGTCAGTAGCTTATACCCACAGGCATGGGAAGGCATCCAATGATCCCAGTACCCTACTGCAAATTACCAAGGACTGCAGATCTTGCAAGGATATGAAAATAATTCTCCTATGCCTGATTTTAGCATTGTTGATGATGTTTTCCTTAGACCTATCATTGAGGGTAGTTCCAAGGCTATAAAGGTGATCATCTTTGCCAGAAAATACTGTCCACATAACCTGGCAGGAGTAAATCCTCATGTTGTTAGAAAACAGTCTATAATAAACACTGACTGCAAGGGCCACAGGCAGTACCTTTAAACATGAATATAGGCCAATATCTGTCAGTTGAAAGAGATATTATGCTGTCTAAAGTAGCATAAAGAAAGTATCTGCATGTGTCCTCTATGTGCACACAGAAGGCAAAATCATTGGGAAAATATAGCTATTTTTGGAAGACCGAAGAGCCAGATTCCTAAAAATGGGGCAAAAGAGGTAAATTTGTTCAACAGCCTGCTTGGTACGTGTTTGAAACTAGGAACCCCAAATTTCCTCCTCAGCACACCCTCTGCCCACACACCTGCTAGTCTAAAAGAGCTAACAGAAACTCTGATCTCTAACATAGAGTGCTGCAACACAGCCTGGTCTAGATTCACTTCAAGGACTGCAAAGGAGACACTGAAATGGGCCATACCAAAAATGGAGGAAAAGCTTTGCAGAAGATGTAGCTTGTAAAACATACACTAGGAGCATTCAGGTATCAGCTAGGAATTGGCATGACTGAAGAACTGAATTTCAGGCGGAAACTGAAAGGTCCAGGTTAGTTATTTAGTTTTGTATTTTTAAATGTATTATAATTTATTAAGTCAGTACTCCATTAGTATTTTCAAATCTCCAAATTACTGGAAAGCTTTCCTAAATTATTGATTCCAAACATGTCTCATGGATGTACACATGTTGTATAGCAAATTATTTTTAAAATATGAAACATTAATATTCCCAGAAGATCAGATATTTTCAGGTGGTTTGAAGATTTAAAGTTTTATATATGTATATACACATAACTTTTAAAATCAACATATAGATTGACATGATATAAAATCATTATATATTCATATACACACATGTATATATATATGCACACATACAAACATGTTATGGCATATGGTCTATTTTTTTCTGAGCTGACTCACAAAATATCACTTTCATTAAAGGAGTGATTAAAAGTGTTCAACATAGTTTCCTTTAAAATATATAAAGTGAGACATTGAGGGGAGCATGGTGGTAGGCGCGGCAGGGGCAGCATTACCAGCCTTCCTGTGCTGAGGTCTGACTAGCCGAAGGAGGAGGCAGTGGAGCAATAGGTGGCTGTGGTGTTGGTGACCCTGGCTGTCACAGAGGAGGCAGGTACCAATCAGCTGCCTGCGGAGACACAGCCAACATAGCAGTATAGGGCATCAAGTTGTAGTTCTAGGAGGCGCGAAAGGGCAGGAGGAGAAAGATACCACCTAGAGATAAAAATACCAGAAACACATCCATTCAATCGCCCTAAGGTCCTATCCTACAATATGACATCCTAATATTAGTTCCATCACAGGGGCTATTTGTTTTGATATCCTAAAAGATCAATGGATGGCAGCAATGCCTCTTGGTTGGGTATTATTGTCACTGCAAGCATTATTGACAGCTGCAGAACTGGATAACCCACAAGATGCAGTAGTACTAAATCAGTACAAACAAAATCATGAAGTGTTCAAACAGCTCAACTTTGGGCACAGTTGTATGCTGGACACCAGTTTCTAGTTCAAAATATAAGAAAAGCATAGAAAACCTATGTGCTATGGGCTCCGATAGGAATGCATAGGCCTTGACTTCAAAATCATGGGATGTAGAATCTGCAACAGAATTGCTTGTGAGTAACACTCTGAGGCATAGAGAGAGAGAGAGAGATAGCTGCTGATGGTCCAACTTGGCTCTTCTTGAGAAGCATCAACATCTGTTATTTTTAGGATTCTACATAGATTTCTTTTAAACTGAAATTCTTGATAATGATATTATCTAGGCACCATTGGAGACTAGGTGGAAAAAAAAATCCCTGCTCTGTAAATAAAGCTAATGAAATGTCTGCATAAATTCAAAGAGGGGAAATGCTTGAATTTTTTCATACCTAATAGTAGAAAACTTCTTTGAGGTAAGCTAAAACCATGGAATAAAACATGCTACTTTAGTATTTAGTAATGTAACAAGACTAGCAAGAGTTTGCTTCAGAATTTTGTTGAATAATTAAGGTAATAGTTTTTGTGTATCAGGGCAAAATTGTGGGTGTTGCGTTAGAGCTGCTTTAACTGTTTTTAACATGGGTCCTCTCTGCCTGTGAATTTACTTGCACACTTGACTACTTAGGGTGGGTAGCTGAAAAGACCACCATTGTAAGTGTTGAAAAACTCTTAAATATGAGATTTACCCAGAACTGATGATGGTGAGTCATGCAGATCCTTTATGTCCCTATTGAGACTGGGACACTATCTGTTTTTCCCCCTGACACCACACAAAGCTAATATTCCTATGGCAAATTTCTCTATATTTGGTGGTGAGGTGTGCTCCATTTTTAGGTCATAGGTTTGGAATGTTTTGTCACAGTTTTTCAAACACTGTAAATTTTTCCTATGTAAGTAATAATGTAAACATGGAGCTAGCAATTTTATTTCTCCTGCAAAAACAGTAAAATCAGAATACTGATGTTGCAGTATTCCCAGATTTAATGGAAGAAACTCAACTTAGCTTTTCAGTGAATTTGAAAACATTGATTTTAAACTGAAAACATTTTTGTTGTTGAGAACTTAGATGCAACTATTCATTTTCAGTGATTTTTAGCCTAATCTTGGGCTTTACAGAAATTGTTTTACCAGATACTTTGAAAGTCACTGTTACTTGCCCTTCCCCATATTAGTACATGAAATCTGTGTTGGTGTTTTACTGAACATACTTCAAATGTACATAGGAATAGAAGTGTGTTGTAAATCTAGCTTTCTTTATGATGTTTCTGATAATATGAGAATTGAAAACTTTATGTTCTCTTGAACATAGACTTTCTATTCATAGTAGAGATGCATTTCATTCTAAAGTGAATTGCTAAGTGTTTATGAACCATTTCCCTCTTCCAAATCATATTTCTGTTTATTCAAATAAAGAAAATTTGAAAACCCAAGAAATTTTCCTTTCAAAAATCAAAAGTTATAAGAACAAAGTGAATAGAAAAGTTCAAAATCTTCATAATATTCCTTGTATCCAGTTATTATCATTTTGGATAAACTTTTATTTATATCTCCTACATATGAAAAACTTTGGAAATCCTTGAAAATCGCAAATTAAATTTCTCTTTTTAATATTATAATCTTATATTAAATGTCTTAAGAGAACTCTAAGACATGTATGAGACTTTTACTTTTTTTTTTCTTTCTTTCTTTTGGCACCAGGGATTGAACTTAAGGGCACTCGACCACTGGGCTATATCCCTAGCCCCCCCCCCTTTTTTGGTATTTTATTAGAGACAGGGTCTCACTGAGTTGCTAAGTGCCTTGCCATTGCTGAGGCTGGCTTTGAACTTGTAATCCTCCTACCTCAGCCTCCCAAGTGCTGGGATTACAGGCATGCACCACCACGCCTGGCTGAGACTCTTAAATTTCAAATTAAAATCTGCATCATCCATAATGTAAAATTTAAGATTAGTTTTTTTCTATCTCTAACATCACATTTGTCAGTATGAAGGACACCTACATATATTATTTTGTTTTACATATACTTTCTAAAACATTCAACTTTATAAGAACTTGGTTCAATTAAATGAAGTTTTAAAGTTTCTTCTATTTTTAATTTGTTCTTCAGAGATAATTAATATTTACTAGCATATTATCATTTTCCTGTACTTCTTCCATATTTCTTCTTCAGTAATGTATTCTGATATATGAATCTAAATTCAGATCTTTTCATATCCTTATTATACGAACAAACTAGTAATGATGTAGTGTAGAATAATAATGACTCCGTTTTCTAAACATGTAAAACTCAGGAGTTTCATATGCTGAACATATTTTCTATGTCTTCAAAGTAGTGGAATGCTACACAAGGTATAATGTCATAAATAAACATATATCTTCTTACAAAGGATACACACTTCTAATATTGAGCCATCAAGTGACGACAGCAAGCAGATTAACAACAGTTTTAATTCTAAGACATACCCTGGAAAAGGCAAAAGCAAACTTGTAAACAAGGAAAGTGCTTGTCTAGCATGCACCAGGCCCTGGATTCCAACCCCAGCACCTCCAACAACTTCAACAAAAAATGTTAACACAATATATAAAGACAAAAGTAGAAGTCTTTATAATGTTTTGGGGGTAGAGCAGAGATAAATTAATGCTGTTGTCCATTGGTCTCATTTTAGTCCATCTTATTATTCTTGAAATGCAGATTCAAGTCACAGTGATCCTAGATCAAAATGCTAAGTCAGTTACTAGGTGAGTACATGAAATGCATTTTGATGATGCTTAAGGCCAATTTAAGCTCATAACAGATAATGGGATCATTGGATATAATTTAATGACAGAAGATGGAAGATGGAAGAACAATATATCTGGGAATTATAAGAACCATCCCACATGAATATTTACCAAAATGTATGTCTATTCAATTGGTGGTTTCCACTCTGAAAACTGGCAAAACCAAACGTAACATGTATGAACCAATAGAAATTAATGAATAAACTTTTGATTAACAAAAATCAGGCTGAAATTTACTCAAATTTTCAACCTGAAACATTTTAGACTCAGTTACTACAAGAGAACACCCAGAAAAATGAGTGGAAGGAAATCGGGATATTCTTGGATGTCCCAAAGGGCCTTACTGTACCTGTGTTCACATCCTTCACCTGTAGCCTGGCTCCACTTTGAGCTCTTGCAGGACCAGCTCCCTTTCGCGTGGTCCAGGAAAGTGCAGCGCCTGGCACCACTTCTTACTCTGACTCTACATAGGACAGGGTCTTGGCTGGATGCTGGGTGCCTTGCCCAGGAGCCCCTTGCTGCAGCCTGTTAGCAACTGGCAGCAGAATGCCATTCAGCCAATTGGAGGAAGAGGGTGGGAGGACGACGCAGAGGAGAAAGAGGAAGCTTGCTTTCAGAAACTTCTCGCACTGCCCTTCTTTTGGTTTTTGACCAGTCAGCTCTGGCTGGGTCCCCAATGCTCTATCCTGCCACTGCCTTCCCATTGCAGGCAACCACCTGCCGACGGGCTGCCTAGGGATAGCTAAAGAGTTTCCAGCGGAGTCTCAGAATGTGCACATCCAAGGCTTTTCGCCCAGAGCCTGACATCCTCTATGCAAAGAAGACAAAAGGGACCCAGCTCGAGCAGGAGTGACTGGCCATAAGACTGGGGAGACCAGCAGAACCTGCGGGCGAAGGAGGAGGCGAGAAGTGTCCTGAGCATCTCCAGAGCCAAACCAAGCCAGGCGGGCTGCGTGCCCTGCCAAGGAGAAAACTGGAGATCAGTGGCAAAGCAATGCAACTCAGACACGATCAGGTCCTGCGGGAAGAAACCACTCACTGGTCCTGTGCAGATGCCAGAGTGCGGAAGGGCTGACAATCCTCGAAATCCGTGCGGGGACTGGTGATTAAGGCCAGGAGGAAGACCCTGAGACTGGAGATGCCCGAGGGAGGGAGGGAGGGGAGAGAGAGGGGGGAGGGGGAGGGGAAAGGGGACAGGGAGACCATCCCCTGGCCTCTGGGAAAATGTCCTGATAGCTTGCTGGTTATCTATGAGAAAGTCAAATGCTTTCTGCACTGTAAGAAGGGGTGGTTTTATACAGTCCATTTATAAAAGATATAATATATATATATATATATATATATATATATATATATATATATGCCTGCCGTGAAGCTGTTAAAATTCTCGCAGTACTATTTTCTCTCTGCCCCAGCACCTCCTTTTCACTGGCTAAGTGAAGCAGAGAGCAGGTGAAGGTGAGCTCAGGAGGTAAGAGGGACGAGATCACGTAGAGGAACTTTCAGGCAAATGCGGGTGTTAGGTATTGTTCTGAGTGAGATGGGAAGCCATTGGAGGATGTGGAGCATAGGTGTGATGGCAGCTGACTTACACTTTCCAGTACTCTTCTGCCAGCCGTGTTAAGAATACATAGAAGAAACGAAGTAGGAAGAAGGAAAATTAGGGTACTACAGAAATAACTAATCTAAAAGATGACGTAAATTTAGATCATAACATGTGGTAAGGTCTAGCATTCTTAGGAAATAGGTTTCCATCAAAGTTAATGGTCTTTTGACTTTTCACTTTTCTAGATATTTTCCATTTTTAGATATGGAAATATGTTAAGACATGTTTTTCTAGATATTTTCCACATTTTCATGTTTAGTTCACCTTTAGCTGCTCTTTCAGTCCTTCACTGATGCAGGATGCTGGCATAAGTAAGTCATGCTGAGATGTTAATGGTATATACATTCATATATACAAAATAATATACATTATATCTTATGTTATTACAGAGGGTACAAAGTTGCAGTTATGTAGGATGAATAAATCTAACATCTAATGGACTGCATGATGATGATAATTGAAACTCCATATTATGTACTGGAAATTTGCTAAGAGATTTTAGGTGCTCATAACACACACACACACACACAAAGGTTAAGTATGATAGATGACAGCTATGTTAAATTGCTTAAGTATAACAATCATTTCTACATGTAAAATAATTTATATTATTTTATATGTACATACATATATAATGATGTAAACATAAAACATATTCAATAGAAATGGAAAAGAAAATGCTTTTTCCCAGGTTTTTCAAATTTAGGCAGAGGGACAGTCAAAGCTTTTCATCACATTTCATGGATTGCTGAAAATGTTGGCAATAGTGCCAAGTAGTCACCACTCAGGATATACACTCTGCTTTGAATAAGGACAAAACTGCTTTTATTTGCACTATATAATGTTCTTGCATAATTGTGTGTGTGGTGTTGGGGATTGAACCTACCTCTGAGCTTTACCCCAGTCCCTATTATTCTTTGATTCTACTATTTAAAACATTTTGAAACAACTACTATAATCTGAAGATAAATTTAGCTTAGAAAATTCCATACATGTTGGTAGGATCATGTATGGGTTATTTCTAAGAGAATGGGTCTGCTTTACCTGATTTTTGAATCCCTCTTACCACATATTACCTGGTGTCATAATGTGTATGATTTTCACCTGAAAGTCCTGATACATGTTTTGCATCATATCCTTTTGAGGGATGATTTCAGAAGAGTTAATGATATGGAAAATAAAGGGAAAGAATAAATTAATTAAAATGAAAAAGTCAAAGTTTATCATCATGTATCTCATTCATTTGATACTTATTTGAATACTCTAAATGCCAAGCACATTGGAAGGTAATAAAGACACAAATGTGAATGCACATAGCCCAGTAAGTAGATAGATTTGTAAACAAACAATTTGAAAGCATTAAATAGCACAATAATCAATGGTAACTAACAATTTTATAATGATAATATCAAGGATAAAATACAAATTTGTAGCCGGGCACGGTGGCGCACGCCTGTAATCCCAGCACTTTGGGAGCCTGAGGCAGGAGGATCGCGAGTTCAAAGCCAGCCTCAGCAATGGCGAGGCACTTAGTAACTCAGTGAGACCCTGTCTCTAATAAAATACAAAAAAAAAAAAAAAAAAAGGGCTGGGGATGTGATCCAGTGGTCGAGTGCCCCTGAGTTCAATCCCCAGTACCAAAAAAAAAAAAAAAAAAAAAATACAAATTTGTACAATACAACATGGGGGTAAATATGTTATTATTAAGAAAACAGAATATGTAGACAAAACTGTTGCAATTTTATAAAATAGTTGTATGATTTTCATTAGAATATTTAAATTATGACATTTGCAAAGTATTCTGGGCTTTATTGCCCTAGTTGCCTGTTGACTAGAAACATCATAGTGTGGAAATTTCACAGACTTTGCAATCAAATCATGACCCAAATCCTTCCTTATTTGCTAACTGTATGGCTCTAAATGCCTTTGAATCTCAGCATCCTCTTCTGCAAAAGGAAACTCAATGAAAGAGATCTAGATGATTTTTTGTGTAGATCAAATAAAATTAAACTTGCTAAACAACTAAAAATACTTGGCACTTAATTATAAAGGTAGATACTTATATTTACTTTGACACTGTATACATACTTAAATAATTTGTATACTATTGTAGAAAAAACTTTGGAAATAAAGTTTCCTATGGTTGGTATTATAACTTTCACAAACATTTTATTAAAAATGTAAGTTATCATATCTTGAGCATTCATAGTATATGATTCCTGATTAATGTCAGCATTGCTTTTCTGGTGATCTATGTAAATGACAAAATTTGAAAATCAGTGATTTACATCATTTTATATAGGAATAGTCAGTATTCATGCATGTCTGCATATTAAGTATATTCTTACTAATTTCAAAGAAGATAACATTAAAATTTGCTTTAGTTGAAAAAGCAGTTAGGTTAAATTTACTTTCATGAGTTGGGAGAAAAATGAGAAGCTAGTAAATAAATGAAGTAATATACAGATTTAAAAAAATAAACAAACTCGGCCTTGTACCATGAGAGAAATGATGATGCACTGAGGAATTTCTTGATGGTGTGAGTCAAATCATAAATTTTACTAAGAAAATCAGTTTATTGGAACAGCTATTGAAGTTGCTCATTGATATTTATTTTGCTGGACATATGGAAATTCACTTCTAGATAATGATGCATCATATAGTGATTGTTTTCATTGTAGCAAAAATTTAATTAAATAAAAAATGTGTACTTGTCAGACAGCTGGTTTTGAATGAGTGCTGCATTGCATAGAATTTTTTTTAATTAATTTTCTTTAGGGCTGAGTTTGTGGCTCAGTGATAGAGCACTTGCCTAGCATGTATAAGATACTGAGTTTTTTATTCTCAGCACCACATATGAATTAATAAAATAAAGGTCCATTGACAAGTAAAAAATAAAAAATTAATTTGCTTTAAATATGCAAATTTTAAGTAAATAAACTTTCTTATACTTATTTTTGTTGGTATGGATATAGTAGACAACTGGAATAATTTACATCATAAAATAGACTTCAAATTGTCCAACTGGGGAAACTGAGATGGATACTAATATCCCAAAACTAGCTTGCCAGAAGATTCACTCATTATTATTTTTGATCTATTGCTACAAATCTACACTTCTATATGGGCATTGTAAACATACACTATGATTTCTGAAACTCATAAATGTCTAGCCAAGCAGAACTAATTGAAACCATTGGATATACTCCAGTAAATCAATCAGCTGTGTACCCTGCATTGAAGGAAATAGGGATAGAGCTTGATAGAAGACACAAACATACAAAAGAAAGATTTTTTTGGTGGGGGGTTACTGGGGATTGAACTCAGGGGCACTGGATCACTGGGCCACATCCCCAGCCCTTTTTTGTATTTTATTAGAGACAGGGTCTCACTGAGTTGCTAAGTGCCTCGCCATTGCTGAGGCTGGCTTTGAACTCTCGATCCTCCTGCCTCAGCCTCCCAAGTGCTGGGATTACAGGCGTGTGCCACCGCGCCTGGCAAAAGAAAGATTTTAAATTTATGACTAACCCACAAAGTAGGGTGTTTGTAAAAATGTATAGAATTCTTATAATGTACATATACCTGTTGCAACAATTTTCACAATTATTTCATATGTTCATTCCCCTAATAAGCAAAAATGAATCTCAGAGAGACCATATAGCAATCACACATTTCTCCAGAACTCTGTCTACCTTGTAAGAGTTTATTGTTTGGTTAATAAGATAATATTTTACAGGTTGTAGAGGATTGTAAAGTTTTAATTTCACATAAAACATAATAACTCATAAAGTTGCCTACTTCATGTAAAATTGTGCTTCACTTTGATGTAGACAGCAGTCTTGAATGTATATTATGCATGTATATATACACGTACATGAATACACATGAAATTTGAAAGGATTCAAATCACAGGGAATGATAATATTAAAGTGAAAACAATTTGACTTTTTTTTCCAACAGAGAGTAGATTGTTGTATTTAGCAAACAACCCTTACTGTGTGTTAAAAAATAGTTTCAATACTTTAAGTGGCATCAATTTATAGTAGGTATTCAGTTCCATGGTCACATTTTTTTTTCTTGCTGTTAATTTGTCATTGCTGTGTAGGATATGACAGCTTTTAAGATGTTATTGAAACACACAGCAATGAGGTATTCTCTTTCAATAGGGTATTCTGACAAAAGACAAGAGAATTGTGAGATATGGGTGATCAGCAGAATCAGCAATGTCAGAAGATCCATGAGAATTATAACATAAAATATAATGAATTGATTAATAAGAAGAGATGAACTGATGACCTTCAATAAAATTACTGACTTAATCTGCCATTTTGGTATAAATTTAAAATAACATTAATTTAGACTGTTAGGTAGAAGTGATTAAATATTTGTCATTGAGTAGTTGGAATCTATTCAATCATGGAAAATGTATTTATTGAACACAAGCTGTTATAGTTTAGATATGAAATATTTCCCAGAAGTTCATGTGTGAGACCATGCAAAAATATTTAGAGGTGAAATTATTGGATTATGAGAGCCTAATTCAATCAGTGAATTAATCCCCTGATAGGGATTAACTGGGTGGTAACAGAAAGCAGGTAGGATGTGGCTGGAGGAGGTAGACATTGGGGGTGTGCCTTTGGGGTATATATTTTGTCCCTGGCCAGTGGAGTCTCTCTCTCTCTCTCTCTCTCTGCTTCCTGGTGTGAGGTCTTGAGCCACCACACTCCACCACACTCTCTGCCATGATGTCCTGTCTTACCTGGAGCCCGGAGGAATGGAGCCAGCTGTCTATGGACTGAGACCTCTGAAACCGTGAGGCCCCAAATAAACTTTTCCTCCTTTAAAATTGTTCTGGTCAGATGGTATGAAGTTGAAAGTCCAGAAATAAACCCATATATTTTTAAAAAATATTTATTTATTTGCTTTAGTTGTGCACAATGCGTTTATTTGTACATGGTGCTGAGGATCGAACCCGGGCTGCACACGTGCAAGGCGAGCGCTCTACCACTGAGCCACAACCCCAGCCCCTAAACCCATATATTTATGGTCAACTAATTTTTGACAAAGGAAAAGAATGATCTTTTCATTAATTGGTGCTAGGAAACTGAATATTCTTGAAGTTAGACCCTTATATTATATCATATACAAAAATTAACTTAAAATGAGTCAGATATAAATGTGAGAACAGAAATTTAAAAATTCTAAGAAGAAAATGTATGCATAAATCTTCAACCTCAGATTAGACAATGGCTTCTTAGATATGATGCTGAAAGCACAAGCAACCAACAAAACAATGGATAAATTAGGCTTTACCAAAATTAAAAACTTTTATTCTTCAAAGGACACTATCATGAGAGTGAAAATACAGTGGGGTGTGATTGTGCATGCCTGTAATCCCAGCGACTGGGGAGGCTGAGGCAAGAGGAACATGAATCCAAAGTCAGCCATATCAACTTAGTAAAACCCTGTCTCAAAAGAGAAAAAGGGGTTGGGGATGTGGCTCAGTGGCTAAGTGCACCTGTGAGTACCCCACCCAAAAAAATACAACCCATTGAATGAGGAAACATTTGTGAATATTATGTGCAATAAGAGTCTAGCATCAAGAATTTATAAAGTATTCTTAAAACTGAATAATAAATAGACAAATAACCAGTTTAAAATGGAAGAAGGATTTGGATAGAAATTTCTACAAAGAAGATAGACAACTGACCAATTAAAACCTGAAAAGATGCTTATTATTACTAAGTCATTAGGGAAATGCAAATTAGAATCACAATGAGGTATCACTTCACATGCACCAGGATGATTCTAGTCACAAAGACAGAGAAGAAGTGCTGGGAAGGATGTGGAGAAATTGGCATCTTGTACGTTGGTGGGAATGTAAATGATGCAGCTGCTCTAGAAAACAGATTGAACAGTTCCTCAAAAAATTAAACATAGAGTTATCATATAAGCCGTCAGTTCTATTCCTGGTTATATACCTGAGAGAACTGGAAACATGTCCACAAATAATAGCTGTACATGAATGTTCACAGCAGAATCATTCATATAGCCAGCCAAAAATCCCATCAGCTCATGAATTCTTTTTTTAAAATATTTATTTATTTGTTTTATTTGTACACAATGCCTTTATTTTTACGTGGTGCTGAGGCTCAAACTGGGCTGTGCACATGCTAGGCGAGCACTCTACGGCTAAGCCACAACCCTAGCCCAAATACAATGTACTCTTACAACTGAATATTATTTGCACAAAAAAAAAAAAAAAGAACCTTGAAAATATTATAATTGAAAGAAGCAAAAAAAAGTCTGGTATTATATAAACCATATATTTGAGATGTTCAGAAAAGGCAAATCGATTGAAACAGAAAGTTTAGTGGTTCTGAGGGCTGGGGAGAGGAGCAATGGAAAGTGACTACTAGGGAGTATGGGGTTTCTTTTGGGGCTGATGAGAGTATTCTGGAATTAGGTAGTGGTGACATTTGCATAGTTTTAAAAATATGTCCCAAACTATATTCTAAATTGTACACTTTGAAAGTATGAATTTTATGATATATATTTTTCAGTATGAAATATTGAAAAAAATAAAGAAACTTCCTTAGGACAGAAAACTAATTAGAACAGGAGTCATGATTTGAATCCAATATTCATACACTTGACATCTGTTGTCAAGACTTCTGTGCCTTGCTAGGCAGTATGGGTTCCTTGGAACTGCCTCAGGCACATATAGAAAAATGTTACTGTGTCTTCTGGGCAGAGATACCTGGGTATCTGCTTGACACTGAAGCCAGAATCTGATAGGCAGTCTGTATAGATACGTAAAACCAGTCAAGTTGGATCAAGAAAGCCAGTTTTGAGTGAATCCAGGGAAGTTGGAAGACTGTTGGGAGACTGTCCCCTGAGGGATTGGAGTGTTAATTCCTTCACAGCCCTTCCTCCACCCTTATCAAGAACCTGCCCCTGCCCCAACCTATTGCCAAGGTAACCTGTTCCAGGAATTGCCCCTCCCAATAGGGAGCTATAAAGTTGTTAATTCATGTGTCCTGGGCTGCACTATCCTGCCCTTTCCCCTTCAGCTCATCTGCTTCTCACCTTTTGGCCATCCCACAGGGCCTGGTCATGCAGGAAGGAGAGAGATAGGGGAAGAGAGCAGGAGAACAAAGGAAGTCCTGGGACATATAAAAAAGGCAGACCTGCCTCGCTTCTTGGGATATCAAGATACCAGCAATGGCCCCCTTCTCCCTCCCGAGAGAAGTCTATGTTACCTCTTTTAAATAAACCCTGCTTTATGTGCTTACCTAGGCATGCTTCTCTAGTGTTCAAACTTCAACATTTGGGGGAGCATAACTCATCACCAACAACCAGCGGTATCAACACCAGGACCTGACCTGGACACAAGTTCATGTTCAGTGTTATACAACCATCCTTGCCCCTGCCACTTCAAGATTTTATGATAGAGTCAAGCTTGTGTGTCTTGGGTGAAATCCTTTCCTGCTGGCTCCTATCTCTCATGTGGATGGACTTGGGGTGGCCTATGGCGCCACTCCAACAGATAGGGCAGCCTTCCTGCCTGAGCTAATGATGAGACTCCACCTCTGTCACCCTATAATTAGCGTGGGTATTGATAAGAGTCCTGGTAATCTCCTTTCCTCTTAGGTATTTTAAACAGGGTAGACTTTTTCTTCTATTCATCCACCTGCCCAGCCAATTGTTTATTTATTCATCCATCCATCCATCCATCCATCCATCCATCCAGCTGCTCACCCATTCCATTTCACAAATCCATGCTGTGAAGTGACTTTGTAAAGTGTCTTACTGAAGGACAGTTTTACCGGGTTTGGGAATATGGTCCAAATCATTTTTTTCCCCTAAGTCTTCTAGGTATATATGAATCTGGGGTCTTATTGGGTTGTCTGTAGGGTGGAAACACTTGGCAGCCATGACACCCAGCCAAGAATCCCAGGTAGCCTCACCAAGTCTGGACTAATTCTGATCCTCCTTCCTAAACTCCTGTTTTGTCACAGAGCAAGCCATTTCAACAGAAGGACTTGGCAAATGTGCGAGCTCATCCCTTGAGGGCTCCTTTTGCACAGCACAGACCTTTTGTCACCAACCCAACTTGTAATCTTGGTTAAGAAGTTTCTCATCTCATTTTCAAGGAGGAAAAATATAAGCAAGTGAAAGAGAAGAGCCACATCATGAAGTTGCTCCATGTAAGGAGGATTTCTCTGTTGATCTGTCATTAATCTGAGCTTTGTTTGGGCCAGGGTCAGTAGCTGGGCAGCCCAGGAGTCTGCCCTGGAGGCTCTGAGAAGAAGGCTGCTTAGAATTCATGTCTGGGTACTGGCATTTAATAATAAATTCACATACTTCTTAGGTATTGCAAGAAATGAAAATAAACCATCTTCTTCTCCCTTCCCTCCTCTACCATTCTTCCCTATTACAAATTAAGAAAAGCCAGATTTGCAGGTAAATGGACGGAGTTGGAGAATATCATGCTAAGTGAAGTAAGCCAATCTCCAGAAAACAAAGGCCGAATGTTCTCTCTGATAAGTGGATGCTGATCCATAATGGGGGGGGGGGGGACATGGGGAAAATGGAGGAACTTTGATGGGGCAAAGGGGAGGAAAAGGTAAGGAGGAGGGATGGGGGTAGGTAATGATGAGACAGACATCATTACCCTAGATACATGTATGACTGCACATATGGTGTACAACCATAGAAATGTAAAGTTATGCTGCAATTGTGTACAATGAGTCAAAATGCATTCTGCCATCACATATACCGAATTAAAATTAAGAAAAGCCAAGAGTTTTGTTGTTGTTGTTTTTTGTTTTTTGTAATAACATTTGCAAAGGATATCTGGCTAGTTGGGAAGGGGAAATTAAATCACTTTAGAACTTTCTTTCCATGTTTTAAAAAGTATGACTTTTGCTCACTCAAGTAGTTCTGCATGGAGAGGATTTGGTAAAAGACTGTTCCTTTAATCACTCTTAGATTCAACTTCCAATGGCTTTAAGGGCAGGGACCCATTAGCAAAGGGGTGTCCCTTGTGGTTAAGTTGCCATTCAGATGGGCAGCTCTTTAGCTCACTGTGTGCTAAAGAAAGGAAGGAAGGAACAGCTAGAAGTGTCTCCCCAGAAGTGCCCCATGTCCTGGACCCCACACCTCTGAATTGTGTGAGTGTGTTTAGATACAGTTTTTGAAGACAAGGGAAAAGAAAATGGCTCTATGGATGTGGACTGGTTATAGAAAGGACACTGGACCAAAAGAAATGAAAATTAGGCAGTAGGAGCATGTATACATGTGGGTCTATAAGCATCAGCATGAGGTATAGGGTGAGATGGGCCACAGGCATTAGCCCACTCCATGTCCCTGCTTCTTCTGAGCATGGCTGATTTTCTTGAGTTGACGTTCTCTAAGGATTTGTGTCTTTATTTAATTTATTAATTTATTATTCTTTTTTATTTGTTATAATTAGTTATACATGACAGTAGAATGCATTTTGACACATTTTTAAATATTTATTTATTTGCTTTAGTTGTACACAATGCATTTATTTTTATGTGGTGCTGAGGATCGAACCCGGGCAGTGCACGTGCTAGGCGAGTGCTCTACCGCTGAGCTACAACCCCAGCCCTAATTTTTTTTAAGAATTTAATTTTCAAGAATCCTTCCTTTCTTCCTTCTTCCCTTCTTCTTCCTTGCTTTCTCTTTTAGCTGGAGAAATGTCCAATCACCATTTGGTTCAAATATAATAACTTTTACTTTGTATCAAGTAATTTTTATATGAATGTTCTCAAAAGACAATCTCTTACAAGCATTTGTTATTTTGAGCATTATGCTTTGAACACCAAAATAGAGTGGTGTGAAACTTTTGAGAAGCACTAGAAGGACAAGAAGAACCAGGAAACTTCACACAAGATATCTTTATTCTTCCATGCAGAGGCAGGGAGAACAGGATATTTGTTCTTTATTATTCAAAGAGCCTTTTAAAAGTCAATTAGGAAATCAAGTACTCTAAGGATCTCATGATTTCTTTTGGCTTTGGCCAAGAAAATGCAATTATTGAGAAAATCCAACCTTTTATAAAATATTGCTGTTGGAAGGTCTTTTCAGTGGGTTAAATACTATAAAGCTATTGTTTGCTGGGCAACACAGAGTTGGGAGAAAAGAAAAATAATTATAAGTCAGCAGCATGTTGGGTGGAGTTTGCACAGAGTTGAATCCAATGTCAGAACATGGCCTGAGAGGTTCAGTGTAATTGGGTTGCTTCTCTTATCTTAGGTGACAGATGATGTATTAAGGCAAAAGCAAGGATTCTTCACCCCTCAGGTTTTAGAAACAGACCAAGCCCCATAGTTCTCACACCAATTTCCTTTAACCCTGACCTTGCATAATGTGAAGGTCAACTTGCTCCCTCTGAGGATTTCTAAACCCATCAGTGGCTGGAGATTTCCAGGCACAAGTCTACTTCAGGCTGCTTTTCTGAATCCTGATTATGGAGCCAGTATAGGAAGAAGCAAGCAATGCCGGAATTATCTAGTCGTTGCATGGGTTTGCTTTATAGATGTCTTTTTCTCTTTAGAACACTTCTTTTTCTTGTTTTAAATCCTGGGTCATTATGGCAGTGGAGGGTATTTCTTAAACACTGGACAACATGGTAGAGGTGAAGATCTGTTGTAAAATCTGAGGGATGTCCTTCGTATCCATGGCAATGAAAGACCTGCCAGCTGGTAAGGTTTTCTGGAGCCTGCCAGGATGGGAAGGAAAAGAAAATTACCATTGCAAATTGAGGATCCCCTTCCCCCTCCCACCCTGGCAAATCATATCCAAGTGAGTTTTTAGGAAAGGAAGTTTTTACTTTCTAGTACCTTGCCTACTGCCTGCAATTTAATTGCCTCTTACTAAACAATGAAAGTCCTGGAAGAGTAACAGGGAGAGACAGAGTGAAAGCAGTAAACCACAAGGAAGGTCTTTACAGTGAGAAAATCAGCAAATGTGGAAAGAAAAAAATTTTCTCCCTTTCATGACTGTTATTTTCTGATATTGTATATTCCCTTAGTAGAACAGAGACCTAGAGACCCAACTGGAATTAGCTCACCTAGGTTCAGCAAATGTGTTGGCCTGATACTGTACATCTAAATGCTTTGCCTTCCTAAAAATCAGGACTCCAATAACTTTGCCCAGCCAAATCCTGAGTGATTTTATTTTCTCCCCACCCTCCTCTCCTTTTTTGGCTCCAACTCACACAAATGTGTAATGCAGTCTGCTTTATCCAACTGCTGCTTCGACAATACTGAGGCTATATAGGCTTATAGCAATTTTTAAAAAATACTAACTTATTATTTGGAACCAAAGAACATTTTTGGAGGTAATAAAACCACAAAGACACAATTGTATTCAAAGGAATGCCTCTTTTCACTGTGGCAACAAGTTTGGTTTTGGAATGACATTTCATAAAAGTCAGCCATCCTGTGTAGCATCATCCATTTGGCATGCCCGGCAGACCAGAAAATTCTGCAACATGTCTTTTGCCAGTGGCTTTGGACCATTTCCCTAGAAAACCACAAGGGTATTATTGTGCTTTCTTAAGTATTCAAACAGGATCTGTTCACTAGAAGACAAAATAGCCATTTCAGCTCAACTAGCATCTGTTATCTGCCTAATATTGGGCTGTGCTGAGCAAAATATGGCTAGAAAAAGCATGGTTTGCATTCAAGGACAGGAGGTTCTAGAAGATGCAAAGTGCTAATGCATAAAAGTCAGTTGTAATAAAGTGATGGTGATTACATGATATTCTTTACCTTACTCAGTAATTTTGTAGCAAGGTGATGGAAATGGGAAGAGATATCAGAATGCAGGATGGTTAAACCTTTCCTACTTCATAGGCCTCTGTACCACAGAGCATGACAGGTTAAAAAGGAGGAATAGGAAAGACAGGCCCTTTGGGGCTCAGGAAGATTTTTCATTTTGTTTGGTTTTTTGTTTGTTAGTTTTAGCAGATACACTTTTACCTGTGTTTTCTGTTTTTTATAAGTATTATATGTAGAGAAAAATCATGAGCTATTTTGGTTTATTATTCAAAAAGATGAATGTTAGTGTATTTAAGTTATGAAAGGTTTTCCAGATCTTTCCTTTTAGATCATCCCCAGTGGATTTATTGTTTGACCATAAATTTCTTCAGTGAACATTCAGCATATTTATGCAGTGTATAACTATATATGGTGTCTTACTTGTTTTTCAAAGTGTTTCATCTGCTTTGTCTGCCCAGTAACAATGGACACACACACACACACACACACACACACACACACGTGTATAAATATAAACACACACACATATATATGTATACATATATATATTTATTTATATCACCTATTAGAGAAGCATGTATATGGATATAGTATGTATGTCTACATGTCTGTCTATATATATATATGTGTGTGTGTGTGTGTGTGTGTGTGTCTACATATAATATAGACACAAATATACACATTTTCTCTTATACCAAGAAAACTATCATATTCACTATTTTGAATATGATTTGGACATAAAACTGATTAGACTATGCTTGGGACCTTTATATAAGATGCCAAACGTCTAACATTAATGGACAAACCAATTTCATCATTTGTTTAAACATAATCTGAAAAACTTAATTTAAATTTAAAATTATGATTGTTTCTCTAAACATAAGCCAAAACATTGCATCTCTTCAGCTAGACTGCAAACTCTTGAGGGCGGCATCTCTAGATTGTTTTTCCTCCATGTCCCTCAGTTCTCCTCATGGTGCTCATTCCACGAGACAGCATATTTCAGGCTGTTATGATTTTGATGTGAGGTGTCCCCCAAAAGCTTATGTATGAGACAATGAAAGAAGGTTCAGAGAAGAAATGGTTGGGTTATGAAAGCCTTAACCCAATCAGTGAATTAATCACCTAATGTGATTAATTGAGTGGTAACTGGAGGCTGGTGGGGTGTGGCTAGAGGAGGTGAGGCATTGGGGGGATTGGAGGTATATATTTGTATCTGGTGAATGGAGTCTCTCTCCTTCCTAATCATGTGAACTGCTTCCCTCTGCCACTCTCTGCTACCATGATGTTCAGCCTCACCTTGAGCCCTGAGGAATGGAGCCAGCTGTCTATGGATTGAGACTTCTGAAATCATGAGCCCTTAAATAAGTTATTCCTCCCCCAAAATTGTTCTGGTTAATTAACTGACTAAAATACAGGCACTCATTCTATCTATGCCTGCCTTTTGCTGTGTCCTGAAATGATACTTACCTGGTTGCTTGATCACCTAATGATCCAATAAAAATGGCAAAAGCATTTACTTGAGGGTCACTTGTAAGGATTTGGGCAAACGTGGCAGGTTGTATTCCATATCGTGACAGATTTGCATCACTTAAGACTATGACAAAGTATTCATCAGCCTCTTCTTTGACGATTTCCTTGATAGCATGTTCTGTCCCCATTAATGTGTGGTCCCCACTCATGCAGAACTGAGAGTGGGCATGCATTGTCTGGAGGTAAGAGTCAGAGCACAGAAGTCAGAGGTGATAAGCTTCTTTCAACAAACATGATAGTTTTTCTATTGACTGAATGAATGCATAAAAACCAATTATTACAAGTCAGCAACAGGTTTCTGAGCAAGTTTTATTTAACTTGCACACCGGAGTAACAACAGTACACAGTGATATTTGCATTTGGTAGTTTTTTTTAGAAAGAAGGGAATGTTCCAAACTTATCATTGTTCACAATTACCTTTAAAATTCAAGTTTCCAGAGCCGGGCGCGGTGGCGCACGCCTGTAATCCCAGCACTTTGGGAGGCTTGAGGCAGGAGGATCGCGAGTTCAAAGCCAGCCTCAGCAATGGCGAGGCACTTAGCAACTCAGCGAGACCCTGTCTCTAAATAAAATACAAAAAAAAGGGCTGGGGATGTGGCCCAGTGGTCGAGTGCCCCTGAGTTCAATCCCTGGTACCACAAAAAAAAAAAAAAAAAAAAAATTCAAGTTTCCATTTAAAGTGAGAAAATGTAAGAAAGTATAAAAATTGGTATCACATGGGAGAAAATAAGAAATGGATTAAATTTCCAATAAAGTTATATTGTACTCACATCAGTAGCAATGGAGGAAATTTGTTTTAAGTCATGACATGCATGTTTTTCTTGCAGATTCAAGTATATGCAATTGAATTTATTATTAGAAGATACTAAGAAAAGCATAAGTTAGTACTCTAAAAGGGATCATTCTTTTCCTTCTACTGAACATGTAGCATACATGAGGAGTTACAGGTTACAGAATCCCAATGCAATACTGAGATGTAAAATCCCAATACAACAGAGTACTCTAAAAATATGCACAGAGCAAAATTTAAATTCGGATGGTGGAGAAAAGGATTTGAGGTCTGATCGGTGTCTTCTGTTTAAAAGTTGAATGTTTGTGAAACAGAAAGTCGTTTTCTTTCCAACATCTTGCTTCTTCAGTGAATCTTAATAGTCTTTAGCTAATAAGATAGAAGTTTTCACAATATAGATGTAACCGAACATATTTACCTTTAGAATTTCTAGTCTTTGTTTATTGTTCTTGGGGATTTTGTTAACTGAAACCAGTGCAATATTGTAGTCATCTCCAGAGTGTCCAGCGATGTCATACTATGCAAAGAATTAGAGAGTTAGAAAACATTGTCCACTACAGAACTATCATTGAGCTTCTGCATTTCTATCTCTTTGGAATCTGAGGGTCCAAAGTTGCTCAATATTTGGCCATAAAGAAATGCAGAGAAGCAGATGTGTGTTTATCAACAGTTGAAATGCAGACCGATTCTCATTTTGGATCCACCTTCTTTTGTGAACTCTGCTCTCTGCAGGAGGTGGAAGGTATGTTGAGGGCTTCAGAGACTACCCTAAATTCCATTCACAACTTTCAGAGGAGATTTTTTTTTTTTCAACCATACACCCACATAGAAACAATGATGTGCAGAATTCTAAGGTGGTTCTCAAGATCCCAGGACCCAATGCACCTGCTCTTTATAATCTTCTTCCTGTAAGCAAGGGGAGGATCTGTAAATAGGATGGGATGTTACTTGTGATAATGTTAACTTACATGGCAAAATGGACTTGCAGATATAATTAAGTTTACTTGCTTTGAGTTAATTGAAAAGGAGGTAATAAAGGCCTAACTAAACCACCTGAACTATTGATTTATTGTTTGTTTGTTTGTTTACACAGTTGCCAATTCAACCTAGGTTCTCATTCATGCCAGCCAAGCATTTAGCACTGAACAGCATCCCCAACTGTGTGAGAGTTCTTTAAAAGCATCGCGCCCCACCCCATTGGTAGTAGAGAAGAAGACAGGTTTGAAGTGTGAGAGAGGTTTGACTTGAGGGAATTATCTATGGCTCTACAGCTAAGAACCAGAAGGAAACAGAGATCCTGTTCTACACCATGAGGAACTGAATTCTACCAGTGAGATAGGTTGAGAGCCTCCTTCCCCAGCCTCCTTATACTCCAGGTAAGAACCCAGCCTCACTGTTCTCATCTACTGATGTTTAGGTCATAACTTTTCTGAGTAGCTCACGATCTTCATGATCATGATTTCCCCCTTTTCATTGTACACTTGTAATTCTGTTGGAGTCTTGCATTTCAAAAGAAATGTAATATTACCACAGCAGTACAAAAGTCTTGACTAGTAAAGACCCTTTTAATACTTCTGTGCTTTGGCAACTTATTTAAATGCTCCTTTACTAGATTTGCCTTTGAAAATTTCATTCCTTTAGAGAAAGGTACAGCAAATGAAAACAGAGTTTCAGTCAAAATTTATCCACACACAAGGATGGTTTGTAACACTTAGAATGCAAAGAAATCTCTACTTAAACAAAGAGCTGTTTCCATTTTATGAATAAGGTATTAATTTAAATTACTATGGATAATATCATGCTTTATTATGCACATGGTATTATGAGCAGGTATGAGAAAATCATCTGGAGCTGTTTCTGAAGACTGACTGAGGACATATGAAATCCTAACTGTGTTCTAAAATCCAAATAAACCACTCTAGAATGGCACAATTGACTGGGGGCAACAAAGAATTAGAAGATAAATGTGTGATTTAAAAGGTTAAGGGAGGTGGCAGCAGAACTCTATGGTGTGATTAAGAATTATAGCTTTACCTGGCTAACCTTTCTTCATATCATAAGTCAGTGTTAAAAAAAAATGTTGACAGGCAAAGAATTCTAGATATTACTGATATTAACAAGCTTTTTGATGTTACAGCAAGACACTTAAGCTCTTCAAATCTCTTTTCTACCCTGTAACTAATTCTGGGATACATGACCTCTAACTTTGTATGCTTGTAGATCACTTAACCTCTCTGACAAATGGGGATAATCTCTATTTTACTACTTCCCAAGGTCATTGCAAGGGTAGGACAATACATTTAGGGACTATACTACTCAACATGTGTATAGTTCTTCACAGTGTATGAAACATTGCTTTGTATCTTCTCTCATTTTGATTCTCTCCACAACTTTGGAGTTAGGTGTTATGCCCTTTTCACAAATGAAGAAATAATGCTTACGGGGAATAATAGAATTTTTAAGGTCAGAGATTTAGAATTGGTAGAGGTCTGGAAGCCAAATTCATGTGTTCTGTCTCTAAATCCAGTGTTTTTACTATAGAGAAATAATTATTTCCCCAACTACTCTTCCATCTCTACGTAAGCTTTTCGCATGGTTGGTGTGGCCAATATCTTTATATCAATAATTGATTCAATTCTGAATGTTTAACTTTGTGTGGATTCAGAAAGGTCTGTATACCCTTCTTTGTCCTATCTCTGTAATTGATTCAGAGGTGGAGTCTGCTGGGATGACTGGTCTCCATTTCTAAACCTGTGAAACATTCCTGAGGCATTGGGAAAAGAATAATTACAGACATTGAACTAAGTTCTTGATGAAAGTAATTCTTCCAGCAGGTGTGTGTTTGTGTCTCATGCCTTTTTATATAACCTTCTGGGAGTTAAACCACCTTTTCTGACCAAGATGTCTTTGAGAAAACCATGTCTATTATATCTTCCTTTGATTGGTGGGATGCTGAGAGTAGAAATTGATATGTAAGTTTCATTTGCTCCTGAAATTTTTTGAGGCAAATCTAATTTTATTTTTAAGCCAAGAATCATAGGTCCTTGGCTTAAAATCATAGATTTTTATTGTATTTCTTTTTTTCCAATTTTTAATAGATTGATTGTAGTTGGACATATTGATAGGATATGTTGTTACATATTTGTACAAGCACATGATATAACAATACAATTTGGCCAATATCATTTCCCAATACTTTGTATCTCCCTCCCTACCTCTCAACCCTTAGTCCCATTCCTTTACTACTCTCTCTTTGATTTTTAGGAGACCAATCCCACCTTTATTTTCCTTTTTCCTCTCTAGCTTCTGCACGAGAAAAAAACAGGCTTCTGAGTTTGACTTATTTCACTTAACATGATGTTCTCTAGTTCCATCCATTTTCCTGCAAATTACATAATTTCATTTTTATTTATGGCTGAATAAAACTCCATTGTGTAAAAATACCACATTTTCTTTATCCATTCATTCATTGATGGACACCTAGGCTGGTTCCATAGCTTGGCTATTATGATGTGTGCTGCTACAAACATGGGTATGCATGTATCACTGCAGTAAGATGACTTTAATTCTTCAGGATAAATAATAAGAAGCAGTAGAGCTGGGTCACATGGTGGTTCCATCCCTAGTCTTTTGAGGAACCTCCATACTGATTTCCATAGTGGTTGTAAATTAGATGCTATCCCATTTATTAACTCCTGGCATTATTTCCCGAGCTTTAGAGGTCCTATTAAGAAAGTTTTGCCTGTGACCCTATATTTTCTTTTAGGAGTCGTAGAATTTATCATCTAATTTGTAGGTCTTTGATCCATAAAGAATTAATTTTTGTGCAGAATGAGAGATAAGAGTCTGGTTCCATTCTTTTACATATGGATAACCAATTTTTCCAGGACCATTTGTTGAAAAAGGTTGACCTTTCTCCAATGTATGATTTTGGCACCTTTGTCGAGGACCAGATGACTAAAGATGTGTGGTGCCGTGACCAGCAGCAACAACAAAGGATCTCAAGGAGGGGGTGATAGGAGATTAAGAGAAACAGAGAAAAAACAAAACAAAACAAACAAACAAACAAACAAAATAAAACAGACATTTTTAAGCAAAGCTGGGGCCAGGTGGGACACTGTCCTCAGAGGGAGGAACAATGACCAAGAATTAGCTTGGCAAGTTTATTATATAGGGTCTCATAATCAGGAAGTTCAACTACAGAAGCTTTGTAAATTTTTCAAGAGGCTTCTTTGTGCACTAAAAAGTTACAAAGCCAAAAACATTTCGTGGCTGTCCTGCTTTTATGGGGCTATCCTGCTGTACCCAGGAAACCCATTATACTGGAACATCTGATAAGTACTGATGTCAGAGCTGAGTTTCAAAGCTTTACATACATTCTGACTTTGGCAAGGAATTTTTTGTCAGGCTTAGCTTTTGCCTACACTGCAGGACCAGCCAATGACCAGGGTTCATTTGATCTACAGTCTGGATTTCTCTCTGTGTCTTCTATCTGCACTATTGGTCTAAAAGTCTATTTTATGCCAGTACCATGCAGTTTTTTGTTACTATAATTCTGTACTATAATTTGAAGTTAGGTATTGTGATGCTTCCAGCCTTGCTTTTTTGGGCTTCAAATTGATTTTGCTATTTTGAGTCTTTTATTATTCCAAATGAATTTTTGGACCTTTTTTTCCTAGTTCTGTGAAGAATGTCAATGGTATTTTCATGGGAACTGCACTGAATCTGTATATTGCTTTTGGTAGCATGGCTATTTTGACAATATTAATTCTGCCTATCCATGAACATGGGAGGTCTTTTAATCTTGAGGTCGTCTATTTTCTTTCTTCAGTATTCTATAATTTTTGTTGTAGAAGTCTTTCACCTCCTTGATTAGATTTACCCCAAGGTGTTGGTGTTTTTTAAAATTTTTTTTTGAGACTATTGTGATTGGAATTTTCTTCCTGATTTTTTCCTCAGCAGATTTGTTGTTGTTATATACGAAAGCTATTGATTTTTGTATGTTGATTTTGTAACCTTCTCCTTTGACAATTTGTTGATTGGCTCTAGCAGTGTTTTGGTGGAGTTCCTTGGATCTTCTAGACATTTTAGGCTACAAAGCCACACTTATAAAATACCAAAAAATTTGATATAATTCCTTGCATCTTATCAGAGCCTTGCTAAGTTGTGGATGCTGGTTTTGAACTTTTAATCTTCCTGCCTCAGCGTCCTGAGCTGCTAAGATTACAGGAGTGGGCTACCACACCCAGCTTTCCCTTGGCTTTTCTGACTTGAATCCCCTGGGTAAAACCTAAATTACAGGGTTTAAAACAACAACATCAACACCATCGATTGGGCAGAAATAAAATGACTACAAGTAATAGGAAGGAAAAACCTAAGAAGCTGTGAAGTAGCATCAGAAGTCCTGGCTTTTCAGTTCAGCTGTGACCCTGGGCAAAGCACTCAACCTCTTTGAATCTTAGTTTTCTCATCTGTAAAACAGAGATTGATGAAGATAATTTCCAAGGTCATTCCTGTCCTCAAGGTTCTATGAATATTCAATAGCATACCCAAGAAATGAGATGAAAAGCTGGCTCCTCTTAGTTTTAAGAACAGGTAGGCCTTGTTTTCAACTATCAAGGAAGGAGTGAACCATCTAACTGAACTGATGATATATGACACATTTTCCAAAAAGAGAGCCCTCAGAAGTTATAATCCAGCATAGGTCCTTGAATACTGGTTTTCTAACTCCTCTGTCCTTTATTTATTTATTTTTTTTAAGCAGTGAAGTCCTTTCTCCAAATGAAATATATTGCAGGAAAGTGCACTTTATGAAACATCATGTACTATCAACATAAGTGGAATGGTTTTAGTTGTATTGGGGATGGAGGGGATGGGGTGAAAGTGCTGCCTACTCCTCTGATTCCCTTCAAGGGTTCCTTGTTATACTGTTAGAAAACCACTGCCTTAGAATATGGTTTCTATTTCTTCATAGAAACAATAAATTTGAGGTCTTTTTTAATTTTTTCAAAGCCCAATTTCTTTCTTCCCTTGTTTCTTTCTTTCTTTTTTTCGAGACCAATTTCTTTCATCTGAATAAATCTGTTTTTGGTATCACTATTAAAGTTCTCCATTGAGAAGTGTTCCCCAAACACTTGGTGTTATTGCATAATTTGAAGAAAAAAAATTAAATCATGAAGAACTCTGAAAATGAGGTATACTGTAAAATTAGAGTGAAAATATCCCCAGGCACTTAGGAAAACCATGAGGAACCTATTAAAAATGAAGGTAAAGGAGAAAAAAATAACTTGACTAAAATAAAATGGTTCATATAAGTATTACTATTCTATCTTTCACTGTAGTGTTTAAGTGTTCTAAGAACATTAAAAATTACACTCATTATAAGCAAATAATGTTGCTCTTGTCTTTGATGACCTACTGTGAACACTATTCCTGGTAATAACCAAATTCTATTGGTAGAGCAATTATGAAAAACTTTAAAAACTCTAAATACTTTGGAAATGTGTCCTGCCACTGAATTACCTTTCCTGCTCAGTAATTTTGGCTCCAGGCTCACTGTGGTTTGGCAGGGATCATGTTTATGTGGAGTAAAACATGGAGAGAGACTCCAAATGAGGTCACGGAAGTTTGACAGTAACGACCTCCAGCTGAGCCAGCGGAGACCACTACACAGAAAACAGCAGATGCCAAGAGAGACAAAAAGACTCTAGATCACCAAACCTTCTGAAGGTTTCAAAGCAAATATACTTTACTGCTGAAGGATAAATGTGAGAAGACATTAAGAACCATCTGGAATTGGGGGTGTGGAATCTCGGATTACAATGCTGAATGACTAAAGATGAGATATTTGATGCAATCCTGGTCTGAAAAATACAAAATTTCCACTAGGAGCTCTTAAAGCTGTTATTGGTTCATACATTATTTTATGATTTCTGAGTAAATCAGTCATTCCTAGTTCTTATATCTCTTTGCAAATGAGAAAATGGAAGTACAGAGAGGTTAAATGAATTGAATATGATCAACATAACCATACAAACCACAGAGCATGGAATGGAACCATGTGATGTATATCACTGAATATCTCTGAGAAGTGACCAAAAACCCACTAATAGTGGTCATCATCAGACAATTTCAGAACTGAGAGGGGTGGACAGAGACTTATTCTTCACTCTATCTCCTTTTGTTCCTTTTACATTTTATACTATGTGTACCCCTTATTTAAACCCCCAAACATTTAATTACATAAAGCTCTCACAGAATACAAGTAGTTCCAACCCATCTCTTTCCTGTCCTCCACAAAGGAAGCCACAGGAGGCTTAGCAGAGACTGGGTGACCTGTGGCCACTCAAATCTCAGATATGTGGTAGGGGTGGTAGAAAGATGGCACAAGGTTTCCAATGTGACAATGTGTAGGGAAGGTCTGTCAGGAGCTCTGGATAATGGGGATGTTGGGGTAAATTAAAATCCATATGTTTTTAAACATTAGGTGGGATACAGCTATTTATGCTAATAAGATGGATTTTAACTATCCATTGGTCATCTGTGGTCCAAGTGATTTAAGAAATCAAACTCCACTATATACTAGACAGGATTTGAAATATTTTTAAATAAATATTTTTATATTTTCCTTTGGCCCACAAAACATGAAAAAGTAATACTTTTTTTTTTTTTTTTTTCAAAAAATGAAGACAAACTTACATCTGAGGTGAGAAGGGTCAAGGGAAGGAAAAAGCAAAAAAATACCAGTCTTTAAGACAGAAGAAAAAAAAAAAAAATAAAATTGTCATAGCTTGTAAGACAGAAGACAAAATAAAATTGTCTTTGAGTCTGGCACCAAGTTTCCTGGCAACTAGGACAAAGAGAGAAATTTGAATAGTTCCATGGTTTTCACTACTCACAAGGGGATACACACACATTCCAGATCTTCAAGGGAAATGGAGCTACTCCTCATGGTAAAAGTCCATGTATATTTGTATTAGTATCTTGTACTTGTGCAGAGTCTAGTAACCCACAGCACTCACTGTCTAAAGCTGCCCTTTTCCCATTAGTCAATCCTAAAATGACTTTCTTTTGCAGAATTTCATTAATATAAGGGACCCTGGGATATTAAATGGGCAGTCCACTTAATAATAAGCCCAAAATAAATGAAGTGATGGGTTTCATACATCTGTTTCTTGCTGTATGAGGCCTAACACAGAGCCATGACCCAGGAGGCAACCAGAGATGCAGGTGGGATGTCAAGCTAAACAGTGAATGAACTAATATTTCCTGTTTCCTGGGACATGTGTGACCCAGAATAAGATCTATAGTATTTATGGATAGACTCTGTGTCCTTTACATCTCTGCACACATACCATTTTTCTCCACTGTAATTATTTTTGATAATAATTACTTTGCATGTGATAACCATGGTACCACAAGGTTATTTGCTCTGAAAGGGCCAGAGGAGCAGGTACACTCTGTGGTTGATTAAAAGAAGATGAGTAGGCTTCTGTCAGGGAATAGCACAGCAGTATTGGGGAAATCCCTTCTCTACTCTCAGACCTCTGAGATGAAGGGTGTGCATCAAACTTAGCAAGAGCAAAATAGAAGTAGCTTATATGAGAGGCTGCTTTTCTGCCAGGGTAGTCATCTTCATTGTCAGCTGGGGAGACATTCATTTCTGTAGAATCGCTGCCCATGTGGAAAGGGACAGTGATGCTGAGAACAGCACACTCCGGGGGTGAGCTCAAACCTTGGAAGGCTGTCTGTCTGGTGATTGGGCAACTGTGCATGGGTATGGGTGTGATAATGGCAACAGACTCTGGTTCTTCTAAGTGGCTGTTCCTTGTTCTGAACATTATGGTTAATGTCATACAATGGTGTTGTTTCTTCACTAGTAATCAGAAGGAATCAGTCCTTTAAATTATGATATTATTAGAGCAGATAAAACAAATGTCTCACTTTCTCTGTACTGGCAAATGAGCCAAATGAGCTGGTAAGAGAATGGAGATTTCTGTTGCCTGGGAATGAAGTCTCCATGAATCTATCATCATCATGCCACAACTTAGGGCTCACTTTGGGCAGATGTGGTCAAGGATACCTCTCATCACCCTTAGATCATACCATTACCTTGAACTTCTCCTCATAGTTCTCGAAAGCTTCCATGACCATACACACGGCCTCCATTGAGCGCTCAAGCCGGCCATCCACTCCATTGAAGCGATACATACTGCCAGACACATCTACCACCAGGCGCAGACGCTTGGGTTTCTCTTGTGGGCTCCCCAGCTGAGGGAGGGAATGAAAGAAAGAGCTTGTTAACTACAATGTTCAATGGCTGTAGTCCTGAGGAGCTCACATAGGCACCAGAGTGCTAGTCATGAGGTGGGCAGATCAGCTGCAGGCTTGGCCCTGCACAAGGTTGACGAAGCTGGTGAAAGATGCCTGTAGATTGTATTTCAGTAATTGGAATTACATATGGAAGTTAGGATCATATGAAAAAGATTTTCCTTTGAAATAGAGCCCTTTCAAGGCCCAATCTAGCCTAGTAAAGTTGCCTTATGGAGACTGATGCCTTAAAATAATCTGGAAAGATATGAACACCATCATGTCATTTTCACTCCATGCCTCAAAATCCGTAATTCTAGCAAGAGTCTGTTATTTTGGAGGGAAGCCAACATCAATTTTATTTGTATCTCTTATGCAGTCACTTGAAAACCATTTCCCATGTAGGCTGCAAGAAATATTAGATTTTTAAAACAAGGTTATGTGAGAAGGGGTCTGGCAAAGAACCTAAGGAAAATATTTTTTAAGTGTCTTTTGTCCTTAGTAAGCTTTAAAATTTCCTCAAAGTTAATGAACTAGTGCTTTTTTTTTTTTCTTTTTTTTTTTTTCTGGGCAGTTTAAAGCATGAAAATGGCATTAAGCTGATGGCTAGAAGCAACTATCAGTTAGATGTGAAACTTGAAAGATTCAGTTTGATTTTGGACTTCTACCTGCCAATGTGCAGAATTTTAAAAAAGCTTGTCAGTTTTACAGAAGAAGAAGAAGAAGAAGAAGAAGAAGAAGAAGAAGAAGAAGAAGAAGAAGAAGAAGAAGAAAGGAAGAAAGATAGATTCCAGATTATTTTGTTATTGTAAACTTTCTGATATGTATAAACACTAATGGCAGAGCCAGTAATTTTAAAAAATGCTCTAGGTATTAGAGGATAATGGTTTGGAGCCAATTCTATGTATTTCTTAAAACTTTGAGTCTGTCCAAATGTCACACATGCTTTCACGACTACTCACAATATCATATGTATCCAAACACATTTGTTGACCACAATGAATCAGTAAAGAACACAGTTTTTGACTCACCCCAATGACACAGAAATAAGAATTCACCAAATTACCACCAGATCCCCTCTGAGAAAACACTTAAGTAGATGGACTCTCCCTGCTCTCTCCAGGCACTGCTCCCCCAACTCTCAATGGGAACTTGTCAACTCTGGTTATGTAGGGGTATAGGAAATCAAGAGACTTAATATTTCACTCCATTGCCATTATATGGCAAAGTTTTCAAAACTATGGCTAAAACTTTACTTAACACACCTAGAGTTAAAGGAGAATTCCTTATTTCCTAAAATTTTCTTAAATCACATGAGGGACGCAGATCTTTAAAGGTACAGAATAGTAGAAAACCACCAAGATGACTCTCTTGCTCTCTCTCTAGGATTCAGAGACAACAGGATGCCCTCAGTTTCCCTTCTAGGATGCCTGCTGTGTGTCCCAGGAGTGGGTCTATGGGCCACATGGGCAGCTCTCTTGGCTACTGGCTTCTAGAGGTTTCTGCCAATGGGAGGGACTGGAAGATCAGAGTGAGAGGCTGGGGTTCCCTCAGCTTTTTCTCTGCTGTTGCCCAGGGGTGGGCTCTACCTCTACCAAAGGCCATATAGCTCCATGAACTACCTTCTCCAGGGTCCAAAACTACTCTCCTGCTCTGCATGTCAGACCTCAGGGCAGAGTTAGTTCCTGCTTTGTCAGCCTGGTTTCACCACATTGAATCTTTGGCTTTCCTAAATCCACCCCTATCTTTGTAAATACTCTATGTATACTTCTGTATTCAGTGCTACTTGCGTTACCCAGTCTGAGTGTGACTTATGTTTCTTGCTGAGACCTGAACATGTACAATAAATAGTATAATATTTATGTTTTTTTTTTCTTCATCATCATGTTCCTTTTTTTTGTATTATGATTTCCTTGGTTGCCACATTCAGGATTTATTATGTTTTGACACACAACTCAAGAAAGTGGGCTTCTAGAAACAAGGCCAAACTAAGCAAGTCCTCCACTACTTACTTGTGGCTCCAGCTCACCCCGACGTTTGTAGATGGCTTTTTCTCCAGTCAGCCCATCAATGATCTTGGCATCATCTAGTTCCCCAGTAGCTTGGTGTCTTAGCCACTGCCTTTCTTTACCTTTAGCCTAGGACACACAAACACATACATATAAGTCTTTATTTTAACTAGTTCTGCATGATCTTTGACACACTTTCTTCATGAATAACAGGAAACACATCGGGGAGCTTTTCAATACGTGATGGTTCTGCATGAACACAACTGCAGGAATGGATTGGTTTCTGCTCTGCTGACAAAGAAATGCCATTTATGTGGATTTTGTCAGTTTTAATTGTTTTAACATATGGAACATTTGAAGGGCATAGGAACAGGAAGACAGTATGAAAATGAACCCCTGGGGAAAGTTCAATATCTGGAAAGGTAATGGTGATGCATTTCCTATGGGTTTTCTGTCTCTGTTCTTCTAGAAAATTTATTAGGTACCAAAATAATCAGATTGAACTTGTTAACATTTTCAGAAAGCCCAGAGAGAATGTGATCTTCAGAAGTCTTCCTTTTGGAAAGAAATTTGCTACTCAAGTTCTCCATGTCTTAGTGTGTAAATGGAAACAGCTGGAAACAACAGCGCGTGAACATT
Source organism: Tamias sibiricus (assembly GCA_025594165.1). NCBI lineage: Eukaryota > Metazoa > Chordata > Mammalia > Rodentia > Sciuridae > Tamias > Tamias sibiricus. Next base: position 49,464,074 of record CM046663.1, read on the forward strand.
TTGTACCCCACACGTCTCTGATGTTCTATATTCTGAAATTTTCTGAATTATTTTCCTGAGGTATTTTCACATAACATTTTGCCAAAACACAACTAGATCAGGTGATAGTTAAATGACAAAGAACTGTAATATCCCAATAAAGGCATGTGTTTATTGCAGTCCATGACTATCTTTACCATAAGAACAGGGAAGAATAGTTAAAATGTTTTAATGCATACAAACAAGATTATAGGATGTATTTCATTTCTAGAAACACCAAAATATGAGAGGAGAGTGGACTTATGTTGCTGCCTGAAGCGATGGCCGCTTGGAGCAATGAAGCTGCGGGAAGAAGTTCAGAGGCAAACTGGAGACAAACAGCTTTTTATTCTGATAACTTTTCTCTCTGGCTCTAACAACGACTAACACGCGCCGCACACACCACCAAAATGGCGCTGACCCGATCAGCAATCTCGGCCAAGTCACTCGAGATCCCGGGCCAAGTCCCGTGAGACTACGGAAGGCGACAATGCCCAAATCTCCATGGCTCATAGTCAACTGCAATTCAAGCCATCTCCCCAAACAGGGCTCCTGCAGACTTATAGTTAGAATTTCAGCATTTTATAGTTCCTCTATGGTAAGATTATAGGATTTAAATTTATTTTTGTAACAATTACAATCTACATTTAAAAATCACAAAAATTACTTAGTGTGGGCTGGGGTTGTGGCTCAGCGGCAGAGCGCTCGCCTTGCATGTGCACTGCCCGGGTTCGATCCTCAGCACCACGTAAACATAAATGCATTGCATTATGTACAACTAAAAGTAAATAAATAAATAGTTAAAAAAAATTACTTAGTGTGTAGGCTTTACAACAGTGAAATCATCACTGGTTAATAAAACCATGTAGCAGCTAGGAGGACTGGGAAGGGAGTGATCAGAATCATTGCCTTGTCAAAATATTTATGAAACTTAGAATATTTGATGATAACAATGGCACATCTGTTACCAAACATGTTATATAATTTTACTCTGATACTAATCCCATATTGCTCTTAAACCCAGTTAATGAATTAAATTCCATGACACTTTGATGGTGGCTGACTGCTGTGACCATGTTCTCTTTTACTTTCTTAACTGTTTTCCATTTCACAATTCTGTGAGAGTCTGTCTTCATCTATGAGAGGCATTAGAAGCCTAAGCTCAGCAGCTTGGTATCTCCAAGAGTCACAGAATGTCACATTGAAAGGTACCTAAATGGTCATCCATAGTGGTGTTTCCAAGCATAAATTATCCTGGAAGTCTGAGAGATCATCCACTCCTGATTCCAGGAATGACAAGAAAGAGGAGACAGAAGCTAAATCCCAACTTCTGGTATGGGAAGGGCAACTGAGAAGGATGGCACTGTGTGATCAAGGTTGTCTGTGTGATTATTGAAATAGTGGAAAGGATTCTAGAAGCCTGTTCTTACCCCCTTTTCCTACCACCTATAACTCTGTATCAAGTTTTACATGACAGTAGCTTTGCTCCAGTATGCCCCATTTCCATGTGAGATCATGGTATTCTTATCAAGAATATGCATCTGGAAAAGACATACTTCTAAGATATACCTGGTACACAGGTTCTAGGACCCACCCACCAAAATTAAAATCTTGTGCTAGTGCCCTAGGAGTTTTCCCTCCCTCCCTTCCTTCCTTCCTTCCTTCCTTCCTTTCTTTCTTTCTTTCTTTCTTTCTTTTTTGGTACTGGGGATTGAACTAAGGGTCACTCGACCACTGGGCCACATCCCGCCCTTTTTTGTATTTTATTAGAGACAGGGTCTCACTGAGTTGCTAAGTGCCACACCATTGCTGAGGCTGGCTTTGAACTCATGATTCTCCTGCCTCAGCCTCCCAAGTGCTGGGATTACAGGTGTGCGCCACCACGCCCAGCTGGAGTTTCCCTTTCTTTACCTCATGTTTACATTAATACATCTGCATTAAATATAGTAATTTTAATAAAGGATTAGTATCCAGAAAACTCTTAAAAAACTCAACAGTAAAGCTCTTTTTCCGGCTTGAACCATGGAGGGTGCCGAAGAGAAGAAAAAGAAGGTTCCTGCTGTGCCAGAAACCCTTAAGAAAAAGCGAAGAAATTATGCAGAGCTGAAAGGTAAAGCGCCTGAGGAAAAAGGGTGCCCAAAAGATGCTTCGAAAGGCAAGGAGGAAGCTTATCTATGAAAAAGCCAAGCATTACCACAAGGAATATAGGCAAATGTACAGAACGGAGATTCGAATGGCTAGGATGGCAAGAAAAGCTGGCAACTTCTATGTACCTGCAGAACCCAAATTAGCATTTGTTATCAGGATCAGAGGTATCAATGGCATGAGCCCAAAGGTTCGTAAGGTGTTACAACTTCTTCGCCTTCGCTAGATCTTCAATGGCACCTTCGTTAAGCTCAACAAGGCTTTGATTAACATGCTGAGGATTGTGGAACCTTATATTGCATGACCCAAACCTGAAGTCAGTGAATAAACTAATCTACAAGTGCGGATATAGCAAAATCAATAAGAAACAAATTGCCTTGACAGATAATGCTTTGATTGCTCGATCTCTTGGTAAATATGGCATCATCTGCATGGAAGATCTGATTCATGAGATCTATACTGTTGGAAAACACTTCAAAGAAGCAAATAACTTCCTATGGCCCTTCAAATTATCTTCTCCAAGAGGTGGAATGAAGAAAAAGACCACCCATTTCGTAGAAGGTGGAGATGCTGGCAATTGGGAAGACCAGATCAATAGGCTTATTAGAAGGATGAACTAAGGTATCTACCATGGTATTTTTTTAATCTGGTCAGTTAGTAAAACAGTACCTGCTTAAAAAAAAAAAAAAAACTCAACAGTAAAGAAAAAGTTTGCAAAATGAGCAAAAGACTTGAGAAAGAACTTCATTAAAATAGTTACATTGGCTGGCCTTGGTGGTGCATGCCTGTAATCCCAGCGGCTTGGGTGGCTGAAGTAGGAGGATCATGAGTTCAAAGCCAGCCTCAACAACTTTATAAGGCCCTAATCAGCTTAGTGAGAACCTGTGTCAGAATAAAAATATTAAAAAGGGCTTGGGATATGGTTTAGGTTAATCTCCCCTGGGTTTAATCCCTAGTACCCTCCCCCCACCACCAAATAAAAACAGATTGATGGAAAATATGCATATGAGAAGATCTTAAACATCACATGTTAATGTATGTAACATATGTAACATCAAAATAAAACAACTATGAGATATCACTCCAAACCTATTAGAATGATCAGAATCCAAAACTCTGACAACACCAAATGTTGTTCAGGATGTGGAGTCTCTCACTGTGCATGGGAATGCAAAATGGTGCTGCCACTTGGGAAGACAGCTTGGCAGCTTATTACAAAACTAAACATACTCTTATCACACCATTCACCAATTGCATGCCTTACTATTTACACAAATGAGTTGAAAACTTATGTCTACATAAAAATCTGCCCATGATATTTATGGCAATTTTATGCATAACTGCCAAAAATTTGGAAGCAACTAAGATCTTTTTCAATAGGTGAATGGATAAATTAAACTGTTGGTACATCCAGAGAATAGAATACTATTCAGCCCTAAAAAATGAACTATCAAATCTATTTATAAAGATACCACTGTAGGGGCTGGGATTGTGGCTCAGCGGTAGAGCACTCGCCTAGCACGTGCGCGGCCCGGGTTCAATCCTCAGCACCACGTACAAATAAATGCATTTTGCACAACTAAAGCAAATAAAAAAATGTTTTTTTTTTTTTTTTTTTGTTTTTTTTTTTTTTTTTTTTTTTAAAGATACCACTGTAATATAGTGATCTGAAGTAGTTTGTTATTTAGGACATTCTTGTATGTGACTAACCCATACTAGGTCATTTATCATTTACCACAAGAAGTTTTTATTTTATTTTCTTTAGTACATTTGTGAGAAAGAAATCCTACTGGTTAGCTCCAGTCCTTAGTGTTCAAGGTTAATTTATTATGAGGCAGCTCTTTAAGACCACAAAGTGAACAAATGTTAACTCCTCGTGTGAGGTTTGTGAAGTCCTGACTTAGTGATTTCAATTCCTAAGTAGCATTAGAGTCCAGATGTTGCAGTAATAGATTCACAGCACAAGAAGGGAATTATACATGACATGGACCTGAGAGGCTGAGGGGAAGTGGCAGAGTGATGAACAGAAACAGAGCCACCACCCAGTGGAGTTTATTTAATAGTTCAACAGCACCGTGGAATTCTTCTTTTGGTATTCATGCTAATAATACTTCGTAAAAATGACAGAAGGGGCTCCTGTTTAGGACACATGTTCCTATTACTGTCTTGGTAAAGGAGTTACTGAATTTAAAATATTTTCCTCTTAGAATTATTTTTGCAGTGCGAGTGAAAAAGAGGGATATGCTTTTTCCCATAAATCTACTACCTTTTCTTGCCTTTCCTTCCTCCCTCCCTGAAACTTCCTCTTTCCCTTTCCCTTCTTCTTCTTGTCAAATTCATATATAATATGCTTATGTTAAAGTACAGAGATCATAAGTGCAGATCTCAATGAACTGTGCTGTGAAAACACCATTTAACCACCTATACCTCTGAAGTCTCCCAGGGCCCTGTTCTGGATTTTACTCTCCCTCTGCAAAGGTAACACCTATTCTGATCTCTAATAGCATTGAATAGGTGTGTCTCCGATTTTGAACTTTATAAAAATGGAGTCAAATAACATACACTCTTGTCTCTGGCTTCTTTGGCTTAACAATATCCTGTGAGGGTTAGCTATGTTCTATCTAGCAGTACTGTATTCTCTCTCACAGGTATAACAGTATTATATTATATGACTTGCACAATTTATTATATCTATAATTCCATCTAAAATCCCGCTGTATTCATTTTGGGACTATTTTGAATAATGCATTTTCTAGAGAAGGAACATGGGCATTTCTGTTGGGTGGAAGCTCTGAGTCACAAGATTATGAATATATTCACCTTTAGTAGATATTGCTACTCAGTTTTCTAAGGTGGTTTATCTAATATACATTAACGTGAGCAGTGTACAAGGGTTGCATTTGCTTATATACTCACCAACACTTGATATTTTTAATCTTTTTTTTTAAGCCATTCTGGTGGGTACACAGTAAACTCCCTTTATTTTAATATTTATTTGCAACAAATGAATTACTTTTGGTCATGCTTGTCACTGACACTTTCAGGATCATGAATCAGTAGCTTTTGTTTTTGAGAAGTGAAAGCCTGTCTCAGTCTTTTGATCCAGAGCTACTGCACACAAAAATATTTTTCTAATAGTAGCACTGTTCTCTAGTTCTCAAGTATATAATTTGCAGATAAATAAGGGAAAAAAATATTTTTTATCCTTAAACCCATCCACCAATACTTGGAAACTCAAAACAGGAAAAAGCCTGTCAGAATGGATGCCCTTGGGGGCCATGGGCTACAGGGGGAGTTCTTTAAAAAGTCATTGAAAGCTGAATAGGAATATTTATTATTTTCAGAGCTGGGGCTGTGTCTCAGTGGCAGAGCACTTGCCTAGCATGTGTGAAGCACTGGGTTGGATCCTTAGCACTGAATAAAAGTAAATAAGTAAAACAGTCATTTAAAAAAAAGGAAATATTTATTATTTTCAATGTGTATACAAAGTCTTCTGTATTTTATTGTATTCACTGAAATACTTCTAGAAATACTAAATACACACTCTATTTAGTTTTTAGTATTTTTAATTTGTTCTTTTTAGATCATACTGAATTTAAATACATACTTTTACTTACAACAAGGAGTCATACTTTTTTAAAAAATAATATAGTCCTCGTGAATAAAGCAAAGTATCTTCATGAACATGTCCATTTGCTTAGTATTATATACTAAATTCATACTAACAAGAACTCATTATTAAATTAGGTTGTGCGACTAAAAAGTCTAACTTGTGGCCCTTCTACAAAAGAAATATAGTTTTACTACTTTCATATACAGAACACTCTGACTAACTGAAATGCTCAGAGAATGATGTATTCTGGTTAATTCATTTTCTGGGAAATCTTGGTTAGCTAGGAAGCATACACACACATTTGTAGCATGGAGGACATTAAATAAATAATAATGACCAAAACCAATTATCTTTGTGGTTTGTGATACTGTCTGTGATTTCAGCACTGAAAACATTCTGATTAATCTGAAGTTTTCACTTATTTGGGTTCTGGTTAAGCAAGACTTCCTTCATCTATAAACTCTACAATTATGACAGTTTTCTATTATTTTTTCAGAAGAGAGTGGTGGAAAATGTAAGCATTCTATAGAATAAAGCATGGAGAAGAGCATTCATTACTATTTGTTGGGTGAATAAGTAACTGTAAATGAATGTTTGAGGATAGCTGGCAAGAGTGATTCTCTCATTAATATTAGCTTCCATAATTTTAACTTTTCCCCATGTTTAGCCTACCATTTGGACAAAAATATTTGCTTTATTAAGGAATTTTTTGTATAGTGCCCACAAAATAACAAATTATTAATTGGTAGAAATACATTTTACTTTGGTTCTAAATATTTTGACATAACAGTTAAAAATATCTAGCTAAATATCTGTTGCATTCTAAATTGTGAAAGAATATTGCAAAGAAGAGAGAAGATGTGTATCTTCTTATTCCATGGAGTTCCTTTTCTTTTTAAAGTAACACCTCATTATGAGGGAAAATGGGTATTCATATATCACCAAAGGATATTCTAATTAGAAGAATTTGTGCCCTTGGACACAAATGTGGTTCTAAATCATTACTTTGGATGACAGATTACTGTCATTTTACATTCTGTTTTTAATGAAGAAAAACAACTTCAGTTATTTTTCTTCAAGAACTAAATATGTTGTACCTCAAAAGATCTGGGAACCACACATATGGGTGTGCCTTTATAATAGGTATCTTAAACTTAAGAAGTTCAAAACCCCAGAATCTACCACAGCAAAAGACAAGGGGCAACCCACTGTTTCAGGTGCTCAGGCCATATATCTGGGAGACATCATGACTCCTATTTTACCCACCGAATCCACTGGTAAATCCTTTCACTTCCTGCCAGTATCTGACCCTCTCTACCGTTTGCATGTCTATCCCTCACATGCCAGCATTAATTCCCACCTGTACCACCACACACAGCCTCCCTCTGGCCTCCCTACTCCCACCTTCGCCCTTTTGCAGACCCCTCGTCACACAGCAATCAGAGGAATTTTATATAACATGTTGTAATTTGAAAGAAATTTCAGCAAGAAGAACTGCTGACATGATTGTGCTTAAAAAGTCAGATTAAATTTATATTTCTGAAATCATTTTAAAGAATGAAAAAATTCACTTTTTTCATATGTAACATGGAGTATCACACTTTTTACTTTTAGTCCTCATTTATACCAACTTAAGTAACCAAAACCAACATAATTAACTGAAAGTATTATTAATTTTTATTTAAATTAAACAATTTTTAATTAAAATAACATGGGAATTTAGGCACTGTTTATTATTGAATTCATGGTTCATCACATTGTATATTTTTTATAAAAACGATTCCTTTTTTTCTTATTCTTATTTGTTTAACTTAGCTGTACATGACAGCAGAATGCTTTTCAATTTATCATACACAAACGGAGTGCAACATTTCAATTCTCTGGTTGTACACGATGTAGAAATGCACCATTTGTGCAATCATACACGTACCTAGGGTAATTGTTGTCCATCTCATTCCACCATCTTTACTACCCCCACAAACCCTCCCCACCCTCCCCTTTGCCCAATCAAAAGTTCCCATTATTCTCCCCATTATGGTTCACATATTAAAAACTTCAAATATCATGTTTGACACTTCAGCATAGGTGTCCTAGTAGTGAGAAAACATACTAACATCCAAAGCAAACATGTGCTTTCTTTACAAGTCTTCCCTCTTCCTGTGTTCCCTAGGTCTGTCCTGTAGGGTTTGAAAGTTCTCTGCTTCACTCACCCCACAGTTAGTCACTATCTTCTTTTCCAGCCACTAACATGATTCTTGAATTTGTCACACCTTTTCCATTTTCACTTCATTTGCCCCTGTTTTGAGTTCCTATCACTTCTCTCGTAAACAACTGAAATGACTTTATGATTTGATTTCCGTCTTTCACCTCCTTCTTCTCTGTAACCTTCTCCCTTCTTGGCCATGCCACTTCCTGAAGAAGACAGACCATGCCACTCCTCTGCTCACCCATCTTCATGGCTCTTCCCTGGTTACAGACATATCAGCCTTTGGGGATTCCCATTCTCTCAGCTTTCTCTTCCACTGGTTTCTGTCCCCAAGCCGATCCCCAAACTCTGAATATAGTCATTGTAGACTATTTGCCATTTTCCAAGCAGCCTGGTACTCAAGGCTGTCTCCTACTCAGAGGTCTCTTCTGTCTAGAGTAATGCTTCACCAGTTGCTTTCGGTCTTCAAATACTTGTGAGCGCTCAATGATGTAATAAGCAAAAGAAAACTTGTACGGAAATTTGACAAAGAAATATTGTTTGTTCAATCTAATATTAGAAATTTGGGGGTTGTATTTTATATGCCATTTTCACAACTTTTTCCAGCAATTCATTTCTTTTTTTGGGCGGGGGGGCACTGGGGATTGAACTCAGTGACACTGAACCACTGAGCCACATCCCCAGCCCTATTTTGTATTTTATGTAGAGACAGGGTCTCACTGAGTTGCTTAGCACTTTGCTGTTGTTGATGCTGGCTTTGAACCCACAATCCTACTGTCTTCTGCCTCCCTAGCTGATGGGATTACAGGCATGCGCCACCACACCTGGCTCTAGTAATTTAATCTGGCCCTTCTCCACAGAAGGTTGAAAAGCATTGGCAATGTTGTCTGCCCCCTCCTATCCTTCAAAGTAAGTTGCCATTGGAAGCCAGGACTATCCTTCCTGCTTCCAGTTCAAATGACACTTTCTCCATGAAAGTGTCATTAGTGTTCTCCCCCTAATCATCCAGCTCAAAAAAAGACTCACACATTTGTCTACATACCCACATCATCTTGTTCATCTTTCTGTGGCATTTACCTATTACATCTTCTACACATAAGTGTTCTTCCCTAGAAGGTTAGTCATTGAAGGCAAAAATCCAGAGGCAAAATGGATACATAACAATTGTCTAATGAGTGAAACAGTTGCTATGGATTAAATAGAGGAATGGGAAAATGCTTACTGTCTTAGTAAGTCAAGTGGATGCTCAGAGTAAAGCCCGAGTTCCTGACGTGGCATCTACCTGCCTTTCAGCCTCCTGTCCTTGTTCACATTTCACACTGGGTGTATCTTGCCTGTGCCTGGCTCTCAGCTCACACCTGAGACCACACAGTGTTGTGTCTTTGTCTGTCTGCTGTGCCCACTGCTGGGGCATTGCTCCCATCCTTCCCTGGTTCACACTCCCATGTCCTTCAAGACTCGGGTCATGTATCCCTTCCTTCAACATCTATCCCTGGCTCCCTTTCCTCTGGGCTTCTGCTCCATTCTATGTATCCCTCTGTCAAGGCACATATATTAAGCTCAAATGATCTGTTTAGATGTCTGTCTTCTCTGCTGCTCAAGTCTAGAATATTCTTAGTATGAGGACAATGTCTTATCAATCTTTGTGCTCTATTTGCCAAGCACAGGGCATGCTCCATGGTCACCATTCAAAAACCCCAGTTGGGCTGGGATTGTGGCTCAGCGGTAGAGCGCTCGCCTAGCACGTGGGCGACCCGGGTTCGATCCTCAGCACCACGTACAAATAAAACGCATTGTGTACAACTAAAAGCAAATAAATAAAAATATTTTTAAAAAAAAACCCACTTATCTGAACAAAAGTTCATTTTGAATCACTAGAAGATAAAAAGGAACATGATTATTGGTTCATGGAGATCTCATTCTGGCCAAAGCAATCAAGCCAGGCATTTAGATGAGAATAAAATTACTGATTATAGATTAGAAAAACATTAGAAGATGTGATTATAATCAGTGGCTTTGGGAATGGATATTTTATTGGGGAGTGCTGCAATCAAAGATTCTAAACCGAGTATAACTGAAGCATTTATAGACTCTACTATGCTAGTGAGAAAATTCTTACCATGGACTCAGAAGAGGAAAAGCTTCCAATAATCAGATAGATCTCTGTGATATTACATAGAATTCAGTCAAGAACGCAAGGAAGCTCACTGGTTACAGCTACCTTAATTGAGAAGAATGACATGTACTATGACACAGGTACATGAAGGAAACCTTAACATGGGTGGCATGGCACTTCCTGCTCCTCAAATCTTGGCCCAGACATCTAGAACCAATGTGTGGGCTAAAACTGGGCTTTGGGAAGTCATCTCCAATGATGATTTGCTAGTTACTGGCCAGACTCTGTGCTGCTCACCATGGTTACTGGGATTACAAAGCAACCTCAAAACAGCTGGAAGGTTTTAGTCAACCAGAGCCACATAGGACTGGCAGAAGATGGCAAGAAGACATCAAACGGAAGCCTTTTTACTTTGGTTACATTTTGAAGTTTTATATTCTACACAAGTCTGTCCATTGTTGGCCAGCAGGGGGTTTTAAAGTAGCTCTCCCTCTTCTTTCTCTCTAAGCTGAAGACTAGAAGGCCCATCTGAGAACAATTTTCCCCTGTGAATTAAAATAAAGATTCAATAAGGGAAGCATCTGAAAATGCTGTGTTGGCATTTGTTCAATGATCAAAAATGTTTTTTTGACTACATATGTCTACATATGTATGTCTAAAAAAATATATACACTTACATATATACACATATTTATACACACACACATATATATACACATAAAGTATGCATTTTATGGAGTTAAAGAGTTGGAAGATGATAACAAGGAATTTATAGATAATAGGAACCTGAGCTTTGGGCTTAGTAGTCTGTTTCACTGACCATATAAACCAGGAAAAGTTATACCACCTTCAACTATCAGCCACTAATTGATGATGATGATGATATGATGATGACAATGACAATAACAATTTAGATGACGAAGTAGAACATAAGGGAACTAGCAGGATACCTGGTGCATGTGTGCTCCCATTATAATGAAGGAGCCCTAATTAGGAAGGGCTGTTGCAGCTAGCTGGAAGCCATAAGTTCCACCTGATATGTATGTGACGCACCTGTAGGCACCCGCAAAGCTGAAGGTATATAACCGGGTGAAAGCGGTCCGAGTTAGGAGAACGGAGAATTCAGTCAGTCGGGCAGTCACTCGGTCAGTCAGAAGAATCAGAGCGGCCAGAACGTAGGCAGAGCGGTTACAGAAGAGAAACCAGATAGAAGACAGAAGAGAAACCAGATAGAAGAAGTAATGACTGGTCAGAGTTAGGCCGAGGCTCCTGAGGAAGACAGAAGACAGAAGAAAGAAGAAGGAAGAAAGAAGAGAGGAGAAAGAAGCTCTAATCTTTCTCTAAGCTAAGCTCTATCTTTCTTTCTCTCTAAGACTCTAAGCTAAGCTAAGAAGACAAGAAGAAAAGCTCTCTTTAATCTTTCTCTCTAAAAATCTTTCTTTCCCTCTCTAAGCTCTAAGAAAGTAGAAGTAAAAGTAGTAAAAGCTTTTCTCTGCCTCCGAGATTTCTTCCCGGGTTTCGGTACCAGGCAGCTTACATTATAATAGTGGCATTATTTGCTAAGATTATATCTTAAAATTTTTGCTATTATTTAAGCCCCCCCCCCTCCTTTCTTCTGATTTCCATGGTGGAAGAGAATAAAAACTTACCTGAAACTATGAGTTACTACACACACACACACACACACACACACACACACACACACACATATATATTCCTTTTTTGGGGAGGGGTGTTGGGGATTGAACTCAGGGGTGCTTTACCACAGAGCCACTTTCCCAGCTCCTCCCCCGCTTTAAAAATAATTTTCTATTTTGAGACAGGGTCTTGCTATGTGGCTTAAGGCCTTGCTAAGTTGGTGAGGCTGTCTTGGAACTTGCAGTCTTCCTACCTCTGCCTCACAATTTGCTGGGATCACAGGCTTTTGCCACTTCACATGGCTAATAACTGTATTAGGATAGTTACTAATTTACTAATTCTAATTCCCTCAAGTGTTTTTTTGGGGGGTACCAGGGATTAAACTCAGAGGTACTTGACTATTGAGCCACATTCCCAGTCCTATTTGGTATGGGTCTTACTGATTTGCTTAGCACTTCGCCATTGCTGAGCTATCTTTGACCTCGCAATCCTCCTGCCTCAGCCTCCCAAGTCGCTGGGATTACAGGTATGTGCCACCGCATCTGGCTCCCTCAAACATTTTTTTTATTATATTTTTTCACATTTTTTATGGGTGTACTATAGTTGTACATCATAATGGGATTTGTTGTTACATATTCATACATGCACACAATATAACAATATAATTTTGCCAATATCACTCCAAGCATTTCCATCCTCATTTCCTGCCTCCAACCCCTTGGTCCAATTCCTCTACTGATCTATTTTTAATTTTAATGAGATGTTCATACCCATATTTCTTTTCCTTTTCCTCTCTAGCTTCCACATGAGAGAAAACATTTAACCCTTGACCTTATGAGTTTGACTTATCTTACTTAACAAAATGGTCACTAGTTCCGTACATTTTCCTACAAATGACATAATTGCATTTTCTTTATGGCTGGATAAAACTCAATTGTGTATAAATACCATATTTTCTTATATATTCATCCATTGATGGACATATCGGTTGGTTCTATAGTTTGGCAATTGTGAAAACAGGTATGCATTTATCACTGTAGTATGACTTTTAATTCTTCATGATAGATACTGAAGAGTGGTATAGTTGGGTCATATGGTTCCATGTGTAGGCTTCTGAGGAATCTACATACTGATTTCCATCGTGGTTGTACTAATTTACAATCCCAGTGACAGTATAACACTGTTCCTTTCTCTACATCCTCTCTAGCATTTACTATCATCTGTACTCTTAATAACTGCCATTCTGACTGGTATGAGATAAAATCTCAGTGTAGTTTTCATTTGCATTTCCCTAACTGCTAATGATGTTAAACATTTTCCCACATATTTGTTAGCCATTTATCTTTGCCCTTTTGAGAAGTATATGTTTAATTCATTTGCCCATTTATTAATTGGCTTATTTTATTTTTTTTTGGTGTCAAGTTTTTGAGTTCTTTATATATTCTAGATATTAATCCTCTGTCAGAAGGGAAGCTAGCAAACATTTTCTCCTGTAGGTTCTCTCTTCACATTCCTAATTGTTTTCTTTGCTGTACACAAAGAAAAAAAAATAAATTTGATGCTATCCTACTTATTAACTCTTGGCATTATTTTCTGAGCTTTAGAAGTTTGATTAAGAAAGTTGTTGCCTGTGCCTATATGCTGGAATGTTGACCCTATGTTTGCTTTAGAGAAATTGCAGAATTTTTCATCTAATTCCTAGGTCTTTGATCTATAAACAGTTGATTTTTGTACAGGGTGAAAGATAAAGGTCTAATTCCATTCTTCTACATATGAATAATCAGTTTTCCCAGTACCATTTGTTAGAAAGGTGCCAATGTATGTTTTTGGCACCTTTGTCAAGGATCAGGTGACTGTGGACGTGTAAGTTTCTCTCTGTGTCTTCTATTCTGTACCATTGGTCTATGTGCTTGTTTTTATGCAACTACCATGCAGTTTTTGTTACTATAGTTCTGTACTATAATTTGAAGTCAGGTGTTATGATGCCTTCAGCATTGCTTATTTTGGCTCAGAACTCCTTTTGCTATTCTGAGTCTTTTACTATTCCAAATAAATTCTAGGACTATTTTGTTCTAGATCTGTGAAGAATGTCATTGGTCTTTCAGTAGAAATTGCACCAATCTGTATTTTGTCTTTGGTAGTATGGCCATTTTAACAATATTGTGTTTATTCATTAACATGGGGGGGGGTTCTATCTTATCAGGCCTTTTTCAATTTTTTTCTTGTGAGAAGAATTTTTTTCCTGATTTCTTTTGCAGCAGATTCATTGCTGTAATATAGGAAAGTTATTGATTTTTGTATGTTGATTTTGTAACCTGCTACTTTACCAATTTGTTTATTAGTTCTAGCAGTGTTTGGGTGGAGTTCCTTGGGTCTTCCATGTATAGAATCGTACTGTCTGCAAAGAGTGATAATTGAACTTCTTCCTTTCCTATTTTTATCAATTTATTTCCTTTTCTTAACTAATTGCTCTGGCTAGAATTTCTAGCACTACATTAAACAGGAGTAGTGGGAATAGACTTCCTTGTCTTGTCCCAGATTTGAAAGGAAATGCTTTCAGTTTTTCCCCATTTACTGTGAGGTTGGTTTTGGACTTTTCATATACAGTCTTTATGACATTGAGGTAGTTTCCTCCTATCCCTAGTTTTTTAATGTTTTTATCATGAATGGGTTCTGAATTTTGTTGAACACCTATGCATCTATTGAGATTACTAAGTGATTTTTGCCCTTAATTCTCTTTATGTGATGAATTAAAATTATTGATTGGCATATATTAAACCATCCTGGCATCTCTGGAACAAAACCAAACTGTTCATAATGTATAATATTCTTACATTGAACATGATTTCATAATATTTTATTAAGAAGTTCTGCATCTAAGTTCATCAGGGATAGTGGTCTATAGCTTTTTTTCCCCCCTTGATGTGTCTTTAACTGGTTTTGGTATGAGTGTGATACTGGCTTCACAGAATGCATTTGGAAGTGTTTCGTTGTTTTCTATTTCATGGAATAATTTGAGGAGTATTGGCATTAATTCTTCTCTAAAGGTTTGGTAGAATTCAGCTGAAAATCCGTCTGGTCCTGCACTTTTCTTTGTTGAAAGGCTTTTAAAAAAATTATTTTTAGTTGTCAATGGACCTTTATTTCATTTATTTATTTTTTATATGTGGTGCAGAGAATTGAACCCAGTGCCTCACACATGCTAGGCAAGCACTCTACCACTAAGCCACAACCCAGCTCTGTGAAAGGCTTTTTATTACTGCTTGTATCTTATTGCAAGTTATTGGTCTGTGTAGGTTTTCTATGTCTTCTTGATTCCAAATTCCATTTGGCAGGATGTATTTGTCCAGAAATGTATTCACTTCTTCTAGGTTTTCCAGCTGATTGGAATGTAAGTTTTTAAAATAGTCCCTAATGATCTGCTGGATTTCTGAGATGTCTGTGGTGATTTCTCTTTTTACATCTCTAATTTTATTAATTTGGGTTTTCTCTCTTCTTTTGGTTAGTTTGGCTAAGGGCTTATTAATCTTGTTTATCTTTTCAAAGAACAAACTCTTTGTTTCATTGATCCTTTGTACTTTAAAAAATTTATTTCTTCTAATTAGTTATACATGCATGACAGAATGGATTTTGATACATCATACATAAATGGAACATAACTTCTCATTCTTCTGGTTGTACATGATGTAGAGTTATGCTGGTTGTGTAATCATATATGCAAATAGGGTAATAATGTCTGATTCATTCCCCTATCCTTCCTACCCTTAAAACCCCTCCCCTCCCTTTCATTCCCCTCTGTTTAATCCAAAGTACCTCTATTCTTCCTTAGCACCCCTCCCCTTATTGCAAATTAGGATCTGCATATTGGAGAAAACATTTAGCCTTTGGTTCTTTGGGATTGGCTTATTTCACTAAGCATAATATTCTCCAGCTCTATCCATTTACTGGCAAATGCCATAATTTCATTCATCTTTATGGCTGAATAATATTCCATACCACATTTTCTTATCCGTTCATATGTTGAAGGGCACCTAGGTTGGTTCCATAGTTTAGCTATTGTGAATTGAGCTGCTAAAAATATTGATGTGGCTGTAGTATGCTGATTTTAAGTCCTTTGCGTATTAACTGAGGAGTGGGATAAATGGATCAAATTGTGGTTCCATTCCAAGTTTTCTGAGGAATCGCCATACTCTTTTCCATAGTGGTTGTACCAATTTGCAGTCCCACCAGCAATGTATGAGTGTACCTTTTTCCTCACATTCTTGCCAACATTTATTGTTGCTTGTATTCTTGATAATTACCATTCTGACTAGAATGAGATGAAATCTCAGTGTACTTTTAATTTGCATTTTTCTAACTGCTAGATACGTTGAACATTTTTTCATACATTTGTTGATCGATTGTATTTCTTCTTCTGTGAAGTGTCTTTTCAGTTTCTTAGCCCATTTATTGATTTTTTTTTTTTTTGGTGTTAAGTTTTTTGAGTTCTTTATTTATCCTGGAGATTAATGCTCTATCTGAGGTGCATGTGGTAAAGATTTTCTCTAATTCTGTAGGGTCTCCCTTCATAGTTCTTGATTGGTTCCTTTGCTGTGAAGAAGCTTTTTAGTTAGATTCCATCCCGTTTATTGATTTTACTTCTTGTGCTTTAGGGGTCTTGTTAAGGAAGTCAGTTCCTAAGCCAACATGGTAAAGATTTAGCTTAGTTTTTCTTCTATTAGGCACAGTGTCTCTGCTCTAGTATCTAAGCCCTTGATCTACTTTGAGTTGGGTTTTGTCCAGGGTGAGAAACAGGCATTTAATTTCATTTTGCTATGGATTTCCAGTTTTCCCAGCACCATTTATTGAAGAGGCTATCTGTTCTCCAATGTATGTTTTTGGCACCTTTGTCTATGATGAGATAACTGTATTTGTGTGGGTTTATCTTTGTGTCTTCTATTCTGTATCATTGGTCTATATGTCTGTTTGAGTGTGAATACCATGCCATTTTTGTTACTATGGTTCTGTAGTATAACTTAAGGTCTGATATTGTGATGCTTCCCGTTTCACTTTTCTTACTAAAGATTGCTTTGGCTATTCTGGGTCTCTTATTTTTCCAAATGAATTCCATGATTTCTTTTTCTATTTCTACAAATAATGTCATTGTGATTTTAATAGGAATTGCATTAAATCTGTATACCACTTTTGTTAATATGGCCATTTTGACAATATTAATTCTGCCTATCTAAGAGCATGTGAGATTTTTCCATCTTCTAAGGTCTTCAATTTCTTTAGTATTCTGTACTTTTCATTGTAGAGGTCTTTCACCTCTTTTGTTAGATTGATTCCTTTATTTTTTTTTTTTTTGAGGCTATTGTGAATGGGGGTAGTTTTCCTAACTTCTCTCTCAGTAGATTCATCACTGATGTATAGGAACACATTTGATTTATGGGTGTTAATGTTATATCCTGCTACTTTGCTGAATTAATTTATTAGTTCTATAAGTTTTCTGGTGGAATTTTTTGATCTTCTAAATATAGAATCATGTTGTCAGCAAATAGTGATAGTTTTGAGTTCTTCTTTTCCTATTTGTAGCTCTTTAATTTCTTTCTTCTGTTTAATTGCTCTAGCTAGGGTTTCAAGGATGATGTTGAATAAAAGTGGTGAAAGAGGGCATCCTTGTCTTGTTCCAGTTCTTTGAGGGAATGCTTTCAATTTTTCTCCATTTAGAATGATGTTGGCCTTGGATTTAGCATACATAGTTTTTATAATATTAAGGTATGTTCTTACTATCCCTAGTTTTTCTACTGTTTTGAACATGAAGTGGTACTGTATTTTGTGAAATGCTTTCTCTGCATCTATTTAGATATTGATGTAATTCTTATCTTTAAGTCTACTGATGTGATGAACTACATTTATTGATTTCCATATGTTGAAACAACATTGCATCCCTGGGATGAACCCCACTTGATCATGGCATACTATCTTTTTAATATGCTTTTGTATGTGATTTGCCAGAATTTTATAAGAAGTTTTGCATCTATGCTCATCAAGTATATTGGTCTGAAGTTTTCTTTCTTTGATGTGTCTTTGTCTGGTTTTGGTATCAGGGTGATACTATTTTCATAGCATGAATTTGGAAGGGTTCTTTCTTTTTCTATTTCATGGAATAATTTGAGGAGGAGTATTGGCATTAATTCTTCTTTGTAGAGCTTGGCTGAGAATCTGCCTAATCCTGGGCTTTTCTTAATTCGTAGGTTTAAATTTTTTTTTTTTTTTTTTTTTTTTTTTTTTTTTTTTTTTTTAGTTTTCAATGGACCTTTATTTTATTTATTGATACATAGTGCTGAGAAGCTGAGAATTGAACTCAGTGCCTCACCCATGCTAGGCAAGTGCTCTACCACTGAGCCACAACCCCAGCCCTAATTGGTAGGCTTTTGATGGCATCTTCTGTTTCATTGTTTGAAACTGATCTGTTTTTTATTCTCAATTTCATTGAGTTTGGGCTCTGATAGCAATTATTTCCTTCCTTATACTGGTTTTGAAATTGATTTGCTCTTCTTTTTCAAAGACCTTAAGATTCATCATTGACTGTTTATTTGGGATGCTTCTGATTTTCTTATGTAGTCACTCATGGCTATAAAATTTTCTCTTAGAAGTGTCTTCATAGTGTCCCACAGGTTCTGGAAATATATCACTATTTTCATTTGAGTCTATGAATTTTTTATTATTTCCCTTGATTTCTTCTATTACCCAATAGCATTCAAAAATGTAATGTTCAATCCCCATGTGTTTATATAGGTTCTATAGGGTTCTGTTTTGTTGCTTTCTAATTTCATTCCATTATGATCTGATAACATGCAAGGAATTATATCAACTTTTTCCTTATCATTAAGTTGTTTTTCTGTGTTCTCTTAGAATTAATTGATCATTTTTATAATGATTCTTTTGAATTCCTTATCTGATATTTCATCCACATCAATATCTCTGGGGTCCATTACTGATAAATTATGAACTTTAGGAGGTGTCATGTTACCTTGTTTTTTCACATTTCTTGTATTCCTGTGTTGGGTTTTATGCATCTTTTGGGATGGATTTCTCTTTCATTCTTTTGTGTGGGCCTTTTTTTTAGGGCACAGTCTTCTCTTGCCTAAGTGTCCTAGAGTGATCTAGATCAAGATCCCACCATAGGTACCATGTCCACAGTCTTTGTGTTAATTTTTCTCATTTTTGCTGTAGCAGTGAATGTATATGGGTGGACTGAGGGGCCTACCCATAGCTGTTTCTATATGGGGCCTGGTCATGAGTTTGGGTTTTTGTTTCTTCTATTCTTTGTATTAAACTATAGCTAAAGATTGAGATATATATCTCAGGGTGACACTATTTTCATAGCATGAGTTTGCACTGATGTGTGTGTGTGTGTGTGTGTGTGTGTGTGTACCAATCAGCAGAGCAAGAACACACAAACAAGAGCACACAGACACACATTCTCATTGAAAAATGAAGGAATCATTTCCACTGAGGTGGTCAACATAGTCAACAAGAATGAAAAATCACTGTCTTTGCCCAACTGTCTTTCTTTCCATTTCTTCTTGAGCTATGTGCTGATAGGGAGAGTAAGAGCTGGCAGTTGTTAACACTTTTCACTTTTTGTGTTGCTCTCTGAGCTGTTTGTTGGAGTGGCCGAAGCTTGAAGCTGAAATGAGTCTCAGCTTTCCTTCTAATCAGAATAAGGTAGGATGGAATGGGAAGTACTGTCAGTTTTGTCTGTACAGACCAGATGAATGCACTCCCAGGATGGGGTTGCTGCAGAGTTCTTTGAGGGGCGCTCCAATGGGCACGGCCTAGGTTTAACCAGGCCTCGGGGGCTTTGTTGAGTGCTGTCTGCTTTGGAGAGACTAGAACAACACACCCCTAGTACCTGGCAGTTGCATCTCTGATGAGAGTTTGGATCTCAGGAGCCTCCCAAGAATTCTATTCATGAGGGAAGGAGCCAATCCTCCACACACTCTGCTGCCCATAGACACAGCTTACTCAGACTTAGTCCTTGAATATATCCTGGTATTCACTTTCCTGACCCACTTCAGCTGGTCATGTGAGCTGCCAGACTCAAAGGAGATAAGAGTTGGGCTCACCTTGGCTTTTCAGACTCGAATCCCCCTGAGTAGTCTTTCTGTCCCTGTTTAACTCATGTTCTGCTAGATACACCCTAGGCCATATGGTTGGCACTTGGTAGGGCAGCATGGCAGTGTTTGGTATGACTTCTCGGCTCCACAACAGCAGCTGCAGCATGGCTGCTTCAAGATGGCTCTGCCTCACCTCTCTGTGGCCAATTGGGAAACACAGAATACTTTGCAAGCACCAGTGTACTGTGCATCCTCTGGATCAATTAAGTTCAGGTTGCTTTTCTAATCTCAAGTTTTTCCATACCAAATCTGTCTGTTGTATTTCTCTCTGGGTTCTACCTCCCTTTGTGGTGAACCAGCACCACCACAACTGCTGCTGTCATAAACAGCTTGCTCCAAGGTACTCTTTCTTCTTTAATATATCCAAATTTCTGAGTCTCTAAGACGCTCTACCTGTCCAATATGGAATATTAGTGAAATCCCTCTTTGACTCACCTCACTGAGGAGCAGTAGTCCTGCTGCTTGAATCCCAAACCACAGAGCAACTAGGAATGCAGCCTCCCTCTAACCCGCCATCTTGAATCTCAGCAATTTTTAATAGGTGTCAATTGTTTTCCAGCCTTAGTCTATCTTATGGATTACTTTCACCTGAGCCTTTTCCAGTTTTCTTTCCTTTCTTTTTGAAAGCTTTCTGATGCTGGCCTCACAGCTGTGATGTTTGGCAGAAGAGTCCTTTCTTGATGCTAATCCTAATCGTAAACCAAACTTCATTTGTAAGCTACTGAGAAGTCACAGTAGTGAATCTGACTTTTCTTCTTTTGACTGATCTTATAATATTATTTATTTTAAAGAGTTTTGATGGGGGGAGTAAGTACAAAGGTGTTTGTAACAGAAGTATAGTAAAGCACCTAATGAAAACCAATCAAGACATTAACTCATACCACATACGGAATCTGGCTCCTTTAATTTAAAATCTATTTTGTATTCCTTTCTGGTCCTCTGAATCCTCTAAGAGTTTTTGTTTGCCCAAAGGGTGAAACTAATATCATTCACATGTACTCATGGTATTAAGGGCTAGTCGTGATCTGGAACCCAAGATGCTGCCAGCCTCCTTTCTTGTCCTTGTCTCCATCCATTCTTGCTTTTCTCTGAACTCACCATGTTCTCCCTTATTCATGTGCATTTGGACATTCTGTTTCCTATATCTGGAATGTTTGACCTCATTCCCCCTTGGGAAATTCCTCAGCACCTCTCAAGAGTGAGCACAAGCATTACATTCTCCATGAAGTCTTTCCTTGTTCTTTCCATAGCTACATGTACAAAATTCTCTACAGAACTTTGGAAATCATTTGTCTTCTTTGAGTTTTTCCTTTGAAGGAGCTGGGATTTTTTTTTTGTTTGTTTGTTTGTTTTTCTAATGTTGGTATGCATTGGAAACATAAGAAATGAACAAATGATTATATTACACTTATTCTTCAGTCTTAGTACAAGTACCCTCACCACCTCTGAACACTCCTTTTAGCCCTAGTCAACTACTGCCTTGCCCTGAAGTTCAGAGACTTCCTGGAAACTGCCCACTTGTCTTCAATACCCAGCACAGTGAACACTTCTAAGTGGGTGACTGGAAGAAAGTTCAATTGCTCAGTGTCATGTTGTTTACATAGTTTACTGGTTTATCCTAAATAACAGCATGTGGATTTGTTTAAGCAAATGGTTTAATTCTTACATTCCACAGATTTTGAATATATGTATCTGGATAATCATTATAAATGTCTTTCCTAACTTCCTGACACAGTTTAGAGAGCTTTCTAAAAACGAGGCTTTCCCAGAGTTTTGGGAGAAGATGGTGCATTAAATCTGCATCACAGAACTTCTAACACCCAGTGTCTCATATAAAACTTTCCTCAAAAGGATAATTACAAAGATCATAGAAGGAAAGGGTAAAACTGAAGATAATCAACTTCAAACACTTCATGGAAAGGACTCAAGCATGCCGAGCAGGGTGAAGAGGCATGCATGTCTTGGACCTGAACCTCCTTTTCCTCACCCCCCTGACACTAGGTTTTGTTCTCTTGTGGGATTTTAAAGAAGATTCAGCCCTTCCTTAATTACTTGTGCAAATTGACCAGAATATCTGCTTAGGAAATATTGACATTTTAATATTTTTAGGAGCAATAGCAGTATCAACTGGTTCAAGAGTTTTGTGAAACTGAAAAGAGCCAGGCAGTATAGGGGCAAGTGCAAAGCAGTAAGAAGGGCTGCGGGGGATAAACAATAGTCACCTGGATAATACAGAATGCTTCTGTTTCTTCAGAGTAAAATGATTTATAGGGAAACATTTATATTTGTGAATTTCCAGTAAAGGTGAGATGCTCTAAGATCTTACATGGGGTTAATGAAGAAGTTTAGTGCCTGCTAGGGTTACTGGTAATTTTACTGCTTCCTGGATAGGGAGAAAGGTAAGGTAATATATTTTTCTTTGGAGCACTTAACTAGGTGTGTTTTGCTCAGTTAAGGCATGGGGGTGAGACCATAGTTTAATGCGGATAATTTGGCACTGATTAATTTTTTCTGATTGGCTGGTTAGGGTTCAGATAACTATATATGAAAGTTTGGGGAAGTGTCCAGATTTGGGCCCAAGTTATTTTCTTGATCCAAAATGGAAGATTACCTGTAAATTATCCAAGATGATTCTGAGGGAATGCACCTGCCGCCGAACAGCACCTGAAAATCTTTCATAGGTTGCAGCATCATATTCACTCATTTGAATCTCCTTTAGCCTGAAACCAGAGGGGTAAAAGAAGACAAGAGTTTACAGCATGTTCATGTGTTCTTTTACTTTTATTCACCTACTGTTAAAATTGTATGAAATTCCTTGGAAACTCAGACTTCAAGGAGAAAGGGCAAAAAATAAGGTCTCCAGCAATGCCTTAGATTCAATGTCCAGTGGTATGCTGGTGAATGGCTAAAAAAAATGCTGGCCAGAACCTGCCACCTCTCCCCAAACACAAAAAGGCCCTGATTTGTAGTACATATTTGCTGATTTCTGTTGTACAAATATTACCACTATAATAGATTTCAAGATACCAATAGAAACACTGAATTAGAAAGAATGCACAACTGACTCTCATGAGCTAGTATGAATTGCCCTATAATCCACCATCACTGTATCCCAAAGACATATTTTGTGTCAGCAGCTGGTCAGTTCATGTGGCAAATTTCCTAGAAGGTGTCCCACAGGTTGCTTTTTTTTTTTTTTTTTTTTTAAATGTATGTTTTAGTTGTAGGTGGACACAATAACTTTATTTTATTTTTATGTGGTGCTGAGGATTGAACTCGGTGCTTCACGTGTGCCAGGCAAGCACTCTACCACTGAGCCCCAGCCCACAGGTTGCTTTTTAAGACTGAGGTCTTATATTTATTTGACCTAGAAAATTGCTCAGGTCCGAAGAAAGTAAGTTATTGTGTTTCTATGTGTCCCAATGTGATAGCTTCCTTAAATTGCTAATGATGTACTTTAAATAGGATAGTTGTATTTTAATATTACTGTGGCTTTGAAACTCTACTCTTTCAGTACACTGCTCATTTTTATAACTATTTTCTTCAATTCTTTCTGCTGTAGCCCCACTAACCCACTGGCGGTTCCCTGCATACCCATGGACCCATGGCTTGGTGCCCCTATAGGTGATTCTTTCCTACCAGGAATATTCTTTCTTTGCCTCTTTGCCTACTAACTCCCGTTTACCCAACAAGATCAACTAAATTATTACCTTCTCTAAGAAGGCTGCTCTGGTCCCAGGATTTATTTTCTGTGCTCTCTTCTCAATTCATTCCTTCCTCGGTCAGAGCGTTTACTACCCCAGCTATTACTGCCTGCCTCCTATCTCCCCAACTAGGGTCTGTAGTTTTTTTCATCTTTTTGGGTACAGTGCTCAAAATAGATCCAAATAGATGACTGTAATGGAACAAGATTCAGAATTATTTTAGAGATGGCTTCTTAAATTAATCTTAAGTAGAAGGGTATTTCTCTGAGGACCTCTTCGGGTTTTATCGTGTTGAAGCCATATTTACAGTGTTGGTGCTAATATTGGCCAGGGAATAATGAACACATATCTCAAAAGCCTAACCATAACACAATCATCTAAACTACTGTTTGTGTATGTGTGTGCATGTGTGTGTGTGCACATGTGTGTGTGTGGATGTGTGCAATGTTAGAAGAAAGGATCACAGGTATATAGCTGAAATTCTTATCTAAAGTATATTTACCTCCAATGCTGAAGAAGAATAAATGTTTTCTATTCTCTGACAGGCACTGGGAAAAATCCATTTAGAGTACTGGGAGCTTATTAGAGCCTGACAATGCTGGACCAAGACTACCATGGGGGCAGATTGATCATTCCTGCCTTACCACCCAGTTCTGTTGGCCAACACTAAAATGTTTCAAGTTCCAGTTCAAAGGCCGCATACTA
Source organism: Tamias sibiricus (assembly GCA_025594165.1). Classification (NCBI taxonomy): domain Eukaryota; kingdom Metazoa; phylum Chordata; class Mammalia; order Rodentia; family Sciuridae; genus Tamias; species Tamias sibiricus. The sequence goes on from CM046663.1 coordinate 49,488,384, forward strand.
GGAAGTCTTGCTTAATCTCTTGAGTAAAACAGTCCATTCCCATTTCACATACCTTTTACAGACTTCTATCATGGAAATTTATGCTTCATCACTTCAGAGATTAGGTCTGTTTCCCTCTATCATAGCATTTCTCAAACTTTTCTTTGCCAAAGTAGAAAATATGCTTCACATTTATATCCAGTACAAACAAATGCATAAATGTGCATGTGTATAATTGAAAAAAGATTTAATTTAAAATAACTTTCTTATGTGTAATGCACTTCGATGCTTTCTATTCTATTTCTCTGGGAGAAAGATCACATTCTCTCTCTCTCTCTCTCTCTCTCTCTCTCTCTCTCTCTTTTCCTTTGAATATCCAATATCTAGCAAAACACCTGGCATACAATAGCACTGAATAAATGCTATTAGATAACAATTTGAAAACACTATTGATGAGTAACTATAGACAAGATCATTATAACATGTGAATGGTTGTTTCTCAAGGTGACATACCAAGGTGGCCCTATAAATCTTATTAACTTTGTTCAAAGAACAAAAAGGAATGTGTATCTGGGACTTGACCTCATAACAATATCTCTTATGTTTAGCTTTGGCAATCTCTGGAACTTCTTTATAAATTTTCATGAAATTAAGTTATATCTGAAGTATCAAGGCTGACAGGAGCTGGGCACAGTGAACACTGCAGGATTTGCTACCTACTGACTTTATGTGTTGGAAGTCTATATGTTCTCTCTCAAAGGAAGGAGACTACTGCTGACTAGAAAAAAAATGTAGACATAGCTTATCCTTGTTGGGAAGGCAATTAGGCAGGAGAGGGAATGGGAGAGGTAACATACAGATACACATACATATATATATATATATATATACTTAATACTTGCATATATAGAGAGATATAAATATATTAGGGAAGGAGTCAGGGCAGTTCTAGGTCATCTGGGGCACAGTAGTCTTTGTAGCCAGATCAGCTATAGGTATAGGGGTACCTTTAGTGTGATCACTTTGCACCTAAAAGCACATCACATGCTGTTTAATTATGATGAAATCTGTAAATCATATTACAGATTGTGTCATCTTTCATAAAGGTCACCTACAAGGTTCAAAGCATGTAACAAATTCTGAAAGACTAAGGCAAGGAATGAAGAAAGAAAACAGGAAATTTTAGCTCCTGAATTAGATAAACTTCTAATTGCTAATATTCTGAAGCCAACAAAACTAGCTAAAAATATATCATTCTGCTTCTATACCTCTGATCAAAACTGCAGGGTACAGCTGCTTAGCATCCTAATAATCTCTGTGGATCAACTGACACAGTGTATTTTTAAAGGGCGTATTTATGGGTATGTAAGAGTCTGGGTATTTTGGTTCTAATTTTACTCTTCTTACAGGTTAGAGTTAAAAAACTATGATTTTAAATCAATTATGAGGAAAACATACATTAGCTAAAAACTACTATATGAGGCTGATTAGTTTTGCAAATGGTAGCTGATGCAATTTCCACAGCTGACACCCATCCTAAATGTTTTCCTAAGTGTGTATGTGTACATCACTATTACATTCACTTTTTGTTGGTTTAATATTTCTGTTACATTTTATGCATGTCTCACGCTTCTTTCCCTGTGTTGTTTTGTCTGAATTGATCAGTTCTTGATATATAGGAACCAGTGTGTCTCAAATAAATGCTGACTAAATGCTATGCTAATGGTATGAGGAACCCATCAGTAGTATCAGGCTATTTATTCAAGCCAATGAGTGGACCTTCTGTCTGATGATGAGGACTGCCTACTGTTGGCCAGTCTCCAGATCAAGTACTAAAGGGTGATAGCTTTACAATTGACCCTCCATATCTATTGGTTTTATATCTGCTTATGAAACAATCTTGGTTCCAAAATATCTGGGGGAAAAAAAAAATCTTATGTTTCTAATGAACTCTTACAGACATTTTTCTCATCATTATTTCCTAAGCAATAAATTATATCAACTATTTACATAGCATTTACATTTACTAGGTATTATAAATACTTTAGAGATGATTTAATACATGGGAGGAATACAGCACCCAATCATGTTTAAAACACTAGAAAAACTAAGGAATAGAAGGAACTTACCCCAACATTGAAAAGACTATGTATGACAAACCCAAGGCCAACATTATTCTGAATGGAGAAAAACTGAAATCATTTCTTCTAAAAACAGAAACAAGCAAGGATGTCCACTTTTACCATTCCTGCTCATCATAGTTCTTGAAATTCCAGCCACAGCAATTAGGCAAGAGAAGGAAATTAAAGGGATACAAATAGGAAAAGGAAAAGCTCAAATTATCTCTGTTTGCCAATGACAGATTCTATATTTAGAAGACTGAAAACACTCCATCAGAAGACTTTGAGAGCTCACAAATGAATTCTGCAAAGTAGCAGGATACACAATTAACACTCAAATCAACTGTGTTCCTATACTCCAATGATGATTCTGCTAAAAAGAAATTAGGAAAACTATTTCATTCACAATAGCCTCAAAAGAAAAAAAACAAAAACAAACAAACAAAACAAACAAACAAACAACAACTTGGGAATCAATCAACCAAAAGAGGTAAAAGACCTCTACAATGAAAACTACAGAACACTAAAGAAAGAAATTGAAGAAGACCTTAGAAAGACCTCACATATTTCTAGATAGGCAGAATTAATATTGCCAAAATGGCCATAATACCAAAAGTGCTATACAGATTCAATGCAATTCCCATCAAAATTCCAATAACATTCTTAGAAATAGAAAAAGCATTTATGAAATTCATTTGGAAAAATAAGAGACCCAGAATAGCCAAAGCAATACTCAGAGAGAAAAGTGAAGCAGAAGGCATCACAATACCAGACCTCAAATTATACTACAGAGCTATAGTAACAAAACAGCATGGAACTGAAACCAAAATAGGCATGATGACCAATAGAATACAAGGCACGGAGACCCATGATGCCTGTCAACAGATAAATGAATCAAGACAATGTGGTAAATATAAAAAATGGATTTTTACTCTCAGCCATAAAGAAGAATGACTTTATTGCATTTGCCAGAAAATCGATGGAATTGGAGACTATCATGCTAAGCAAATTAAGCCATTTACAAAAAGTTGAAGGTCAAATGATTTCTCTGATACATGGAAGCTATTCCAAAATAAGGGGGCAGGATAAAAAGAAATAGGAGAAAGATCAGTGGAGTAGACAAAGGGGAATGAAGGGAAGGGAATATGAATGGGACAGGGAAAGACAGTTGAATGAATCTGACCTAAGTTTCCTATGTATATATGAATATACCACAGTGAATCTCACCATCATGTACATCCACAAGACGCTAATGTTAAAAAAAAAAACAACTATAAGTAAATAGAAAGAGCAGTAGAGTAGAGGGAAGGGAATAGTGGGGGAGGGATGAGAGAGGGAAAAGGGAAGTAATGGGGACTGAATTAGAACTAATTATATTCCATGTGTTATAATTATGTCAAAATGAATCCTATATATATAACTAAAAAGAACCAATAAATAAAAAAATTCATGAGAGGATATATGTATATTACATACAAATATTAAGCTATTTTACATGAGTGTCTTGGATATATGTGAATTTTGGTATCCTTGGGTGGGACCAATTTCCTATGAATACCAAGGGATGAATGATAAATGTACCATTACTTTTATGCACATGAATATTATTTATTCCACAAATGTGTATGAATACCTGCCATCTACCAGATGTAATCAAGAAGTTCTGTAATCAAGAAGTTCATAGTCAGTGGAGAGATGATTAACTACTCACACAAATAATTAAATGGGAAAGATTGATAATGGCTAAGAAGAAATGATACAAAGTGCTATAAAAGCATAATTGGCAGTATTTGACCTCATTCTCCTTATGCCCAGAGTGGTGGAAAATAGCTGTAAAACTAACTATTTGATGATAGTAAAAATTATTACCTTGTAAGTACATAATAATAGTATGTTGTGTTTGTAGTTTTGAGTTCCTGTATTGTAGAAAACACTCAGAGATACTGATGATGAAATGACAGAATATCTTGGATTTACTTCAAGATACTCGAGGGGTAGAAAAGAGAACCATTATTATTGTTGTTGTTGTTGTTGTTGTTTTGGTACTGGGGATTTAACCCAAGGGTGCTTAACCACTGAGGCACATCCCCAGCCTTTTTTTTTTTTTAAATTTTATTTAGAGACAGGGTCTCACTGAGTTGCTTAGGGCATCACTAAGTTGCTGAGGCTTGTTTTTGTGATCTTCCAATCTCAGCCCCTGGAGCTGCTGGGATCATAGAACTGTACCAGTGCCTGTCACTAGAACCACTTTCTTCTTGTAATTGGGGTATCATATCACAGGATTCATTGTATATTTTTCTCTATTTTCAATTCATGTTTGAAAAAGTCCATAATAAAGAGTTATAGAAAAATTTTCAGCAGAACTAGAGAAAATACTTTTCCAAAGCAATAAAAGTCCCACTTCTACGTGACAGTTGAAACAGCATTTTTCATGGTGTTTTGCTGTGCCTCCATCTTTCTCAGGATCATTGTATGTTTTGATTTCTCCCCTGCTTTTCATACCCCTGCTCACCTCCTCTGGATTTCAACCACCTTATGGTATTCTTTTTCTTCAACTGGATTCTTCTCTACAGCATTTAATAGAGGTGTATGATTTTCTTACTAATTCCCTTCTCTGCATCTTCTCTCCTCTTTATATCCACTAATTTATCTGTCTTATCACCAAGACCCCTTGACTTCTTTCCCCTGGAGGGCAATGGTCCTCAACAGAACCAGGCTATTATCACTAGTGGCACTCAGACAGGGGTTGCATACTTATGCCCAAGCACCACTGCAAGGCTTCTCTGTCTCCCTGTGAATGACATGTGTGCCAGAACACTCTGCTTGAACTGGCTAATTACCTGTGAAGAACTGAGAGGGGGCAACAATAGCAACTGGCTAGCTGGGGAGGGGAGAGTGATACATATTAATCATTCTGTTCTTTTCCTAAATGGATACTTTACTATTAATATGAAACATAGAGCACTTATTTTAATTCTAACATGACTTTTCATTGTAGTATAATTTTCCTCCTGCCTCTTTTTGAGAAATTGCAACTACTTTCATTCCAAAAATAGTTATCTGTCCTAATAACCTCTCTGAGAGGAAGGAAGAGTGAAGTCTCCACTCTGCGGAAGAGCAAATTCAGGTTCAGTAATGATGAATAAACTATGCTCACCTGGGAAGCCAGCAAGAGGGCTGGGAGCAACACTTGTGCTTCTCAGGCCCATCCTGAGGCTCACAGGCTTTCCTGAAGGTGTGGCCAGCAATTCACTATTGTTCTGTACTGTTTACTTGCAGATGTGAAAGCACAGCATGTAATGGAATACCAGATGTTCTACATGGGAGGAATTTCATCAGTCACATACACTTGAGCATGCCTTTTTCGAACTGCACCCAACTCCTTTCATGGAGAACAAAAATGTAAATCTGTTTCCCAAAGTGCTACCAAGTCCTTTAATCAGAAATGAGATATTGCTGGTTCGTTGGTGTTTTTCTTTTAGCTGAAGAACAAACATGGAAGTCTAGTGAAAGCATCTAGTGGATGGGGTCAATGAAGTGGCCTAGAACAGCCATGGAACATCTGAAGGCCACATGTACCTTGGCCTGGTTTCAAAGACCCCACCTGCCCACAAGGCCTCCCCAACCAACCTCATCGCTCATCTCTTCCCAGCTCTTACCCTTTTTCCTGGGCAGGCAAGCTGTGCACTCTGTCCTGGTGCCTCTGTTCATTTAGCTTTGTCTCATCTCCAAATCCTGGCAGAGGATGGGTGCTACCTCATATTAGCCCACTGATCTTGCCATTGTCTGTACAGTCTCTGTACCATGTGAGTTTAGCACCTAACAGTGTGCATGCGTGTGTGCGTGTGCATGTATGTGTGTATGAGTGTGCATGCACATGTGTACATGCATGTATGCAAGTATGTATGTGTCTGTTAGTCAACAGCACTGTTGTACATTTGAAATGAACACTCACCTCTGTTGAAATGCTCTCTGGCCCATCTCTCTTGCAGCTCTCTTGACCTCCTCGGGAACTGCATCCTTCTCAGCATCAGAGATTTGGTACACTGTGTGACCTGCATCCAGCCGATAAGGACCTCCTTTTCCCCCCAGACCTGCAGTATCTCTTCCTCCTGGAAAGAAACAAGGAAAATCCAGATGGTAAGTCTGAACCTGACCACAAAACAAAAATTAGATTATGGTTTTAAGATAGTTCTGAGAAGTAATCAGGCATGGTGGTGCACACCCATAATCCCAGTGGTTCAGGAGGCTGAGGCAGAAGGATCACGAGTTCAAAGCCAGCCTCACCAAAAGTGAAGCACAAAGCAACTCAGTGAGATCCTATCTCTACATAAAATACAAAATAGGGCTGGGGATGTGGCTCAGAGGTCAAGTGCCCCTGAGTTCAATCCCTGGTTACCCACCCCAACAAAAAAAAAAGATAGTTCTGAGAAGTATATTAATTGTACTTAACAGTAATTAAAGATTCAAATAACCTTTTTCTGAAAACAAAGGTTTTCCTCTATTTAGCATGATTTTCCATTTTTATCATCCATTGAAATCTACCTGTTTTTTAAATTCCATTATGAATTCTATGACACACACTTGATCCTATACCTCATAGGGATTGATACTCATGTGTACTATTTATTACTCTTCGTTATTTTTTCTTTTCCTACAAACTATGTGATGGATGGGATCATATTTTATTTATCTTTTTAACACTTCCATAACTGCTTAACCAGTATAAATATTTACTACATATCTGCCAAATAAATGAGCAACTCTTCCTTCACATGATACCTTATTTTCCCACAAAATATTAAGAGACAATGAAGCTACAGATAAAATTTCTTTTGATTTGAAAATGATGAAAAACAATACACAGAGAGAGGTTAAGTGACTTCTGGCTTAGCTAAGATCTGAAGCCAATTATTGTATCTACTTTGACATTTAGCTTTGAATAATATACAATGGATAAATATTATCAGTTTCAGAGCAGTCTTTCAATATAAACCCAAGTTTACATGTTTGTAAGTATGTGTCATGTAATACTATATGAATGGTTTACGTTAAAAATGAAAGTTAAATGGCTATAAGGCTAGCTAGGTAGCATTATAAGAGGTGATGGTGACATTGGCTAGATATATTCCAAATGAAATTATTTTAAAATACTACACTGGACAGGAATGATGTCGCCCACCTGTAATCCCAGGGACTTGGGAAGCTGAGGCAGGAAGATCACAAGTTCAAAGCCAAATTCAGCAACTTATCAAGGCCCTAAGAAACTAAGTGAGACCCTGTTTCAAAAGAAAAAATGAAAAGGGCTGGGGATGTGGTTCAGTGGTTTAACATCTTGGGGTTCAATCCTTGCTATAATCAATCAATCAATAAAATGCTACACTGACCAAAGAAAATACATACATACTTTGGTTAGAATTGGCCTTTGGGCTACCAGTTTGTTATCTTTGCTTTATAAGGATTAGAATATTAGTAAACAGTATATTTTGTTTGTTCACACATAACTTGAGAACTCATGATGAGACCTCAGTATTGTGGGACGATATTGTATATTGTAGTAAGCACAGTATTGTATACTATACTAGTTAAGGCAGAGTGCCTGAGTTTGAATCCTGGCTCCAATTCATAGCTGTGTTGTAAGGGAAATTATGCAAATACTCTGTCTCAGTCTCTTCATTTATAAAACAGGTATACTAATAAGATTTACTTCACAGGACTGTCATAAAACAAAAATGTTTAGAAAAGTATCTGGCAAAAAAATAAGAGCTATATAAATTACTAATCTTACAGTAATTATTTAGATAACTCCCATGCACAGAGGGAGGTAATTCTATATTTGTTAAGTGTAAAATTTGAAAGCTTTTAGACTTTGGTTAAATTATAATACATTTTTTTTTCTCCATTGAAGCTTTAATTGGTCTAATAAACTAAGGAAGAGCACTTAGCATGAACCACTTCCTTTATGAAAGTCCAGGTAGCTAATTTCCTTTTGGGAAATAGCATGACAACAGCCTATTAATTACAGCATCATTTGGAGCATATCTTAGTTCATTTTTATTTAGAATTGGGTGCTGGAAAATTACTTCTTGGATTTGTGTGATTCCTGGCTCCCATTCACAATCAGCCTGTGGCAGAGGGAACAGAAACTGGGTAGTGACACTGAGCCATTTATGGGAAGCTGTGTTTGGGACTTCATTCCCTCCCTCCAGAGGCTGTTCTTAGGAATGGGGAGATGTATTGAACTAGAGCTTAGCACTTCTTAAGTACTCAGAGGTTATCATTTGGAGAAATGAGGAAAGGACTTGCAACTGTTAGATAAGTCCCATGCACAAAGGCAACTGTTAGAGGCTGATGTGAGTGAGGGCCAGAAGGAGTCACATGGCCCCTAGGGAAAGTCACCCTGGGGTGCAGAGGACATAAAGGGGAAGTTGTTCATGATTTCTACTTCCCAGAGCTTTCAATTTGTACTTTTAAAGTACAAATTTCAATTTGTATGTTTAAAGTGAAAACTCTTGCTGGGGGTTCTGAGACTGCAAGGCATAACCTTAAAGCTAAGCTTGGACATCCCAAACCAGTTCATAAGATAAGTGGAAGGTGGGCAAGGGAGGGGGACTTTGAGGACTTATTGGGCCAAAGCTAAGTTCAATGTACAGAATTTTGAGGGAGAAAAATGACAAAGATAAAAAGACAAGTTAAAAGCAAGGGCTCTTGATCAACTGAAAAATAAAAGGGGAAACACAGATATATCATTTGGACAGGTATTAGAGTTAGCACATGCAAGCTGAATAGTAAACAAGAACTTTCACTTGGGAGCAGTCCCCTGCTGGGGAGCCTACATCTGGCCAGCTAGTTCCACAATGCATTCCATATGGATTAAATCTTGTTGGCTTGACACTACCTTCTAGATCAAAGGACATTCCTAAAAATAGCCTTTCTTTAAAGAGTTGCTTGATGAATAAACAGAGCAGGCAAGAAGCCTACAACCTGTTTGATAGCTCATTGTCTCAGCACAGAAACCCATTTCCTGCCCAGGCTTCAAGGCCAAGAAGTGCAGACCATCTTCAAGGAAGGTGAAGCTTGGAGTCCCTGCCAGCTCTCCTCAGGGCTCAGATAAGCTCAGGCAGTGTGCAGTCGGCCCTATTCTGTGGCCCAGCAGATGTGTTGGCTCTAGCTGCCCGAGGAAAAAGGAAGACAGCAGTCATGGAACAATGGTCCAGTCTGGCAGCCAAGAGGAAGGAATAGACTAGTTTGCTTACACATGGCATCCGTGCAAAGGGCAACCAATCCTCCTCTCTCAAAATCTTGCAACCTCATCACACTCATTTCTGAGATATGGAAGATAAGGCCTACTTCTTTTTGAAATTAGTTGCTTAAGAAAGAATATACTGTAGATTTCTGGCAGAAACCAAAGTACACACAGTTTAAAAGAAGGATATCATTATCCTAAATGCATGATTGAAGATCTGAATGGTACTTATATACTTTGTATACAAGCAGTTGTATGTAAAAAGATACTATACTTGTGCATTATGAATAAGTAAATAAATAATAAAAAAAAAAAAAAAAAAAAAAAAAGAAGAGATCAACACTTGAATGAGTACCATCCTCAGGCCAGCCACTGTGCTTTACTATCACAATCTCATTCAGTCTAAACCATGACCTGGTAAGACAGTTAGTATCACCCTTTCACCAATGAAGTAACTCCAAGGGGTTGAAAATGGTGTTGAATCTTGGGTCAGTGGAGTCTGTGGGAATCAAAATGACAGGTTCTTCCTATGTCTTGATGTCATACTGGAGCCAAGGGTAACACATTGATTAACTAATGGGGAAGGCTGAGAAGCACAGGTGGTCCCTGAGCCTTCTTTGGGGGTTGTGGGGAGCAGTGTGCTGGCCTGATGGGAAGCCTGACCCACAAGAATGTCATGTCTGTGCTACCAACCTGTTCCACCAGCCCAAGTATTGCCACCCACATGCGGCATGTTGTCTGGGTCCTCCTTCCCGTGTTTCGGGGAGCTCACATCTTCTCCACTGTCTCTGTTGATTGTTATCTAAAAATGAAGAATTGAAATATTATCACTATCTTGGGACGAACAATAGAAATTGTATGACAGAAAGAATTCTTTTACTGAAAGTCCTTAAGGTATCTCATAATCTTAGGCTTTATATATGACAGATGCTATTTGTGACTGACAAAAATTTCATCAGTTAACCTCCATCTAATTGGGAAGGAGATAAAGTACATTTTTAAGAAATTCTTTTTTTTTTTTTTTTTTTTTTTTTAAAGGTGAGGTTTCAGCTTCAGAATTTTCCTGGTGTAGAACATGCTGTGAACATTTACAAAAAGAATGAGACCTCCGAGAAACAGAGCAAATGGATCTTAACAGTCAGACACTTTCCCAGCCATTTAAAAAATTCACCACCTGGCTGATTGACCTTAGTCAATTAACCATACATTTTAGTCATTTCATTTTTTAAAGAAATTCCATTACTTTGAGAAATGCCATTTTACATAAAATATGTAGAAACAAAACCAGAAAATGCATATATATATATATATATATATATATATATATATATATATATATACACACACATATATATATGGCTCAGTGAACGATTTATGTTCTATATACCCACTTATACTAAAAGTTGCTTATTTGGACCCACTCCAATGTTATGGTATTTTGTATTTTTCCTAATCTGGCTTTATTTTAACACTGAATTTATGATTCTTGCAATTCAAACTGAAAAATTGGCACTTTAGCTCCCCCCTGTAATAACTTGCCCCTATTTCCAAAGCTCTTTCATTTATTTTTAAGCAACATACCAGAATACATATACTCCAAAATGAGGAACGGTGTTCAGAACAGTTCTTGCAATAAAACTGTCAGTGCTCAGACCATTTTTGGGACTTCCCCTGCCACTCTACCCAGCACTGACCACCTGTAGTTGATCCACTGGTCCAAATCTGGTAAGTAAGGTGATCAGGTGGAGTTTTAGTCAAAACCAGGTGTAATTAAATAATGACACTAGTTTGCTTACATGGGGTTTGACTCTTTTACAAACCAATTGTAAAGGAGAAGTTCCAAAAATGGTGTCAGCAGTGACTGTTTTATTGAAAGAACTGTTCTGAACACCATTCCTCACTTTGTGTGTGTGTGTGTGCGTGTGTGTGTGTGTGTGTGTGTGTGTTCTGGTATATTGTTTAAAAATACATAAAATAATTTGGAAGAGGTATGAAAAGCAAATTCCAATGTGTCTTGTATTTTCATCAAACATTATTTACCTCCTTTAGCCATTTCACACACTCCAGTCAGTCTCCTCCAAGAAAATAGATTTTAAGTACTGAAATTAATGGCCCAAGGCAAAAGAAAAAGCACCACTAATTGCTTCCACAGTTTTTCTAAAGACAAAAGGCTGATTCACAGTGGTGTTGGGTCGGGGTACATAGGAGGATTATAGGAACGCTAGAAAGGTCAAAGGGGAGGGAGGGGAAGAAAAGGAGCAAGGGAGGATGGAGGGGAAAAAAGAAAAGGTGGTTGAATAAGATGGATGTCTTTATCCTAAATGTATGATTGAAGATTTGAAAGGTACAAATATACATTGTATACAGTGTTTTGTAGAAGGATGCTCTATATGTTTATTATGAGTTGTAATGCATGCTACTATTATAAATACAACAACTTTGAATAAAAAGAAAAAAAAGTTAAAAAAATAGACACTACTGAATTCACTTAAGGGAATCAAAATTTTCTTCAAACAAGAAAATATGGCCCTTTATAACTTCTGACAGAACCTGATACACAAGCTAAAACACTTGATGTGTTTTCTAAAATCATGCTTTTGAAGTTGCAAAGACACCTGTAGTAGCCATCAGAGAGGCAGAAAACAGTGTATAAGTGCTGGGAGAAAGGAACTGATGTGCTCTTTGTCACCTGTGCGTCTTGTCATGTCATCTGCTGGGAAATGTTGCTGCTTGCATTGTCCACAAGGCAGCCCCAACCAACCTGCAGTGGGGGCCTAGACATGTGGGAAAACTGACTAATTCTTGACAAAACAATCATTAGCCCAACCCTGACTTATTTCAGAGAAAATATACTATAAAATTCTAGAGATGTTTAATTAAATGTAAGCCACCTGGGGTGCTGATATAATTTTGGGTCATCTTATGGATGCTGTTGTTCTCAAGGAATATATTTCTCTAGGTGGATTACATATGTACGTGCCAAGGTTTTGTGAAAGCCATTTTAGGGTCTCTCTTACATAAATAGATAAAGTTTCATAAAAGGAGCAAGCAGAAAGGCTCAAAGAGTTCAACTCAGAACAGAAGCTCAAACAGATACCAAGGAAGGACTGTCACTTGAAGAAGTTTATTTCCTGGGGACAGATGTGTGCTATAGAGCCACTGGCCATTCTGAAAGTTGTTAATTCTGTCTTTTGTCACTCATGTGTTGAGAAGCATTTGTAATACATTTCCCTTGAGAGGTGGTTTCTTCTAGAAAAAGCTCAAGTAAGTCATTCTAAAGACAAAAATAGACACTACTGAATGCACTTAAGGGAATCAAAATTTTCTTCAAACAAGAAAATATGGGCCTTTATAACTTCTGACAGAACCTGATATACAAGCTAAAATACTTGATGTGTTTCCTAAAGTGGACACTCTCTACTTCCTTTGAGGTAAATGTGCGGTGGTCCTAAGAATCATTATCCTATCACTTATGAATTTAAATGGAAAAAATACATGGATCTTGTAAACCACAAGTCATAATGTTTCAGAGTAAAGCAACCTTTATAAAGCCAGTACAGGGAAGGGACATGACTAACTAAGCCCTATAATTCTGGGCAAGGCTCATATATTTTAAACTCTTCCTTGAGCACATCCTTAAAAAAAAAAAAAAAAAAGCCATTAGTGAAATTATATAAATAACCAGGATATAATTCTAGAAGGAAAATTAGCTTTTGGAAGTATGAGTGGTCTACATAGTTGCTTGCCATTTTCCATCTGGTCACTAGTTGTTACCAAGTAGGAATTTCTACTTGCCTACACAACATCCATTCTTTCTTTCTTTTGAACAGAGTCTGAATTGTGGAATTAAGCAGCAAAATCCAATTCCCCTGTACAGGTTCTATAGGATTGGTCTGGGGGAAGCCATGTGACCTGAGATGTAGTCTGTTAAGAGGCTTCTGGGAAAGCTTCTGACTATCCTCAATACACTATTTTCTCCTACCTCCACTGTACATGTGTGCACACTGACACACACACACACACACACACACTTCCTGCCTTGGGACACAGGGGAGTTAGGACATGATGTACAGAGCTGTAGCCTCCAACTGGAGACCATCTAGTGACAAGAAGATGGCAGAGTGAAGGAAGAATACGTTCTTCTGATGACACTTTTGAGCTAGATATCCTGCCCTGGAGTCACTTAGCTTTTATTCTCTACATAAACAAACAATAAGTGTCCTTAGAGTTTAAGTCACTGTTAGTTGGGCTTTCTATAACTTGGAATCAAGAGCATGCAAACTAATTGATTCATCTATTAAGGGATAAATGAGAGGTAGCAGGACAGAAGCTACTGTCTTGACTTTCTGAGAAGGTTCTATTTTTAAGAAGATATGCATTGAATTTTCTGACATTAAACACTTCCATAATGATATCAGATCGGTGACTGTACTTATTACAGCTGCCTACTATTCTCTTGATGGATTAGTAGCCAACTGAATATATCTATAAGCACAAACAGTCCCGTGCCTGTTTGGTGTATATCTATATAATTTACTAGGATACAGAGATGCATGAAAAAGGATCTTTCCTTCTATTAAGATATTGTATAAAAGAAAGCAAAATCATGGCATGGGGTGATACAGGCCATCATATGGTACTGACCACATCTACCTGAATCATATTCGCATCTGAGGTTATTCTTACAGTTACAGTAAGGATGGAACTTTCATTAACATGTACATAGAATTGTGCTGCTATAAACATTGAAGTGGCTGTGTCACTGTAATATGCTGTTTTGTTTTGTTTTTAAATAATTTTTAATGTGTACAACTCACATACAACTGTTTGTATACAAAGTATATTTGTACAATTCAGGTCTTCAATCATCCATTAAGGAAAATGATATCCGTCTCATTCAACCACCTTTTTTTTTTTCTCCCCCTCCCTCCCCTCTTGCTCCCTCCCTTACCCTCCCTTCCCTTGACCATTCTAGTGTTCCTCTAATCCTCCTATGTACCCCCATCCAACAATACTTTGAAATAGCCTCCTTATATAAGAGAGAACATTTGGTACTTGGATTTTTGAGACTGACTAACTTCACTTAGCATTATGTCTTCCAACTTCATCCATTTACCTGCAAATGCCATTAATTTGTTTTCTTTTATTGCTGAGTAAAATTCCATTGTGGGTATATACCACATTTTCATAATCCACTCATTTACTGAGGGACATCTAGGTTGGTTCCACAACCTAGCTATTGTGAATTGCGCTGTAAGCTGCCTGGTACCGTAAACCGGGAGGAAAAACTCTCGGAGGCAGAGTTAAGCTTTTACTACTTTTACTTCTACTTTCTTAGAGCTTAGAGAGGGAAAGAAAGATTTTCTTCTTAGCTTAGAGTAGAGTAGCTTAGAGTAAAGAAAGATAGAGCTTAGCTTTTCTTCTTAGCTTAGAGTAGAGTAAAGAAAGATAGAGCTTAGCTTAGAGAAAGACTAGAGCTTCTTTCTTCTCTCTTCTTTCTTCCTTCTTCTGTCTTCTGTCTTCTGTCTTCCTCGGGAGCCTCGGCCTTACTCTGACCAGTCCTCTGGAGCCTCGGCCTAACTCTGGCCAGTCATTACTTCTTCTATCTGGTTTCTCTTCTGTAACCGCTCTGCCTACGTTCTGGCCGCTCTGATTCTTCTGACCGACCGAGTGACTGCCCGGCTGACTGAATTCTCCGTTCTCCTAACTCGGACCGCTTTCACCCGGTTATATACCTTCAGGTTTGCGGGTGCCTACAGGTGCGTCACATACATATCAGGTGGAACCCATGGCTTCCAGCTAGCTACAACAGCCCTTCCTAATTAGGGCTCCTTCATATTCCTTCCCTTTAGTTTAAAAAGGTGCTTTTGTTCTATTTTCTCTATTTTATTTTCTCTATTTTCTTTTATTTTCTTGTCCCTACCTAGCTTTTCACCTTTTATTTTTGAAAGGGTGGATATTTGAGCCCTTTTTGAGAAGGTGCTGTGGCTTTAAGGAAGCCTAATGCTGAGGAGCAGCTAACGCACCTAGTTAAGCACAATTGCATAAGCGGCTTTGACTTTTTTTTTTTTTTTCCCTCTTCTTTATTTTTCTTTATGGCTTTCTTGCCAAAGCTCAATGGCTTTTTTTTTTTTTCTGCATGGTTTTTACCATGCTATTTAATTCTCTATTTTCTTTTAAGCTCATGGCTTTTTTCTTTATACTAAAGCTCAAGGCTTTTTCTCTATATTTTTTATGGCTTTTGGCCGGCTACTCTGCTTCAGCTTAATTCTTAACTGGCTTCAACTGAGTCAGAGGCTATGCTCTCTTGTTTACTACTCTTTTTGCTGGTCTCAACTGAGTCTGAGGCTATACTTTTTCGTTGCTCTCCTTATTTCTTAGCTTTTCTTCTCTGCCTGCCGAGCCCCGGACGGACCACCATTTGTAAGCTGCCTGGTACCGTAACCCGGGATGAAAACTCTCGGAGGCAGAGTTAAGCTTTTACTACTTTTACTTCTACTTTCTTAGAGCTTAGAGAGGGAAAGAAAGATTTTTCTTAGAGAGGGAAAGAAAGATTTTTCTTCTTAGCTTAGAAAGAAAGATAGAGCTTAGCTTAGAGAAAGACTAGAGCTTCTTTCTTCTCTCTTCTTTCTTCCTTCTTCTGTCTTCTGTCTTCTGTCTTCCTCGGGAGCCTCGGCCTTACTCTGACCAGTCCTCTGGAGCCTCGGCCTAACTCTGGCCAGTCATTACTTCTTCTATCTGGTTTCTCTTCTGTAACCGCTCTGCCTACGTTCTGGCCGCTCTGATTCTTCTGACCGACCGAGTGACTGCCCGGCTGACTGAATTCTCCGTTCTCCTAACTCGGACCGCTTTCACCCGGTTATATACCTTCAGGTTTGCGGGTGCCTACAGGTGCGTCACATACATATCAGGTGGAACCCATGGCTTCCAGCTAGCTACAACAGCCCTTCCTAATTAGGGCTCCTTCATTGCGCAGCTACAAACATTGAGATAGCTGTGTCACTGTAATATGCTGTTTTTAAGTCCTTTGGGAATAGACCCAGGAGTGGGATGGCTGGGTCATAGGGTGGTTCCATTCCCAGTTTACCAAGAAATCTCCATACTGCTTTCCATAACAGTTGCACCATTTTGCAGTCCCACCAGCAATGTATGAGTGTGCCTTTTTCCCCACATCCTCTCCAACATTTATTGTTGTTTGTGTTCTTGATAGCTGCCATTCTGACTGGAGTGAAATGAAATCTTAGAGTAGTTTTGATTTGCATTTCTCTAATTGCCAGTGATGTTGAGCATTTTTTCATGTATTTGTTGATTAAATGTGTATCTTCTTCTGAGTGTCTTTTCAATTCCTTAGCCCATTTATTGATTGGGTTATTTGTTTTTTTGGTGTTAAGATTTTTGAGTTCTTTACATATTCTAGAAATTAGTGCTCTGATGTGCATGTGTTAAAAATTTGTTCCCAATTAGTTGGTTCTCTATTCACCTCACTGATTGTTTCTTTTGCTGAGAAGAAGCTTTAGTTTGAATCTATCCCATTTATTAATTCTTGATATTAATTCTTGCATTACAGGAGTCTTATTAAGGAACTTGGGGCCTAATCCGACATGTTGGAAAGCCACTTCAATGTTTACAGCAGCACAATTCACAATAGGTAGGTTGTGGAACCAACCTAGATGTCCCTCAGTAGATGAGTGGATAAAGAAAATGTGGTATATATACAAAATGGAATTTTACTCAGCAATAAGAGAGAATAAAATAATGGCATTTGCAGGTAAATGGATGAAGTTGGAGAAATATAATGCTAAGTGAAATTAGTCAATCTCAAAAATCCAAATACCAAATGTTTTCTCTGATATAAGGAGGCTAGTTCACAGTGTTGTTGGAAGGGGGTACATAGGATCAGAGGAACACTAGAATGGTCAATGGAAAGTGAGGGGAAGGAGGGAGTAAGGAGGGGGGGAGAAATTGGTGGTTGAATGAGATGGATATCATTATCCTAAATACATGATTGAAGATCTGAATGGTACTTATATACTTTGTATACAAGCAGTTGTATGTAAAAAGATACTATACTTGTGCATGATGAATAAGTAAATAAATAATTAAAAAAACATGTACATAGAAATGATGATCTTTCATATGATGTCAGCTGGCTAAAAAAAAATAAAAAGCAGTAAATCAATCACCAGTAAAAAGACTCTGTACCTTTACAATGATAATGCAATACAATAATAAAATAGTAAAAATAAGTAAAATAGTAAATCAATCATCAGTAAAAGACTCTGTACCTTTACAATAATAAAAGCAATCACCAGTAAAAGACTCTGTACCTTTACAATGATAATGCATGACAAAAATACCTTTGTCTCGTAGGTAACTTTCCCAATTTTCATCTCTGGCAAAGCCTTCAAATGTGCAATTTATCTTCAGTACTTGCCTGGCCTGTTGGTAACATTTACTTTCAAATACTCAATGACCTCTTGCCCTCTTTAATCTCTCACTATCTCTACAAAGCAGAGAAGACTCTGACTTTTGATCACTAATATCCATAAATGACACTGTAGCTGACATTCACTCATACTAAATAACTAACCCCAGAAGGTGTTCATATTCTAAGTTCCTTTATTACTACTTGAGATTTGAAGTTTTTTTTCCCCTTTGTTAGAAAGTCTAGGAATCAGAAAGCAGGCAGAGGTGTTAGGATGGGGCCTGGGGTATATGAGGCCTTCTTCCTGGCCCTGAAAACAAATGCCTATTAGGTGACTTGTGACATTACAAGTGAGCAACAGTGTGTCCTGTATAAGCGCTGTCTTCTGGTGTAGATAGGTTTCTGTCCTTTCTCATAGGCTTCCTCAAGTCAGCCAGCAACCTCTCCCCTCACTCTGGGCTGGAGCCCTTTGCCTACAGTTCCAACCCAACCCATTGGTCTTACCTTCCTACTTCTTTCTGCCTACAAACTCCCAAAGACTTATGTATATGCTGACTTCTGGCACAAATGATGTGTTTGGTAAATTTTTTAAAATATTTGAAACCCAAAACATCCACTGTCCTCTATCCCAATGTTCTGGAATTTTCTATGTATCCTAAGTTATCTGAGTTTACAGAGTCTCGGACAGAGAACCTTCTCACTGGGAATATGTTCTTCACTAGGAGCCATTAATATACAACAAAAACACCCAGTCCAAACTAAAATGACAGATTCCACAGGGGTGGCCTAAAAGGAGGGAAAAATACCAATTTACTAATATTTGACTATGTTTTTTATTCTCTGAGTACCTAGTATAGTGGCTTCTACTTACAGCCTTGTACACAACTGGTCCTTAATGAATATGTGCTAAATGCATCCATGGGAGGCTGCTCAGTGACAGAATATTAACAGAAACTTAAACACAACTTTCTCCATAATAAGCTGTCATCTGGGTGCCTGGTGAGACTCTTTCCTGCTCTGCCTGCCAGCCCATGATTGGTACCTGGCAGGCCACAGGTCAGCAGAGCCATCTTCTAATGGAGTCAGAATACATGTAACCCCATCAGCTCTCAATTGTTCTTAAATTCTTGACTTCCATTCTTACTACTGCCTCAACTGAGTTAGTTTCTGGCCAGAACCCTCACTGGGCCCTGGACGGGCTCCCTACCATGGCCTGTGAGTCTACAGAGATGGCCTCTCTCCTTGCTCCCTGCCCTCCCAGCAGTTTTGAATGGCTGTCCAAAATATTATAGGGTTGTAAAATCCATCCAAAACAACTTGACTAAGAGTATATACTTATTCACTATCTTTCTTATTTTTTTAATTCAATAGGAAGAAAGATAAAAAGATTTTTTTGAAATCTGAGAATATGGAATGCAGAATGGTGAAATTAAGAAGCTATTTCATGCGTTATACTTACAAATTTTTATGGGAAACCCAATGTTGTTATCCTCATGTGTAAGTGAGTGTCAAAAACAAATGTTCAGAACCCACAGATTCCATGGACACCAACGGTTTACTGGCACAGAAATGTTCCCCTCCTGCCACTACCTCACAGGGTACATTTAGTATTCCAAACATTCACAGGAATACATTTAGTATTCCAAACATTCACAGGAAAACAACTGCTAATTAAATTCCAAGACAGCAGGGGTGGCAAACTGTCAGTTCTTTATATATTCTACCTTTTCTATTTTGGCCTCTTATTTTTAACCTTCAAAAGGTTAACATTCTAATGCATCCATAAGAAAATATGGGGGGGAGACTACATTTTTTAAAAGATTAATATTCAGTACTGGGGTAAATCAATGACAAGCTTCAGATCTCCACAGCCAAGGGAAGGGTTAGACACACAAGGCAACCTTGGGTACTGCATACAGTGTACAAATGCTTTGGTTTTGCAATGTACAAGGTAGTCCTGACAACTGATATTTCATGTCATATATCATTACTGAAACTAAATTATCTCTCCTGGCATTTCCTGGCTGGGTGACTTATTAATTATACTCAAGTTTTGTGCTTTCTCCAAAGAAGAAAGCTGATATATCAATATTTGATGTTACTGTACTTCCCAGGTCAACAGACTCCTCTGAGGTATTGAGGAAAGCTAGGAAAAGGAAGGGTGGGTACAAAAACCATTCCCACAATTACCCTGGGTAGAAGCAAAGGGAATTTTTAATATGACCCAAGTCCTGAAGGTTCTTGGAAGCACCCATCATGACTATGTGCAACAGCATTTAGCTGGATAATTATTGTCAGAAAAGACACTAACTGAGCAGCAGCTCTGGACAGGTTATTGCAGCACAGTCCCTATGAAGGGGCATTTCTAGCTCAAAACTCAGCACCTGGTTTTCCATTTTCTTTGTTTCTACTGAAGTCATATCAGGCCACTAGCTAACATTTCTACGAGCCATGCTTTACCACCTCAGGTGAGAAAGATGTTTATGAAGTTACTGCCTACTGATGTTTACCCTGAGTGTCCCTAGCTATTTCCTCAAGGAACTCAGAGTCCCTTTAAAACCTGTGTTGTAACGCCAGTGATAACAATCCCTTTTGCATCCCACAAGCCCAGAATTGTCACTTACATACTTTTTGGCAGTTGCTGTGCATTAAAACTATTAACCAGAATATAACACAGCAGCATAAGGCAAGGCAACAGAGGAATGAGCAATCTGCATTGCACACACACAACTCAGGAGGGGGTGGAATAGCACTCAGTGGCTGAGAATATTCACAGTTGTATTTTGATGCTCACCATGGGAGGGAACATTTCAGGTTGTTGCATTGACTTAAAAGGCTCAAATCAGCACAAGGAGCATAAGCAGAAGTCATAAATTAAGTAATGGTAATGTACTTTTATTGTAGTGCATCCATGTATGTGTGTATGTGCACACTGCATACATTCACACACATATTTTTTGAAGAACATATTTCAGTGACAAAATCACACTGCAGTGAATCAGGGTTGTGGCATTTAGGAAGAGGTGGCTAGGTATGTAAACCAGGATGGATTCTAGATGCCAGTGTCCAGATGATAGGAATAGGTCTCATTGTCCTTGACATATTCAGCACTGCACAGACTTGCTGCAGCACAGAAGCTCAGAGGCTCTGGTAAGTGAATGACAGTTAGGGGCATTGCCACTGTAACCATGTCAAGGACACAGAATGGGCACACAGGTACATAGGGCTCCAAGAATTTGTGAAGCATGATACTTGCTCTCCTGGAACTTAAGGAGGCAAGTTGCAAAGCAGGAATTTGGGGGTAGGAGAAGAGTCTTATTAGACCTTGCATAGTAAGGCCATTCTTCTAATTTTCAGCTGTGAAGGCTCTTACTATCTGAGCAACAAATTTAGAACACTAAATACCATGGGTAAAAGTTTCTAATTAAATTTAGCACACAGTAAATTACACAAATTTATATTATGGATCACTGACATTGAGCTACATACTAATTACAAACAAACAAATGGTGTAATGACTATAATTAATTAAGGGTTCATATAATCAAACATTGAAGAATTTGTCATTTTCTCCTTTGTTTCTTCACCAGTGTGAATCTGTGAGCCTTCCACTTATATCATGAAATTCTTACTCCTAAAATGTCTGAAGTTCTGGATGTCCTTTCAACAAGTTTCCCCATTTCTGCCCTCAGTGGTTTCTCTTCTTCCTGCAGCCCATTCCATTAGTCTCCCACTATGCCTGTCTCAGGATTCCCTCCAGAGAGCCACTGAAGCCTGGGAGGTTGAAAGCTTCAGGCAGCACAGTGTTTGGGATCTGAACCTGAGTAGGTTTGCCATGGACACAATGGCATGGCCACTTGCAATGAAAAGTGGATCATATAGAGGGGAGAGGAGAAAATACAACATAGAGACTCTAAATTAATCTAGGGCCTCAAAAGACTGAGCTGGGCAAGCAGGGTTGGCAATCAGACCTTCCTCTTTATACTCCCATGGCCTGCATTGCTGTGTAATTTTTTTTATGACACTAAGGAATTTTCCACTGACATCATTGTATCCCATGACTTAACAATGTAATACTATGGTTGTGCAGCCATTTGAGGGAGCTTAAAAAAACCCTGGTTTTCAGAAACACACTTTGTCCCCCACTCCTGTCTTATTTTTGACATGTCTTACTATCATTTTTCTGAGTCTGAAATAGAAAATGAGGTTAGGCTTCTGTAAGACATAGAGGGTAAATGAAGGAAAGTTCCTCAATGAAGGAAGTGTTTGAGAGGATAGGGTATATAAGAGAGCACAGTGATCCTAGTTTTGGAATTAATTGGTAAAGTGGTTTGGGCCAAAGTTACTTATCTTCACTTCACTTATCTTCACTTGACTTTATAAGTGAAAACTTCTAAAGTCAAGTGAAGATAAGTAACTTTGATACCCTCCTCCAGAGTTATTGTGAGATTTGAATACAACATGAACAAATTGGGTGACTCTAAGGAAATTACTTAATCTCTTTGGATTTCAATTTCTTCATATACCAAATGAATAGGTTGCATTCAGACAGGACTATATGTCATTTCTAGCTTGGAACCTATTTATAGCTATATTAAAAATGGTTTGAAAAAATGTGAAGTACCACTAAAATAAATATACATTAGAAATATTATGAAAATAAAACAGATGAAAGGAAAACTCATTTTGCATATTTACTATGCATTCTTAAAATTCCTGCCTTTTTTTTTTTTTGGTACCGGGGATTGGACTCAGGGGCACTCGACCACTGGGCCACATCCCCAGTTCTTTTTTGTATTTTATTAGAAACAGGATCTCACTGAGTGGCTAAGTGCCTCGCCATTGCTGAGGCTGGCTTTGAACTCGCGATCCTCCTGCCTCAGCCTCCCAAGTGCTAGGATTACAGGCATGCGCCACCACGCCCGGCTAAAATTCCTACCATTTCTATGACTATTTTTGTTTGTGTACTTGACAACCACCAACCACCTGAAATCAATGAAGCAAATAAGTTGCCTGGAAAGAGAATTTAGAATGAAAAGGACAGTGGCCCAGGAGGTAAATGAATCTGCAAAGGAGACTGAGGAGGAGCAGTCAGGAGAGGCAGGAGGGAAATTGGAATGAGATTATCATGGAAGCCAAGGGAAGACTGAGCTACAAAGGAGTGTCCTGAGTTCAGTGCAGCTCAGGGACCAATAAGACGATGACTGAAAAGGGCACCCTGAATTTAGCAACATGGAGGCTACTCATGACATGAGCAAGGACTACTCTGCAGAGGGGGAGGAGGGGATGAAAGTCATAGATTGAGAGGTGAGTGAATGGAGGTCTGGCAGTAGAAACGTGCATGTGGACACTTGTTTGAAGAGGTTTTGCTGTGAACAGGGTTAGAATTATACAAGTTAGAGTGAGAGTAATAGGAGACCTGATCATTGGGAACCATGAGACTAATGTCTGAGAAATTGGGGGAGAGTGGTTTGAGGTCTGAAGAATGTGAAGACTGTGCAAGACTACAAAGAATAGGCTTAAAAGCCTCCTCCTTTTCATCTCAAAAGAATTTCCAAATATGTTCTGTGAAATGGAAATTTTGGGGCGAATAGCCATCTGTTTGGAGATATTTAGTGCTAGACAGAAGTGCTAGGTCTGAGAAACAGAGGCTAGATCAGTGGAACCTAATGCTACTTTCTGTACAAATTGCAAGTGTTCCAACATGAGGGCACCTACCCTGGCAACTGGTACCTCCCAGAAGTTGAACCTGAATTTCCCAAACAAAAGATGCTTTCATTCCTCTGGGCTTTCACAGCACTCTGTAAAACTCCATATTGTCTTTGGGCTACAACAGTCTTATCAATCTATGTAAGCTATATCCACTGCTAACCTCTAGGCTCCTTCAAGTCAAGAGTCCCTAGTTCACAGCTGTGTTGCACAGTATGTCATCCACTAAATGCAATCTGTGAAATGGCTATTTAAGTCCAAGGGGAAGTGTCATCTGGTATATATAGATCAGCTTTACGCATGCAGAGGAAGACTCATGGCACTGAGTGAGGTATCTTTGCAAGAACAAAGGTGTCCAGAAACAGCAACACAACCATATGTGGGTGGGCCATCCTTGGAAGAAACATGCTCTTTGTGGACTGCATGGCCACTCTGTTTTACAATTTCAAGAAGGCCTCCAGCCTCGCAAATAAAATTCAGGGAAATGAAGCAACCCCCTCCTGTGCTCCTAAACTTCTTAGGTGCAAAAGATAGATAATTACCTAAAAGCTTTTCTCAAAATGAACAAAATGGAAAAATGACCTTTGAGTCTGTGACAGCCTATTCACAATAGTGTTTTTAGCATGTCCAGGCTTATAAAGGCTCACAGGAACCAACTTTTGCTCTCCCTTATATATATAACCATAAATAAAAAGAACTAGTTTAACAGGCAGCCAGAGCCCAATGGCTCATAGTCACCCTAGAGTGATAAAATTCTCTGCTGGTAGACTTACATAAACCAAGGTGGAAAGAAATTTTTTAAGAATACTCCCTTTGCAGGAAGGGTCAAGATGGTGCAGTAGAGAAGGTTACTTTCTGCACTGCTCCATGGTTTAAAGTCATTCTTTTTTTTAATACTGGACTCTCAGAATGGCCTAAGGAGAAAAAAGGAAGAAAGGAATGGAGGGAGGAACCCACAACAGGCACTGGCACCTACTGAGGTGGATCCACTGTGGGCAGGTCAGAGAGAGAAACTAAGAGAGCCCGCATTTTGGGTGGCACCGAGGTGTCTCTGGAAGGGAAGACAGCAATTGGGGACATTGTTGAGCTGATCCAGTGGTTTAGCTATACTTTATTTTCATGTGAGAGGGACACTGTGTGTCTCCCAGTGACCTACGGGTCAGCCAAGATCTTTTCCCTTTGTGCTACATGGCTGGCAGGTGTGGGTCCAAGACAAAGTGTCCAGACTTGGGTCCGAACACCTGACCTGGCAGTGGCCCACCCCACAACCCAGAGTGTGATTAGAAAATCAGGTGAAAATCTGCTGTGGACAGTGTTCTACCTAGGGGAATTCGAGACACTCAGACCTGAGAAATCCTGAGTATCTCTCACAGAGTCTCTGGATTCACAGGACCAGCTGGGGACTACACAGGACGTGATTGGGCTGGGGAGTGAACGTGCACTTTGGGACTGAGCCCAGGTCGAGGAGATACTGGTGCCATGGTAGTGGAGGAGGGCAAAGTACTGGCTCCTCCACCTCTCAAGCAGAACCAGCGAGATTCAAGCAGTACTGAAGACCTACTGCGGAATGGAAGCATTGGGCACTGGAAGTGTGCTGACTTAAAAGCTTCACCAAACATCATTTCACAAAGCACTGGGGTGTCTAGTTAGACCCAAACCCGGCCTCTAGGAGCTTCGCCTCTGGGACCGCCTTTCACAGAACTCTACAGTGACCCCTTGCTGTGAGTGAAGTGGACAACACCCTCCAACCTGTCCTACAGCTGAGAAGGGAAGCTGAGAATGGGCAACAATGAGGAGCTCCACAAAAAGAAGGAACCGACAGCCACTGATTACTACTCGTATGCACAATACATATCTCAAGAGAAACCATAAAGAAAAACTATTGGGAACTAACAACCAACATAGAATATTATAGACAATTTTTTGACTATCATAAGGAAACAAGAAAAAAAATTTTTTAAACTTTTGTGTGATGAATGGACTATGGACATTTGAACATATACATATTTTTTTTCACTCTTCTTATTTCAAGCATTTCTGCTTTCTGTACCCCCCCCCCCCCCCCCCCAGCATTTCTTGAAGGTAGTTATTTTCTTGAATCTGTCTTTTGAGGACTAGCATTTTTGATTAATATACCTTGGTTTTGTCTCACATAGTTGTTTTGTTTTATTTATTTATTTATTTTGGGGGATATTGAGGATTGAACTCAGGAGCACTCAACTACTGAGCCACATCCCTAGCCCTATTTTGTGTTTTACTTAGAGACAGAGTTTCACTGAGTTGCTTAGCACCTTGCTTTTGCTAAGGCTAGGTTGGAACACTTGATCCTCCTGCCTCAGCCTCCCAACCCACTGAGATTAAAGTCGTGTACTACCACACTTGGCTTTTTTGTTTTATATTGTTTTTCTCTGGTTTCCCTTGATTCTTTTCCTCTTTTTTCTTTCACTAACAGCCAAATTCCACTGTCCTCTTTTCACTCTTGCTGTAACTCATTACTAATACTTTTTCATCCTCCTTCTCAATTATTACATCCTACATCTCTGCATTCTCCCTCTTCACCTTTTGAAATAGCAAACCCTTTTTTAAACATAATACCTCTACAATTGGCAATTGCTTACCATACCATTTCTGTTTATAGTGCCAATTAACATTGTAGATGCCAAAATTAGAACATTGTATTTAGTTTAATGCTGAATATTGATTGCATTGGTTGTTGTTAATATTTGTTTCCCCTTAAAATGTGAGGTAATATAAATCTTCAGGAACAATATAAATTCATAGAGTAAAAGCTCTATCACCTCAGATTCTTAGTGAAAAAGCAAGGGAACAAACCATCCCAAACAAATCAAAGTAACTCATTAACAGGATCCAATGATATCACAGTGAAGGAAGGGTAAGAGAAGAATGTAGAAAGTTCTTAGTTAAACTGATATTTGAGGTAAAAGATGATCTAATGAGTGAAATCAGAGAGAAAATCCAAGAAGTGAAAGATCGCTTCAATAAGAAATGGAAATCCTGAAGAGGGATCAATAAGAAGGTCTCAAAACAAAGGAGTCAATAAACCAAATTAAAAACCCAATGGAAAGCATCACCAGCACACTAGAAATCTTGGAAATAGAGTTTCAGGCAACAAAATCAAAATGTGTAATCTGGAAAATAAAGAAATACAGGATAACATGAAAACACTATATTTAAGATTTACCAGGATAGAAGAAGGCTTGGCAATATAAATGAAAGAATGCACAGTTTTTTTTAAAGAAATTATGTCAGAAAATTTCCCAAACCTTAAAAATGAATTGGACAATCAAATACAGGAGATATACAAGACCCCAAATAAACAAAATCACAACAGATCCACATCAAATCACATTATTATGAAAATACCTAACATATAGAATAAGGATGGAATTTGAAAGGCTGCCAGAGACAGGTCACATTTAGAAGGAAACCAATCAGGATCTCAGCTGATTTCTCAACCCAGAACCTAAAATCTAGGAGGTCTTGGATAATATATACCAAGCTAGGAAAGAAAATGGATACCAACAAAGAATAACACACCCATCAAAATTAAGCTTCAGAATTGACAATGAAACAAAAACCTTTTATGATACAAAAGTTAGAAAAATTTACAACTAGAAAGCCTGCACTACAAATCATACTCAATGAAATATTTTATGAAGAAGAAATGAAAAATAAAACTGAAAACCAGCAAAGGGAGGAACTACACTAGAATAGTCATTTGAAGGAGAAACTAAATCAAATTAAAAACCAGAATTAAACCAAAATGACAGGGAATAAAAATCATTTCTTAATAATAACACTGAATGAAAATGGCCTGAACTCATCAATCAAAAGACACAGACTGGCAGACTGGATTAAAATCAAGATCCAACAGTCAAAAGATTCACCTCACAGGCAAAGACAACCACAGACTGAAGGTAAAATGACAGGAAAAAATATGTCATTCACATGGATCTTATAAACAAGAAGGGGTTTCTATCCTCATATCAGATTAAGTGGACATCAAACCAAAGTTAATCATAAGGGAACAAGAAAGTAATTTCATACTTCTTAAGGAAATTATACATCAACAAGACATAACAATCCTAAATACTTATGCCCCAAACAATGCAGCATGTACATACATCTAACAAACCATTCACAATCTCAAGAATCAAATAGACAACAACACAATAATACTGTGTGACTCTAACACACCTCTCCCAACACTGGATAGATCTTCCAAACAAAAATTAAATGGAGATTCCTTGGAAAACTTGGAATGGAACCACCATTTGACCCAGCTATCCCACTCCTCAGTCTATACCCAAAGGACTTAAAAACAGCATACTACAGGGACACAGCCACATCAATGTTTATAGCAGCACAATTCACAATAGCTAAATTATGGAACCAACCCCAAGGCCCTTCAGTAGATAAATGGATAGGGAAACTTTGGTATATATACACAATGAAACACTACTCAGCACTAAAAGAGAATAAAATCATGGCATTTGCAGGTAAATGGATGGAGTTGGAGAAAATAATGCTAAGTGAAGTTAGCTGATCCCAAAACCAAAGGTTGAATGATTTCTTTGTTATGAGGATACTGACTCATAATGGTGAGGGAGGGGGAATGAGAAAAATGAAGGAACTTTAAATAGATCAAAGGGGAGAGAGGGTAAGGGAGGGGGCAAAGGAATAGGAATAATGGTGGAATAAGTACATCATTACCTAAGTACATGTATGAAGACATGAATGGTGTGTAAATACTTTGTGTAGAACCAGTGACTTGACTAATTGTGTTCTATATATGTAATATGAAATGAATTGCATTCTGCAAGCATGTATAACAAATTGAAATAAATAATTTAATTAAAAAAGAAGCTACTGAACTAAAAATACAATTAATAATTTAGAAATAACAGACATGTGTAAAATATTTCATCCATCAATGACTAAATACACTTTCTTCTCAGTAGCACACAGATCATTTTCTAAAATAGACCATATCTTAGGAGACAAATCTTCATTGGTAGGCTTTTGATGGCATCTTCTATTTCATTGCTTCAAATTGATTTGTTTAAATTGTGTATGTCCTCCTGATTCAGCTTGGGTAGCCCATATGTCTCTAAAAATTTGTCCATGTCTTCAAGATTTAATTGGAGTACAAATTTTCAAAATATTTCTCATTATCCTCTGTATTTCATTAGTGTCCATGGTGACATGTCTTTTCAACACGAATTTTAGTAATTTGAGGTTTATTTCCCTCTTTCTAATAATTAGCATGGCTAAGGGTTTATCAGCTTTATTTATTTTTTTCAAAGAACCAACTTTTTTGTTTCATAGACTTTTTAAATTGTTTTCATTTCAATTTCATTGATTTTGGTTCTGATTTTAATAATTTCCTGTGTTTTACTGCTTTTGGTATTGATTGTTTTTTTTTCCCCCTATGGCATTGAAATGTAATGTTAGGTTATTTATTTGTTGACTTTCTATTCTTTTAATGAATAAGCTCAATACTATGAACTTTCCTCTTAGAATCATCTTCATAGTGTCCCAGAGATTTTGATATGTTGTGTCAGTATTCTCATTTGCCTCTAAGTATTTTTTAATTGCACTCCTGATTTCTTCCACTCCTTTTTGATCATTCAATGGCATATTATTTAATCTTCAGGTGATATAGTAGCTTCTATATTTTCAAAACACTAGAAAAAACTAGGGATAGTAGGAACATACTTCACCATTATAAAAGCTACTATGCTAAACATAAGGCCAACATCATTCTAAATGGAGAAAAATTGAAAGCATTCCCTCTAAAAACTAGAACAAGTTAGGAATGTCCTCTTTCACCACTTTTTTTTTTAAACATCATCCTTGAAACCCCAGCCAGAGCAATTAGACAGAATAAAGAAATTAAAGAGATATGAATGAATAAGAAAAGAAGAACTCAAACTAATCCTATTGGCTTACAACAGATGCTCTATTTAGAAGACCTAAAAAACTCTAACAGAAAAGTTCTAGAAATTCTAAATGAATTAAGCAAAGTAGCAGGACATAAAATTAACATCCATGAATCAATTATGTTCCTATATACCAATGATGAATCAGTTGGAAGAGAAATTAAGAAAAATATTGCATTCACAATAGCCTCAAAAAAAAAAAAAAAAAAAAAAAAACCAATACGTGGAGGGGCTGTGGCTGTGGCTCAGTGGTAGTGTACTTGCTTGGCATGTGTGAGGTACTGGGTTCAATTCTCAGCAATGTATACAAATAAATAAAATAAAATAAAGGTCT
Organism: Tamias sibiricus; assembly: GCA_025594165.1. Lineage (NCBI taxonomy): Eukaryota > Metazoa > Chordata > Mammalia > Rodentia > Sciuridae > Tamias > Tamias sibiricus. Next base: position 49,518,160 of record CM046663.1, read on the forward strand.
ATCAACAACTAAAAAATGTTTTTTAAATAATACCTGGGAATCAATTTAATAAAAGAGGTGAAAGACCTCTACAATGAAAAGTACAGAACACTAAAGAAAGAAATGGAAAACCTTAGAAGATAGGAAGAGCTCCCATTTTCTTGGCTAGACAGAATTAATATTGTCAAAAGGGCCATACTACCAAATGTACTATATAGATCTAATGTAATTCCTATTAAAATTCTAATGATGTTCTTCATAGAAATTGAAAAAGGAGTCATGAAATTCATTTGGAAAAATAAGAGGCCCAGAATAACCAAAGCAATCCTTCCAAGAAAAGTGAAGCAGGAAGCATCATAATACCAGACCTTAAATTATACAACAGAGCTATAATAACAAAAACAGCATGGTATTGACACCAAAACAGACATGAAGACCAATTGAACAGAATAGAAGACACAGAGACAAACCCACATAAATACAGTTATCTTATACTGGATAAAGGTACCATAAATATACATTGGAGAAAAGATAGCCTCTTCCACAAATGGTGCTGTGAAAACTGGAAATCCATATATAAAAGAATGAAAGTTAACCCCTATCTCTCACCATGCACAAAACTCAAAGTGGATCAAAGACCTAGACATTTGACCATAAACCCAGCATCTACTAGAAGAAAATGCAGGACCAACAATCCATCATGTTGGCTTAGTACCAACTTTCTCAATAAGACCCCTAAAGCGCAAGAAGTAAAATCAAGAATAAATAAATGGAATGGCTCAAACCGAAGCTTCTTCACAGCAAAGGAAACAATCAATAGTAGAAAGAGAGAGCCTACAGAATGTCAGAAAATCTTTACCACCTGCACCTCAGATAGAGCATTAATCTCCAGAATATATAAAGAACTCAAAAAACATAATATGAAAAAAAAAAAACAATAAATGGTCAATGGAACTGAACAGACATGTCTCAGAGGAAATATGGTCAATAAATATATAAAAGAGTGTTCAACATCTCTAGCAAGTAAAGAAATGCAAATTAAAACTACACTGAGATTTCATCTCACTCTAGTTAGAAGAGCTACCATCAAGAATACAAGTAATAATAAATGTTGTTGAGGATATGGGGAAAAGGTATACTCATACATTGCTAGTGGGACTGCAAACTGGTACAACCACTCTGGAAAGCAGTATGGAGATTTCCTCAGAAAACTAGGAATAAAACCATCATTTAACTCACTCATCCCATTCCTTGGTATATGCCCAAAGTCCTGAAAAACAGAATACTACAAAGACACAGCCACATCAATGTTTTTAGCAACTCAATTTTCAGTAGCTAGACTATGGAACCAACCTAGGTGCCCTACAACAGATGAATGGATAAAACAAAATATGGTATATACATGAGTGGAATAGTACACAGCCATGACATAGAATGACTCTATGACATTTGCCAGAAATGGATGGATCTAGAGACTATTTGCTAAGCAAACTAAGCCAATCCCCAAAAAACAAAGGTCAGATGTTCTCTCATATGTGGATTCTAACACACAACAAGGAGGGTAGGGGAAGAATAGAAGTTCAGTATATTAGAGAAAGAGGAATGAAGGGAAGGGAGAGGGGGAAAGAATAGGAAAGACAGTGTAATGATTTTGACATAACTTTTCTATGTACATATATGATACACCAAAATCAATATCTACATCATGTACAACCATAATACTGGATCCTAATTAGAATAAGAGGTACTCCATATTTGATTAAATAAGTCAAATTATACTCTACTGCCACGTATAGTAGTATAACAAAAAGAAAGCAACAAAAAAATACTCTTTGCTCAATAAACCTGAATATTTTAAACCTGAAAGATGGCTAGAATAAGAAGTAAAAGAAATCAATCTGGCAAGTAAAAGTAATCATTCAGAGTATTGGTAGATTAACCAAAACATATAGGATAATGTATTCAGTGAATCAAAAATTCTGTGCTTGAGATAACCTGTTATTGGGTCCCCTCTCGCCTCTGCAAGAATTCTGTTTCTATCCTTCACTCTTGAATAAATCTTATTCCTTTCACTCTTAAAAAAATCCTATGCTTGCTAGTTAAAAATCTCTATTTCTAGCTCTTTGTTTATTTAAAAAATACATTACAAGAGCTTTATCTAGTGATTTAGCTATTGAATGCTAAAATTGGGGCTTCTGTCTAATCTCTGATTTGTCTATATTTGAAATAGAAGTAAATTTCCAAGCCTGAAAAATTGTTTTTTATTTTTGCAGATTTATCTGTTGTTGATGGCAAATTTTTTCAAAAAGCACTTCCCCAGATAAAGAATCAATTGAATTGATTCAGTTGATCATCCCCAAAATGAAGAAAAATCAGAGGCCTTTATTTTTTGAAAGTGACATTTCTAATTTGTTGAAGTGAAGTATCCCAACCGTTGATTGCTTTATTTAAAATAAAGAAAAACACAAAAATGATGGAAACATCTAGAAAAAAAGTAGATTGGGGAATATGTTTGAGAATTTCTCCTACCTAGTCCTGACCTCTGATTACCACTGGGATTACAACAAATTGCTAACATAACAGTACACTTTCTCTTCTAACTAGCCCTTGTTTAACTCCTGCAAGGTATGTATAAAAACCTTTTAGTCTTCAAATACATTTGAATGAAGACAAAGGACTAGGAGGACTGGAGAGGACTTATGCTGTTTGTGACCACCACGGTATAGATAATCAACAGGTTGGAAACATTTTCTAGGGAAAGAATGTATTAGAGTGGACTCCTGGGGTGAGACCTACAGTTCTTACAGAAAAAGGTAATTTTTTAAAGTAACAAAACAAAATAAAACTAAAATGTTAATTCTATGAATACTTTCCAAAGCATTTAGAGAGACTTCCTGGTTTTGGAAAAACTAAAATGCTATTATTAATAGATTATTTTACTTTAGAAATGTATCATTTGGGGCACCTGCTTAAGGTTATACATAGCCTGTCTGGAGCTGTTTGGAATTCTGAACTGTCTTATATGTTCAGGCTCAGCATTTTTTACAGTTATAATGTCTGCTGACTGGTGAGGAGCCTGTCCTGCTGTGTTGCTTAATTATTATTCTTAAAATGCCTGCTCTGTACTTGACTTATTAAAAGGTAGCAATTCATCAGTCTTGGGAGATGCTGACAAGGGAATGATGTCTGCCCAGCAACCACAGTGTCAGAGGTGGTGAGAGAGTCATGCTAATTTGCCTCCACACTGTGTGTAGAATGCACCATAGGTTCTTTTTTTAAACAAACAAACAAAAAAACCCCCCAACTTTATCTTATTCATTTATTTTTATGCAGTGCTGAGGATTGAACCTGGTGCCTTAGCTACAACCCCATCCCCACCATAGGTTCTTAATGCAAAGACTTTTATCTAAAAAATTGTATATGAGAGAAATGGGGAAACCTTTCCTTGGTATGCATATGTCTTATATAATCATATGTTCAGGAATTGTATTTCCAAAACACCAAAGGGATTCTATAAAACTACCTTCTGAAGTAAATAATACAAAAGTCAAATGATTAATAACCAGTTGAACATGTGTCCCGCTGTGCCTGGGATAGTTCATGTTAATGCTTGTTATGCCAGAGTAATTATTAAAAGCACCCCTTTCAGTCTTACAAGCAGAATTATATGGTTGTCCTATAATAACTGAAGATGTAGACAAAACCCAGCCCTTTGGACAAGTTAATCATGCCATTTGGGTATTTAATTAAACTCTGTTTCTTGGCAGCAATCACCAAGGGCAACACTTGGTGACACACATATCCCATTTGGTAAAAGTACGTATTTGCCTATAAAAGGTTTATTCTCAGTGCAGCAATGTTTTAAATGGTGAAATATGAACTTCAAAATTCTGAATTTCATATCAACGATTTACCAATAAATTTTCTGGGATCTGTTTCTTATGGTAACTATTAAAAGAGAATAGGCAATGTTTGGTTTTTCAAGGTAATTCTCTAAAGTCTAGGCTAAGGTAGGCTGGACAGCCGTGGACACTTGGTTCCAAGTGCTGCTTGGCCTCAAGGTAATCCTGCTGCTGCTCCCATATTTTTTATGGGTGCATTATAATTATACATGATAGTGGGATTCAGTATATAATACTTATACATGCACATAACAATTTGCTCAATCTCATTCCTCGGTACTTTCCCTTTCCCTCCCCAACTCCCAACCCTGATTTGCTTGTTCTATTCTACTGACCTCCCTTCTATTATTATTATTATTATTATTATTTTAGTTAGTATATTACATATAAACCTGGATTTATTGTGGCATGTCAGCACATGGACATAGATTTCATTCCCCAGTACTTCCCTATACCCTCTCTCCTCCCTCCCTCTTAATTGCCTTCCTTTACTCTGCTGATCTCCCTTCTATTTTCATGAGATCTTTTTTAAAAATTCCCTTTATTGGGCTGGGGTTGTGGCTCAGCGGTAGAGTGCTCGCCTAGCATGTGTGTGACCCAGGTTCGATCCTCAGCACCATGTAAGAATAAAGGCATTGTGTACAACTAAAACAAATAAATATTTAAAAGTAAATAAATAAAAATTCCCTTTATTTCCCTCTCTCTACCTTCTATGAATGAGAGGAAGCATTCTACCCTGGCTTTCTGTGTTTGCCTTAGCATGTCGTTCTCCAGTTCCACCCATTTAGTGGGTCCCACTCTTTGTACTCCTTGTGTCTAGACTGACCTTTCAGTAGGGAACAAGACCTCTACCTTGTAATCCTCTTCTAGAAACTGGCTTCCAATTTGTTCCCCTATTGTATTCCCAGCCACTGTGAGGCATCCTGACTCCATTTTGCTTGAGTTCTCAACAATAAGGACACAAAGGACTTCTCATCTTTGAAGAGTTGACACCTAGTACAAGGCCTGGCACATAGTAGATCCTCAACAAAGAGTTGTTAACTTAATGAACAACAAATGAATGCAGAAGCTTCCTTCTCATTAACTGGAGCTGAGTTTCCTTCCAAATGCCATTCCACCTGGCTCTCTCCAATATCAGCAGAGCTTGGGGAGCCAATGTTCTCATGTTAGCCTTGGATGAGCTAACACAGGTGCAGAGCTCCAAGAATCAAGGGAGTTGCTATGTCCTTAATGAGGCAGCTGCCTAGGGTTGTACAGAGTGGGTTTCACAGTGTGAGCAGGACTGAAAGTCATACAATGCCTGTGTCTAGAACACCAGGCTCTGGAAGGCAGGCTAAAGGAGGCAGTTCTTCATTATTTCCTCTCTAATTTGTCCAGAGAAGGCCATTTTGAAACCATCCTCCCAGTGAGAGCATCCTTTCCTAACTTCACACAGTGCTCATGTGTGCTGGAAGAGCCCTAGTAAGGCTAACCTTCCCACAAGAACATAGTGTGGGTGAGTTTTGGCAAGTACAGCCTCAGGAATAAGCATCAAGAAAGAAAGGAATCTACTCTTGCCTTTTGTGCTTATTACAGGTAAACCCCAGTATCTTTCCCCTATAATTTCATGTAGACAGACTTCATCAGAATTTGAAGACAAGCATCTAGCATAGTAGCTGACTAACTCAGATATATTTTTATTGTATATTATATGAAAGAATTTTCCCCAAGACAACATATAATGTAATTTTCCCATTTATTTATATATTTTCTGCATGCAGCTGAAAAAATGTGTTTCCAATTGCAAAGAAAAGAATGTGTACCATTTTGCCTTTCACTAAAACTTCTTATAGAAGTTTCCTGATTTTCATGTATAGAGTTCAATAGGTAACCTATTTCGTCTTCTATGAAGCACGCACTCACTCATTCATTTACACTCACTCAGAAGGCGACTCAAAGAATGAGGAAGTATATTTTTCTATAGAACAGATTCTTTCAGAGAATGTCAAAGACTTAACTGTGAACTTTCCTGAATGTAAACACTGTTCAAATCGCCAGAATTTCTTATATGTCTATAAAAGGTCTCAAACAATAGTTCTTGAAGTATTTGGCAAGCTTTAAAAATTTTTTTCTTCTATGTCCGTAGATCAACAAAAGCTTTTATCAACTCAGGAGATACACAATTATAATGATTTATATAATAGCAATACTAACACATAGACCAGAGTACAATTAATGGCAAGTAATATCACAAATTACAAGTAACATTTACACATAGATTCTTCAAGAATAAAGAAATGCTTTAAGAGATAGTTTAAAATATTAGGCTGATGCTTTCTGTTCTGGGTAAGAGTTTAAAACGTATAGAGGTGCAGATTTCTTTAAACAAAATTCTGTGATTTTATAACGATCACAGACCAGCTTAATACTTTAAATTGAAAGGAAAGATATAGTTAGCTAAAATAAATATTTTTCCCATTTTAACGTTTTATTCTTTTAAACCACCTAATGAAAATAAATTTAAAATTGATGCTGGTAATTATAAAATTTAATAGAGCTATATGCTAATGAACCAAATTATGTAATTATTACAGAAATGCCAAAGGTCTTTCTTCACCCATCTGCAGATTTCTCAGACATTGTATTATCACTATTATCAGCCCACAATGGCATTTTCTGGAGACCACCGACAGCCACAAGGGCCCAGCATTTCTGGAGGAAGAGCCTGAGGATTCAGGTTCCTGGAAGTAGCTGAGTTGGGCAGAGGAATTAGAATAATTCCTCTAAGAATAGCAAGAAAAAATTAAAAAATAATTTTTCTTCCTCAGTTCCCTTAAGGAAAGAGTTCTAGAAATGCAGACCTCTCTTTTCATGTTCTTGTTCTAGTTCTGTCATGAAGTAAATGTATAATCTCAAGTCAGTCATTAACTTCTTCTAGAGCTTAGCTTACTCATTTAAAGTTGATGATGACATTGATTACTTGTATTTCAATATTTTCCACACTGAAAAAATGTTCTATGTATGATTTATCTCATTTATTTTTATAATTTCTTTTTTTTTTTTTAACTCTTATCATTCTTATTTTATCTGAAGAAACTGAGGCTTGAAGAAGTATAGTGAGTTGCTCATGGTCACATATCTAGTATAGAGGGGACCCAGAGTTCAAAGGCTGCTTTGTTCAATTGCAGAGTTGGTTCTTTTATGAGTTATGCTACACTGCCTCCATTCTATGATTTTCACAATAATAAACAGGCATAATAAGCTTTGCTCATTGTAGATGGCTCCTTACCCCAACTTTTGCCTGTCATATCTTCCTTCCTAACTTCTGATTGGGAGGAATTTTCAAACTAACTGGTCAAAGACTAGGATATCCATTGACCTACACTTTATAAGCAGGCAGAGTAACTGTGCATTAAATATGTAATAGGTCCCCTGGTGCTTCCCACTTTGGTGAAGTGAACTGACTGCTATATAGCTTATCTCTTTAGGGAGACTTAGCTAGTCTTGCACCTAGGAGGGGTCAAATTGGGTTTTCTGCAGATATGGCCTAGAAATCACAGGAGGGATGCAAGAAGCCCAGCTTTGACCTTTAGGCCCAATTTTTCTTTCTGTTTGTACTACTCTTATATTGAGGGTAATTGAGGACTGATTCATTTCCTAATAAAAGAATACAAATACATTGGCACTTTGGGTCCCATTTGATTAATCATCTTCAGTCTGAAGTTCCTTTGATTTGGAATTCTGAGGAGAGAAGACATAAGTGATAGTAGACATTCCTGGGTCCTAGCCTATATCATCTGACATACTCAAATCCCAAGCTTCTTATGACAAGTACAGAGATTAATCAATAGCTTAAAAATTACCTACAAAAGAAAACTCAAGACCAGATGGTTTCACCTCTGAATTCTACCAAACATTTGAAAAATTAATAAAATTTCTCACAAACTCTTCCAAAAATAGAAAAGGAGAGAAAATTTCTCAAGCAATGCTAGGAGGCCAGTATTACTTTGCTACCCAAACCAGAAAAAGACATCATAGACATCATATAAGACTATAATGTATCTATGTATATATGTATATACATAGATAAATATATATCTAACATATCTAATATATATCTTATATTTATATACATCTAATATATATATTTATCTACTTCATTTATATTTATATACATTTTTGAGTACAGGTATTAAACATCCTCAACAAAATAATAGCAAACTGGACCCAGCACTATACATAAAACAAGATTACACATATGACCAAGTGGGCTTTATCCCCAAAATACAAGATTGGCATAACACATGAAAATCAACTAATACGATAAACCACATTCATAGAATGAAGGGGGGAATCCTATATGATCACTTTAATATATATATAAAAATACTTGACAAAATTTAATACTATTTTATGATAAAAATGCTCAACAAACTAGGAACAGAAGGGACTCCACCAACCTGATATGAAAAATCCACAAGTGGTATCATACCTAATGTTAAAAGACTGAACACTTGCCCCCTATTTTATTAATTTTTGTGGTATGGGGATTGAATAAAGAGACTTGAACATGCTAGGCAAACACTCTACCACTGACCAAAATCCCCAGATCTATGCCACAGAAATTTAGAATGGGAAGAAAATATACCAAAAGTTTTATGCCCATGTTTGTTTCCATATCTCAAAAGGATAACATCCTATCACTGGTAGGAGCTCACACACGTTAGAGACAAATGAGAATTATCATTAAAACAAGTGTTGTGCCACTATAAAGCTAGTGGGGACAAGAAAGAATCTTAAGTCCTTGGACTGTTCATATTTTTTGGGGGGAGTACTAGGGATTGAACTCAGGGGCACTTGATGACTGAGCCATATCCCTAGCTCTATTTTGTATTTTATATAGAGACAGGGTCTCACTGGGTTGTTAGCACCTTACCTTTGCTGAGGCTGGCTTTGAACTCAGATCCTCCTGCCTCAGCCTCCAGAGCTGCTGGGATTACTGGTGTGCACCACTGTACCTGGCTAGACTGTTCATTTTAATCTATGCAAATTATGAATAAAATTAGTTCCCCCCAGGAGGGTTATTACACTTACTTAACAAGATCCTTAATTTTTCAAATTTAGTTCAATAGCTCTTTTGTGAATTTTAAAATTAGTACCCTATACTATACTATACTATTAGTACTATATTAGTACTATTAGTATTATAAAATTAGTACCCTATACTCTATAATCTTTCTACCATTTGTTGCACAGATTTATTTTCATAAATAATATCACACATTGATGTCCTACTTTATAGTTCATGAAGCACCTAAACATGTGTTATCTCATTTGGCTTTCATAACTATCCTGTGAGGTTGTGCTATGGTAAGTTTCATTTTAAAATGGGGAAACAGAGCTTCTGAGGGGTTAAGCCACTCACTGAGGCCACAGGACAGAACTGTGAATCAAACTCAGTTCTGAACACTGGTTCACATCTGTTCATCCTGCAGCCATAAACTAACCAGTGTAGAAAAGTAAAGGGGATGGGGCAGGTTGATCTGAGTTCTTTGCTAAGGGAGGCAATAGTCAGTGAATAATGAGCTCACTTACAGAAACAAAAGATTTAGCCTTCTTGAAAACACCAAAGAATATTCCAGCTTTTACCTTTCTTTGTGGGACCTCTAAAAATCTTTAACCAAATACATTATACATTCATTTATTGATTCATGATGCCCCAAGAATTTATTGAGCACCAAAATGGTATCAGACTTCCAGACAGTGCTGGCGGTGCTCGACACAGTGGGACATAAATTCTGGTCTTGAGGAGCCTGCCCTTCTGGCATGCATCAAAGTGAGAGAATACAATTTGATCAGGGCAAGAGATGCCAAGCAGGGAGGGTGGTGCTCTGCTAGGACAGGCTGGAGCCTCAGAGGACCTAGAGAGACACCAGCCCTCAGCCCTGTAAGAGGAGACACAGACTGGGTGTGGGCTGTCCAGCAGAGGACAGTGTGAGCGAAAGCATACAGGCCTCAAGAGTTCATGTTTAAGTGCTGTGTGGACAGTGCTCTATCTTTATTCTTCTCATTTTTCTTAGAACCATAGAATTTTGCTTTGTTACCCATAAAGTGCAGAGAAAAAAAAAAAAAAAAAAACACTCTGGGCCCGATTAGATTTTTTTCTCCAATAGTTAATACAGTTCTGTTGTTGATTTTTGTAACTTGAGTAGCATATAAATAAGTGTATTTGATATAATCTGGGAAGGAAACATAATTTTCATCCCTTCCTACCTATAAAATAATTTTGATATATTTATGTTTATTTCTCTCTCTTTATTTCTCCCCTTTCCTTCCCTCTGACTTAAGCAGATTCTATTTTTAAAATGAGATTAGGTAGAAAGCAGAGGCGGACTGCCCAGTTTTTGACTCCTGTGTTCTAATACAGTTAGTTTGCTAATCACAGTTAGCAAACTTTTTCTGTTCAGGAACAAATAGTAAATATTTTATTTAGACTTTGTGGGCCACATGGGTCTCTGTTGAAATTAATTCAGCACCAGAAGCAACCATAGAAAATACTATGTGAGTGTGGCTGTGTTTCAATAAATCATTGACACTGAAATCTGAATTTCATATCATTTTTACATGTCACTTAATATAGTTCTTCTTTTGAATTTTTTCAACTGTTAGAAATTTGAAAAGAAAAAATAAATTTTTTATACTTTGTTGCCCTACAAAACAGGTGGCACAATTTTCTAGTTACTTAGCATCTTTAGGAGAACCTACGAGAGTTTGTAGAGCAAGGAAGCAAATTCTGCAACAGAGCAATTTTGAAAAAGTTTAGAAAGGAATGAGTCTTCATTTCTTGACCCTGCTCCCACCCAGGTCAGAGAAAAGAGAGATTTGTAGGTTTTGGAGTACTTTGCCATTACCCTAGTTTGAAAAATTCCAACATTGCTGTCAAATTTTCATATGAATGAGATTTCAGTCTTCTCTTGAAAAGAGGCTAAGGCTAAATAGGGCCATTGGAGTCTGCTCGTAGGTGGGGCCCAACCTCTTGTTCACCTAAGCTCCTCCTGGTGTGGGTCCCTCATCTATACACACACTGGCAAGCATTTGGTCTGAGCTCAACTGGGCAGAAAATTATCTGTATTCTTCTCTAAGAGTATAACCTCCATTTGCTTAACCAAATGTTCAAAGTTAACACCACCTCTTCTCTAGGGCACAACCTCCATTAAAACTAGTCTTTTCGAAGTGCATGTATAAAAACTCAAATGGTGTGAAAATACTTTGTGTAAAACCAGAGACTTGGAAAACTGTACTCTTTATATGTAATATGAAAGGAATTGCACTCTGCAAGCATGTATAACAAATTAAATTTAAAAAAAAAAAAAACTAGTCTTTTGGTGCTAGGGAAGCCATCTGATAAAAAGGAACACGAACATGGGCCTCTGAGTTAGAGACCTGGGAAACATCTCAGCCTTGGGTACATGACTTAACTCCAACCTCAGAATGGGGACAATAATACATGCACCTAAAATGGTGGCTGTAATGATCATATGAGAAGCAACTAGTGCCTACTAAGCAGTCAATAAAAGAAACAAACTGCTGGGATGGAAAAGTTCTTCATGGTATATTTTTAATGTTTGACCTTGTCTTTATTGTTGCTTTCCGTGGAAGGGCCTGAGGGTCAGTTTATCATCTACTTTGTATTACAAAAAAAGAAATGAAGACCCAGAGAGATGAAGTGACAGCTTAAAGTCACACATGAGTGGTGGTACCAGAACAGGAATCTGGCTCTCTTAATTCTTGGCCTGGGAAGATTTCTTTGTGCTCTACTACTTCACTGAAAGTTTGTTCATAAAAGCCTTTCATTTGATTATGAAAATGTCTTCTAATAGAAAGAACATTGACTCAAGACTTCTGGCCAGCCTACTGACTGTATTTTTTAATTATAACTTCTAAATGTAGTGGAATGACAAGAATTTGTCAGTAGTTGTTGAAGTTCTCAGACTTATTTGTCTGGACTATTCCTATTCTAAGCTCAATGACACCCTCCTGTGGTTAACAGAAATAATAACTCCAGTCAAAGGAACAAGAAAAGTCTGGAGCAATTTAATGCTTAAATTTAACAGGACAAATAAGTGCCAAATAACATAATAAAATTCATTATATTACTTTATATAATGAAACAACTATGTGAAGCAGATCTTATACACAACCTTCAAACTGTTGGCAGTACTTTCTTCAATGTTCATCTTCAAAGTAATATTCCATATTGTAAAATCTTTATGATTTTTTGGAAATAATTGCAATAAATTCAGAAGTCACATAATTTGATACCCAATATTTTGTGCCAATAATTATGATAGAAATATAATACCAATTTCTGAATATTAAAAATATATTTCTTATTTAATTCATGATTCTATATATAGAAGGAAATTAATTTTAAAAAGCAAATGTCAATCTGGGATTTTTTTTTTTTTTAGGTGGGAGACTGTTTAATGGCCAAAACTTTCAGGAAAATATTTGTCTCTCTCTGACCAAATCTTTAATAAGACTATTAGATTATAATGGATGCTTTTCTTAGGCTTCTTTCACAATACAACCATCACTTACTATGAAGAAAAATGTTTAAGTAGTGGATATATTATCTTAGAACTCTGTAGGTTTCCATTCAATATACATGAGTTTGAACAAACTGGGACTCTGTGTGCCTTTAGAACGTGTAGGAGTAACAGTCTTCCCAGGAGATAGTTAACCTGCATCTTCTTCTAAAATGTCTTCTATCCCTTGGTAAGCTCATAACCCAACTGGTGGGAATGCAAGTACAAAGACACAGTAGAGAGAAACTGATGAGCTGCACATGCATGGTCAGGGGCTGTGCACATTTATTCAACTAAGTGAGTTGGATAAATGGAAGTTAGAATGCTTCTTTTATATTAACAGGTTGGCCTAAGTAATAGTCAATGCTTACGACCCCAAAGAAATGGTATAGGTAGCAGTACAGAATATTAAGTATAAAAGTAATTGGATTTTCTTTTTGTGCTACAAAGTAAGAAAGTATTTAGAAATGATAGAGGCATGTCAAAATGACAAGGGAATTGGCCTGAATGGACTCCCACTGGCTAAATCTGAAATAATTTAAACAAAAAAATAAGCTCAGGGCTAGGGTTGTAGCTCAGTGGTACAGCGCTTCCCTTGCATGCATGAGGCACTGGGTTAGATCCTCAGCATCATATAAAAATAAATAAGAATAAAGATACTGTGTCCATCTACAGCTAAAAATTTTTTTAAAAAATAAGGTCAAAAATATATTAGAGCCTATGAGACAGAAACCTATGAAGTGATATTAATAAAAACAAATGGAGAAGGAAGGGCAGTTTCTTACTTTAGAATGCTAACTAATGAATATAGAAGGAAAATGTTGGAAACAGAGAAATCATCAGGGGCAATCATAGCAGTAATAATTGATTCAAGCAAGAATCATCAATGATGATAAAACTAATGGATTAAAAAGTCAATAAAACAAGATATTTTTATACTCTTGTAATATATGTATGTATAAAAAGAAATAACAGTAACTTCACAGTGGAGAAATATAGTGTATAAAATAGCCTAACCAAATGTTCAAAGTTAACACTGCCTATAATGGGACAAATTGCCATAATGTGTCACCTACTAGGCCACACTGAGAAGAACATAGCACTTCTGTGATATTCTTGCCAAAAGTACATAAACTGAATCCAAAGAGAGGAAACATCAGATGAGCCCAAATCAAAGGATATTTTTACAAAATAATTGGCCTAAACTCTTCAAGAAATGTCAAGGTCATGAATATGTTTATACATTTGAATTTTCATATTTCTCTCCATCCATCTATCCTTGAGCTGGGCCTGGGTCAGAACAGTTCAGAATCATGAGGCAGTTTCCTATTTTACCTGGAGAGCAATCTGAGCCTTATTCCCACCATCAAGCCAGAGGTGTAACAGAGATATACAACTGGTTTTTAAACTTATAAATAATTATGGGCTATAAAAAGGGAATATATTATATTTTAGGATTAAGAGAGCCAGAGTTATAGTAACAGCTACTACTGATTGTTGTAAAACCATCCTTAAATGTTGTTAAGGATTCTATGGGCTCACCTAACCAAAACAAGACTAGAACACGTTTGTTTCTGATGTTATGTCAGGTTTTCTCTTTATGGGCGGTCTTGGATGTCAACACGAAGTTGATGTAATGCTGACTCACAATCCATTGCAGCACCCCCCCTTTGCCTAACACAAAACCTGCTTAAGTCTCGGATTTTCCTACTAGGGCTTTACACATGTTGTTCTTTATGGAAAGATTATTCAATCCATGCCAGCAATGTGAAATTGTAAGCACTTTAACAGTCCTAAATGTACTTCTTAAAACAAATATCTAAACTAATAAAAATTATCCAGTATTAGTAAGCTCTTTTTTTGGGGGGGGGGGAATCCACTGAATCCCAATGACACCATAGGGTTGTCAAGGAAGAACTGGCATATTTCTTCAGAACCCTGCAAAGTCTTATAAGAAGTCTGCACAAGCATGTTTATTTCTTCCCTATTTATGTAACTTTATAGTTTGAAAATGAAGGATGTATTTCTTTAATTCCATTCCAGAAATTAAAAGAAAGATAAAATTAATGGATGCTAAATCACCATTGGCCTAATTACCCAATTGCATTTGGTAAGGATTATTTTTCATGAATGTTGTGCTAATTGCAAAACAAAATAAACCTGGTAACAATCCTGGATGGCAAAAATTACTAATCTGCAAGAAAGACCATCAGCTATCACCTGGAAGGGGCTGGCTGTAAGTCAAAAGCACCACAATCACCACCACCACCAAAATCACATTGTCATGTTTTACTTACTCAGTTTTGGCGTGGGGGGGTTCTGTCTTCCCTCCCTATTTCCTGTGTTTCAGGTGAGTAGGAACTAACGCACATCTCTCTTATCTCACACTAGGAGTGAAGACATGGCCTAGGTCTGACCTATTGGAATATTGTATCCCTTGGCCACAGTGACTGGCTCAGAGGTGAGCATGCGACCTGGCCAACCTACCAGAGCACTCTGCTGAAATTACAAAGTCAAACCCCTTCTGTTGGGATTGTCAGTTATGAGAACTATGCATTGCCCAGAGCTACCAGGGCCACTCTGCCATTTGATGGAGAATTGCATTGTGAGTAGGAAGCCACCCCAGAAAAAAGCAGGGCAGAGAGGAGAGAGAATCGGTATCATGATATGTGTTTAGCCTTTGGTTTGGTCTGTGCTGTAGGTCCTGGAACTTCTTGGTTCTGTGAGTCAATGTACTCCCCTTTGTATCTTAAATTACTGTGAGATGAATTTTTATCACTTTCAATGCTCCTGATAAACATCATTTTATATACCTATTCATTTCATAATAAATCTGGAGTTATAAGATATTAGGTACTGGAGAAAGTTATTCTTTTAACTAGTAGCCTACCACTCACATTCCATATTTATTCTCTGAAGTCATAAATGACACACAAAGTACTTGCATCATGAGTCAGGATTACAATCAGCACAAAGGTCTTGTCCTAAGAGGTCTACTAAACAGAATCCATGGTGAACAGGAGCAAACAGGGCATAGGAACTGGCAACTTGCAGATGTATTTTTTAAGTCAAAATAAATTTGGGGCCTATTGAGTTAAACAAAATTAAAGAGACTGCTTTATAGTGGGAATTCTCAAAATCAGATTTACGAGTCATAATTACATCTCTAAGAGGCTACTAAGTTTTACAGTGTTTCCCAACAGCATAAACATGGATTCTTATGAAGAATGCATCTGAGAACATCGAAACATCAGGGTCATGTATTACTAAAAACCTGTGTGTTTTGTCTGGTCCTGAGCATTTTTCCTGATTTCTCTCTTCTTCCTAGGCATCTGACCATTTTTTCTGTGGTAAGAATCTTCACAACTCTCTCACTTGCTTGCAGCTCTAGTTCCTTATTTCAATTACTGGCTAACTATCTGCCATTATCTCAAACTCAGTGTATTCAAAATGCCTGAGCCCTGTATCCTCTCCAGTTTTCCTGATTCCTTCAATATTCTGCCATTTGCCAAACACCCAAACTAGAAATGTCCATAGCATCTGTCTCTGTGGCCCACACTCAGCCAGTCTCCATCAGCTCACACTCAGTCATTAACTTAGCCTCACAGTTGCCTCATTTCACTGGGGGGTCTTTCCCCATTATCCACCTCTATCAAGTCCACCTTCCTAATACTGCCTCAGCATCAAACCTTTCCTACGCAATGAGCTTCAGCAACTCGCAGTCTTAGGGAACCTGAAAACCTCACTGGGGCTTTCACACAGTCCGCTTTTCCCTCTGCCTGTGGCTCCTTATCAAACAAGTACCAAAGAGACCTTTGTTTTGTTCAGGTTCCTCTTACAACAGGCTAAAGGATGTACTGAGGACACACCAGGGTTGCCTGGAAGGCGAGCTTCCTTTACTTTTTTTTTTTTCTCTTGGTAATGATGGGTGCTTAACCACTGAGCCACATCCACAGCCCTTTTTTATATTTTATTTAGAGATGGGGTCTCATTGAGTTGCTAAGTGCCTTGCTAAATTGCTGAGGCTGGCTTTGAACTCACAATCCTCCTGCCTCAGCCTCCTGAGCCACTGGGATTATAGGCAGGTGCCACCACACCTGGCTCCTTCACTTTTAGAAATGCCCTGTGTCAGCAATTCTGTGCTGAAACTAATCAATATTCTGTTTTTTCCAATTTCCTAGCCCACAGGTTTCTAGTGCTCAGACCAAGAACACACCTCCACCTCTGTTCTGGTATGAGCTCAGCTACCTCATTGGGATATTGGTGTTGAGCCTGTATTTGCCCTTGGGGCTTTGTGCTTAGCTGGATTCACTCATTGCTCCTGTGGCAACTGCTCCCAGATCATCACTATATTTGTGGTGATCCAAGCTGTGGCACAGTCTTCCTCTTGTTAGGGAAACACATCATGTTCATTCTTTAATTCTTTCATATGTTTGTAGTCATGTTTCTTTGGAATGCAATGCTGGAATGACTTTCCCTCTTCTTTTTACTATCTAAATATAAAATTTTAAAAGTCCAGCCTAAGCCTCAACTCCTTTGCTCATAAAATTCATCAGCACAGACACCTCTTCTGTGAAACACTACAGCACAGGGGCCCAAATCCCCTCATTTAACATTGAACTATATATTGTTTGGCACTTGCTGCTAGTTTATGATTTTCAGTCTTGTCTCCCCAAGTATATAGACTAAGCTCCCCAAGAATAAAAACCATGACTGATATTCTGGCATTTCCCCATAGGGCCCACCTTGGCAGGTCCACAGTAAGTGCTCCACCAGAACAAGCTGGCTAATGATTTTCAAAGGATTCAAATATCTACTGTTTGTCCAGAACCTCTTGAATTCAATAGATGACAACCTGCCAATGACACAGCTTGGGTCACCATCATCTCCATAGGAAAACTGTAGTTCATTAACCTTGTTGGAGCCAGGCCTAGACTATGAACACTGTTGTTATATAGTTATAAATAAACTAGACATACTGGGGCAGGGGGAACCAACAGAATTTTAAAGAACTGAGATTCTAAAGATAAAGCCATAGATTAAAAATATGATGACATGACAGGAAAACTTATCCACCAAAAAAAGTATTTGTGATGAAAAACAAATGTAAATATTGTTGTTCTTTATTTTTATTCATTTATTTTTTGTGCTGAATTGAATCCAGGGCCTTGTGCATGCTAGGCAAGTACTCTACTTCTGAGCTACATTCCTAGACCATGTGAGTATATTTGAACCTATAGGCATCAATTGTTGCTTGGGACTGCTGGAAGGCTATTCCCTAGTATAGAATTTCATTGAGATTGTACTTAAAAAGTTTATTAATATGCAGAGTATCACTAATAGTTCACTTTTTTAATGTCACAGTTATTTCATGGGTACAGAAACATGGCTGGAATAAAATGAAAATGAAATCATAGAAACAAAGCAGTATGAGAAAGAAAAGCAACTTCTAAGTAAATGAGATGCCAGCTTCTTCTGGGATAGACCAGCCAGTCTAGTTTCCTGACTTTGTGCCCCAGCCAGGCTTCTGCTGTGCCCAGCTCAAGGGCTTCACCTTTCCATTTTAAATGTATTATATCTTTGTCTCTGAGAGCCAATGTTGTTTTTTTCTGTTTTTAGATGCAAGCAGAGGGCATGGGTGGCTCTGATATTGGGCTACAGGCTGTAGAAGAAATATGTGTGCTGTGCTCTGCCTGGAAGATGAGCAATAATTATATTCTAATACCATTCTAATACCTCCATCTTCCCACCAGAAAATTCTGCAGAAGTTGAAATAAACCAGTTCTAGAAAATCATTTTGATGCCTGTCAGGCCTTGTTTCTTGTTATCATTTGAATGTCTGCTCCCTCTAAAACTTATATTGAAATTTAATTGCCATTGTAACTATATTAAAAAGTGAGATATTTGAGAGATGATTAGGTCTTCAGGATTCTGCCCTCATGCCTATTCTAACACTATTCTGCCCTATAGTGTTACTATAGAAGGGTGAATTTAGCCCTCTTTTGTCTCTTTGTCATTCTATCTTAGGTGATCTAAGGATATGACAAGGGCACCACCTGGGAATCAGAATTGCCAAATCCTCTAGAGTCTTGATATTGGACTTCCCAGATTCCAGATCAGTGAGGCAGTAAGTTTCTGTTCTTGACAAATTATCCAGTCTGTTAAAGGAGCACAAATAGACTAAGATATGTCTCTTTAATCACTTGTATGAAACATTTTTTTAAAAATTTATTTATTTATTTATTTAGTTGTAGTTGGACACAATACCTTTATTTTATTTATTTTTATGTGGTGCTGAGGATTGAACCCAGGGCCTTGAACATGCTAGATGAGCACTCTGCCACTGAGCCACAACCCCAGCCCGACTTGTATGAAACTTTAATTTAAAATTTTAATTATATATATGTATGAACGAAAGAACAAACTTTAGTATTATTTTAAAATTCATATTCCTTAAACTGAGGGTAGAGATAACTAGGCAGGAGCAAGGTTTGAAACAATTTCTGGAAAGCTGATCAGTAACAATGTTACTTATCACAACCTTAATATCAATAGGGCACAGAAAAGTGAGTTCTCACCTCTCTGGGCAGAAACATATAAGAATGTGGCTGCAGTTAAGAAAGATACCCTTAAAAACAGACCACCAGGGCTGGGGATGTGGCTCAGTGATAGAGCACTTACCCAGTATGTGCAAGGCCCCTAGGTTTGATCCCTGGCACCACATACACTTGTGACACAGCAGATAACTTTACCTCAAAGATTTTTACTTAAAAACAAGGTAAAGGTATTTAACCTCTGTGATTCAACTCCATCTTTGAGGAGAAGCTACCTACCTGTGGGACTTATCCTTCAATGCCCTATTTTTTTTTTAACCAGGAAAAAGGACTCCTAAGAGTTACCATTAATTTTGAGAACACAATTGATTGCTTATAGTGGTTTACAAGTGACGCTGGGATACCTAGTCAAATACCCCTGTTGCAACTGTGCTTATTGTCACCTCCTTCATGTTATTAGGCTTGCTCTTCTAGAAACCAAGATCAGATCAGGAAAATTTGCAACATCTTTATTTATTTACCAAAGGAAATAGTGTCTCAGGGATTTAAGAAGTGTCTTAAGAAGCACTGAAAATTCTGTTTTCCATTATTAATATTTAAGGGTATCCCAAAGCATCCTTACTGCTGCTTGCCCCAGAGCTGTATGTTGCTCAGCTGCACAGAAACATTGACTTCCATGGAAACCAAGGTGATGTGATGGGGTTTCACAGA
This sequence comes from Tamias sibiricus, assembly GCA_025594165.1. Lineage (NCBI taxonomy): Eukaryota > Metazoa > Chordata > Mammalia > Rodentia > Sciuridae > Tamias > Tamias sibiricus. Next base: position 49,537,873 of record CM046663.1, read on the forward strand.
GACAAGCACAAATTTTTTAAGTTCAATGGCATTTTCAGACTTTGGCAGGGTGGATACTACCAAAAATCAGGACAGACACAGATTTTGGCTAGTTGATCATTATCTGACTAACTGGTAAGAGTAGGTAATACTGTACAGGGCATGGTGGATAAAGACTACACATTACATACCATTAATTCTGCTCTCTGACCTGGGGCAAATTACTTAACCTCTCTGGGCCTCAAATTTCCCCATCTGTGAATTATACACTTGGAACATTTTCTTATCCCCACATTGATACCAAAGGATGGGACTCTATTTTTAAATTCTCTAATCAAATTTCTTTTTTAACCTTAAGATTTTTGAGACATTAGCTTAAAATAATGTTTTAATTATCTTCACATTCTCCAGATAATAGTAACGATGAGTAATAGATGACACAGTAAACATCATTTTCTATTGTATACTGTTATTATTCCTGGGCTGGCAGCTATCAGGTAATTTTATTTATATATGTTAAATTTGATTTTTTTAATTAATAGGGAGGTTTAAAAGTTGTTTGTTTTGCATATAGATGTCCACATTTTCCAGCACCATTCACTGAGTACCCTTTGTCCATTAAACTGCTTTGGCAGCCTGATTGAAAATTAATTAGCAACATGTCTCTGGGTCTTTTTTAAACATTCTATTCTGTTCCATCTATTTGTGTTTTTTTCTTTAATCCTTTTGCCAATATCACATATCTTGATTATTGTAGTTTTATAATAAATGTTAAAATTGTGATGTAAGAGTCTTCCAACCTTATTCTTCTTTTAAAAATTGTTTTGGCTATTTTAGTTCATTTCCTTTCCCATATAAATTGTAGAATCAGCTTATCTTTCTGGAACTTTGGTTGGATTGTATTACATCTACAAGTCAATCTGGAGCGAAATGTCATCTTTATTATGCCAAATCTTCTGATACACGAACTCAGTCTCTCTCCACTCATTTATGTATTTTTTATCTTTGATTCGTGTTTTATAGTATTTAGCACACATACCCTGCCCAAGTCTTGTTAGATTTATACTTAATTATTTCATTTTTAGGAGGAGCTATTGGTAAATGGTATGTGCATGTATATATATAAAGTTTTTAAATTATTAATTGCTATATTAGAGAAGTATGATGATTTAAATTGCTACACTACTGAATAGTTCTAAGTAGATATTTTTTTCTTTGCTTGCTTGCTTGTTTGATTTTGGGGTAGATTCCATGAGATTTTCTAGGTAGGCAATTATATTGTTTGCAAATAGGGACAGTTTTCTTTCTTTCTTTTCAATCTGTGTGCCTTTTATTTGTTCTAATTTTCTTATTGCAATGTTTAAGGCTTTCAGTTTGATGCTGAAATGTGAGAATGGTGGGCATGATCATCTTTACCTTATTCCAGGTGTTAGGGGAAAGCATTCAGCCATTCACCATAAAGTAGTGCTAGCTACAGAGTTTGGCAAATGCTCTTTAACAGGGTGAAGAAATTCCCTTCTATTTCTAGTTTTCTGAGAGTACCCATTTCAATTGTCAGGTTGCCTTGAATGAAGGCCAGGAAATTCTGGAGGAAAAACGGGGAAATTCATAACTAATTCAATGATAGTTTTTTATTCTGATCTTCCTTGATCCATCTGCTATCATTTATTTTAAAGAAACTTCAATAGCTGCTTATGCATTCTGTCTGGCTTTTACAGCTGCATTCAGTGGGAGAGACAGGGGAGAGCCTGTTTGCTGTATGACTGGAAACTTTGAGGCATTTTGAAGTGAAAGAAGGAAAATTAATGAATTACCTTGTTTAGTTCCATTAAAACATAAGTGTTATTTTAAGTATTGAGAATCCAAGGATGAGTTAAATTTGAATATCTACTTCTAAGGAATTGTGTCATTCCTATCAGTATTCCTCTTTTTACCTGCTAAATTCCTATTTATTATTTTAAACTAATTTTAAATTTTCATCAAAGTAATAAATGTACATAGTTTAATAACTCATTACTAGAAGGTGTATAATGAAAAGAGCAACCTTTTGTCCATCATGTGTTCCTACCCCTAAAGGTAATTGCTAAAACTCTGCTTACTATGACTTCTGTTATTTACCCCCATATTTCTAAATATTATTATTATTTTTTTATAGTACTGGAACTCAGGGGCATTCTAACAGTGAGGTATATCCCCAGCCCTTTTAATTATTTTATTTTGAGACAGGGTTGCCTTGGGTGACCCTGAACTTCAATCTTTCTGCCTTGTCCTCCTGCAGGGATAGGTATGTACAACCACACCTGGTTTATATTATCTTTACTTTTCAGACATAATTGACTTCCTACTATGAAAGGTAAGGAATATTTTACTTTTCTTACCTCAAATACATATCATTTTTTCTCATCTTCCTATCAGAGTGGTATCTTGAAAAATAAAGATTAATTATTTAACTTGTTACTACATAAGTATGATACCATGCTTCAGCGTGTAAAGAAATGTGTAATTATATACTACTATATATATTTCCATTAAACCAATACACATTACTATATAATTAATATATTATTATACATATATTACTACTATATACTGTTACTTTTTCATTTTCCCCACTAATGTACTCTTTAAGTACACCAATGTACTATTTAAGTATTCTTCATTAATTCATAGCTCTATTTAATGTATCTATCACTAATTGTTCCACAATTCTTTACCAAACCTGTGAGCTCTTCTCGTGTCACCAGTCTATCACATTACTAGTTCCTTTCTGTTGTTAAAAAAAGACATCCAACTGGTCACAGTGGCACACACCTGTAATCCCAGGGACTTGGGAGGCTGGGGGGGTGGTGGGAAGATGGCAAGTTTGAGGCCAGCCTCAGAAACCTAGTAAGGCCCTAAGCAACTTAGCAAGACTCTTTCTCAAAATGAATGAATGAATAAATAAATAAATAGGCTGGCAGGAGATGTAACTCAGTGATACAGCACCCCTGGATTCAGTCTCCATACCAGGAAAAAAAATAAGATATCCACTCTTTCTAGACCCTGTGTCTTCCCTCTTCATTTTAGAGAGGTTATTTCCAGGCCTCCTAAACAGTTAGGACACTCTTTCACTATCATACTGGGAATTAATTACATTTGCCTACTCCATGGCTAAAGCCACTCTTGTCCTCCTCTTCGTTGGCTTAAATCCTCTTATGGAACATATTGTACGGTGAGTTGCTTTCTGAGAAAGAATGCAAGTTTTTTAGATTTACACATTAGACAGTGTTTTTACAACATTTTCTACCTGTACACATGACTGACAATGCAGCTAGATATAAATTCTAGGTTGGAAACAATTTTCCCTTTGGCATCTAATGCTGCCAAGAAGGCCAGTGCCATTAGGATTTCTACCACATTTTATATGACCTGTTTTCCACTTCCTCCGACTTAGAAGATTTCATTATGGCTTAATTATCTAAGGGGTTCTAAAATTTCAGGTGGATATGCTTTTCCATTTTTTACACTAAATACCTGTTGTTCTGCAAATTTTTTAAAAATTGCTTTTTGTGTTCTTTTCTGCCCTCTTATTCTCTTCTTAGAATTCATATTAGTCAGATAAAACTTTCCCATATTCTTTCTTCTATTTTAACTTTCCTTGTGTTTTGGAAGTGTTCCCTAATATCCAATACCTTATATCAACTTTTCTTAAACTTCTATCACTTTTTAATTTTCTAGAGGTCTTCCTTGTTCTTTGAAGATTTACTACATTAAAATATTATCTGTTTTCAGTTTTTGATTGTAACATATCTTCTTACCTCTCTAAGAATATCAATTGTCCTTTTGTGAAATGTTTTCCTACTATCTGTACCACTTCTATATTTCAAAGTTCTCTTTTTCTGTTTGTTTTGATTCCATCCATTGTGTAAGAAGTTACCCATTAATATTTAAAAATTATGTCTAAAAAGGGGGCCTTTTTTTTTTTTTTTTTTTTTTTTTTTTGGCTTGGGCACATCAGTTTCCAAAAAGAATTTTTCTAATTTCCTGCCAAGAAGTGTATATGTGTACACACACACACACACACACACACACACACACATACACACAGAGATGTCAGCTTCTTTGGATCTAAGTAACGAAAGGGGTAGACTTTAACTTTATCTCTTATTGTATGGTCTCACTCCTGCCCAATCCTAAACTGTAAGAGTCTCCATTATAGTTTCTGCCTTTTGTATGGTAGGGGAGAGCCTGATGTCAAGGAACACAAGGTAGAGTAGAAAGCCAAGATGCCTAGGTAGCCTCTGTACAGACTTTCGACTAATCTTCCAAATTCTTGTGTCACCCACACATCAATTTTTAGGGCTACACAGTGCCTTCAAGTCCTAAAGCTAATGAAGGCTAAAAACTAAACAAGAAAAGCTAAGAAAGACAGCACCAAATTTGACTTGCTCTTTACTGTTCTCAGGATTCAGGCTCAATGATGTATATTTTGCTGTGTGTTTTTTAGTCTTCTTCTAATTTGTCTTTTGAATAGGCTAAACACTATAATCCTCTGCTGACAATTGTCCTATCATTGATTTCCTGCTTTCTTTCAAGTTGACAAGTTTAGGCAAAGGCCATTCTTTCAATTCCTTTTTTGGGCTTGACAAAACTTTCTCCAAACAGGATTATAAACAAAGCTTTCATTTTAACACTAGGATAGATGATGAATTATGTAACTCATTGGGTCATGATTTAATGTTGGGTATTTAGGTAACATTGTTTCATTTTAATTTGGTTTTGTCTCCACATAAGCATTAAAGAATTCTGTAGCCCAATATTACCTAAATCCTATGTTTCTAATTTTTATTGTTTACTGAGTACTCATTCTGTGCCAGGCATTTACCATATATTTTTTCTTTTAGAACTTCATAAGGTGCAATGATATTATCTGTATATTATGATTAGAAAATGAGGTTTTAAAAAAATATTTCATTTGTCAAAGATCCCACACAATTTTCAGAAGGGATTTGGAACTTGGTGTGACCACTCTGAATTTCATGCTCTTAAACAGCATGCTATAGTGCTTATGAATAAAAATCATAATTATATTTGTAAACATAATGATAAGAAAGTTTATTTCTATAGCAATTGTGATGTGTTGATTATATATAAAATGCACCAAATAAATTCAGCATTGTAAAAAAATTCTAGAGCCATCGAATATGAATCTATTCATTGCATTTGACACCTCAATTTATAGTAGGTATATTCCTGAGCTATTTTTTTCCTTTTATAAGGAAAATTGCACTGATAAATTTTTCTAAGATTGCCTTTTTATTTATTTATCATATTGCTCAACAATATGCACTGGGGATATGGTTACATACAAAATAATGATCTTAAAGCTTGTCATGAGAAAAGGGAGCTAAAATATTCCTGCTGATGATTTGAAAAGAAATTTCTCAAGGTTAGGCCTTTTCTAAAGAGTGAAAGCAAGTTGATATTTCTATTTTTAACCTTGGTTTAAAACTCTATAAACCCCACAATTTTTGTAGTTTATAGGAATGTCAGTCTCCTTATATTGCACAAAAGGTTAATAAAAATGCAGTTTCCCTAAAATCATAAACTTGCTGATTTGCTTGTCTTAAGGAGGCGGTTACGGATTTAATTTTAGTTGTATTGACAATTTCAGATAATCTTATTATCAATGGAAGCATTACTTCTGGAAGAATGTAATATCAAGTGGCAGGTTTTCTTTTTTCTGAAATACAATGGATATAAGAAAGGAGGCACCTACAGATGAACCCAGGGGTATCATCTCACTCAAGAACAGATTTCTCTCCAATTCTTTGCTCAAACCAAACTCCTGGTTCAAGAAGGGCCCTACACACCTGCAACTGGGACAACACTAGGCAACTACATTTCCCAGAGACAGCATGACACCATCTAGTCTGTGTTCTCAGTACTCCCTTCCCTTCTCTTTTCTTTCACCTCTCTCTTCCTATTCACATTCCATTGCCTTGTTTCTCAAAATCCTTGCTCTTAGGTAACTGTCATTATTCTCCTCAGGGAGTTGGTTGATAAAGACTTAAGTCAGTGGCATGCTGGAGCCAAACTGTACCAGCTTGTAAGAGATAACTGCTCAATACTCAGGAATTTTACAAGCAAACTGTCAACTTTTGGTAGCTAGTAATCAGCCTTGGAAGAAATGCGTATACCCTGGAAACTGGCATTGTTAACACTCCCTACTGGCTTGTGAAGAGCTGGTTTATCTGCACACCAGTAGGTATTACACAGCCCAGTCTTAGTGGGTACTCCTGAATACCTTAAAAATTCAAAACGAACTTCCAACTCTGTGATTTCTCTAACAGGAAATATTTTCTAACAGGGGTAAGTGATAAAAATCACTAGAGGCATTGCCAAGGGTTACCACATAGGCAAACCCCTAGATTATCTTGGTGAAAGTTGGCTCTACAGATATAGATCACTAGGAGATATGGCAGGAAAAGGTCAAAAAAGGCAATGCCTTTCTGGGTCAAGAAAGATTCCCAAAGATACAAGTATATATAACCATTATATAAAACATGAACCATTCTATAACACTGACTCACTGCAATAGACTGTTTTCAGAGTTACTGACCAACACAAAGAATGAAGCATAGGAGAGGACCATGCTTCTTGAAAAAGAACCTACCATGCACCACCACAAAGGATCTCAGTCCGTGCACTGAAAAACTAAATTTACTGAATGCCAATTAAATAATCTAAAGATTTCTAAAACTGAAAATAGGTCTTAATATTCTACTGAGATCTTAAAAAGTCAAAACTTCTGGACTAGTGGCTAAATAAAGGCCAACCTTTGTTACCAAAGTTGCATTGAACTGCACTTATTCATAGTCCTGGAATATATTCTTTAAAAGACGGAATGGATCAATGATGCTTAGTATAAATTAGTCATCTTTTCCATGTATTTCTTTATATGCTTCTCTAAGAATTGACTGTGTACTTACTCTGTACCAGTCACTGTCATGGCTATATACAAGAATATTTACGTTCTAGTCCCACATTGTGTTTCAGAAGATTCTATCCATTTCAAAAATAGATGGCAAATGAAGCACTCACTATTCAAAGCCCTCATAGAGTCTACCAGTAATATATGGAGGAATCACTTTCTGATTTGCTTACTATAATTAGAAAATGACACTGGGAAGTTACAACCTTTTACCACAATAATATTCATCAAAAGCCTTTTAAAGTACTTGATTTTATTTCTAAGAAAAAATGTGATGTAGCTTTATTAGCATTCTTGAGAGGAACATAAATGTAACAAATTAAAAATATACTTTATAGGGAACACCATGAAATATGGCAAGAAAAATTTTGGTTTATAATTAACCCATGTTTCTGAAAATATAGTCTCAATTTAAAAAATATGTATTTTAAATAATGGGTTCTAGGAACTATGGTTGTAGTAACACTTTGATTTATTTTTATAGTTGTTTACTATTGGAAAAACACATGTTCCTGTCAAAGCACATCAAATTAATGAACACATTTTATATGCAGAGCTCAGTAAGTATCCTCTTGCAAGCTGTACTCATTTTAAAAATATAACAATGAATTCATTAAAAAACAAAAATTCAAATCAACAATGAGTTCAAAGATAATACCTCTAGAAGGCTAAAATACAGCAAAGACAGAAAGGGCAGAGGTAAAGCATGTAACTGTACTATTTATCTAAATATGCGCAGTTTGTTTGCTACTATACAGAGGAATCAAGGAAAGATGAGGGTCATTCCTGGAAAATAGCTTAGTAGGCTGTTTGCCCAGACTTCACTGTTGATCCAAAGGAGCATCTCCTACCCAAGAGGAATTACACAAAACAGAAGTGTGTAGACCTCCCATGTAGGGGGCCTGGTGCTGATATAGACTGCTGGAGTGCAAAGCAGGTCTTTCCCTTTTGATGATGTTCATTTGGCCACTAGATGGAAATCAGGTTACTCCGCCAGTGACTGAAGTGGCTTGCAGCCAGCAAATGGAAGTAGGGTACCAAGAACCTATTCTCTTTTCTTACTACTTCTATAAAAGGCATTTTCCAAGCTCTCAAATCAGGAGCATACCTATGTCGAATAAGGAATTCATAAATGAGGTTCCTTAAAGGATCAACTAGGAAGGGAACTGTAAAAGGCAAATATTATTATGTGGATTGATTTCTATTTATGTTGTATAATCTATAATATGAACTGGCTTAAATAAGATCAATTAAGTATCCTTTCTCCTCATTTACCAAGAGATTTGACAAAAAGTTAATACAATGTCAGGTTATTTGGACAATTCTTCCTGTTCATTTAAACATAAAGATGTAAGCTCATAGTTTCTCAGTTTGAATGTGTGTGTGTGTGTATATATATATATATATATATATATACACTCCAGATGCTGGGAAAATAAAAATTAACAATATAGTCAGAGGAGTCCCCAGGAAGAGAAGAGTTACGTGGTTAAAACATAAATATGGATAAATTTTTGTTTAAATACACATATATACTATATATATGTATGTATTTTCAATATCAGCAAAAATGAATTAAGCAAAATTAGAAGTGGGAGGAAAATATTAGCAAACATCTATTGTAGTTTTCCAAGTGAAACTAACATTTCATTCTGAATTATATAATTTTATTACTAAATTTGTCTTATTTCTGTTATATCTGAAACTTGAGCTACAGATATAAAGTTACAATATTTCCCAGAAATGTTTGATTTAGGGAAAACTCAGGTATTTGCACTGTATAATGTAGACAAATATTTGAGTATTCTTTTTTTTAAGATTTTTTTTTTTTAGTTGTAGATGGACATAATACCTCACTTTATTTATTTATTTATATTTTATGTGGCTAAGGACCAAACCCAGTGCCTCACACATGCTAGGTGAGCGCTCTAGCACTGAGCTACAACCCCAGCCCCATATTTGAGTATTCTTGAGAGATTAGATATTATAATTGTTTATTTCAAACAATAACCACATGTGTACATATATATTAATATTCATTCAATAAATATTGCTTTGGGTACATTAAAGCATAAAGTGAATAATTTGTGACGTTTAAAAACATTCCATTTGTTATCAAATAGCTTCAATTAACAGTGAAATTTAGTACATAGAAGTGTGAGCATAGGGGCTGGGGTTGTGGCTCAGCGGCAGAGCGCTCGCCTGGCACATGCGCGGCCCGGGTTCGATCCTCAGCACCACGTACAAATAAACCCATTGTGTACAGCTAAAGCAAATAAATAAATATTAAAAAAAAAAAAAAAGAAGTGTGAGCATAAACAAAGATATTTGTTGTTGTGTACCAATCACTATTCCAGATGCTGGGAAAATAAAAATTCACAATATAGTCAGAGGAGTCCCCAGGAAGAGAAGAGTTACATGGTTAAAACATAATAATTTTTAAGTGTAGATGGACATAATACCTCACTTTATTTATTTATTTATATTTTATGTGGCTAAGGACCAAACCCAGTGCCTCACACATGCTAGGTGAGCGCTCTAGCACTGAGCTACAACCCCAGCCCCATATTTGAGTATTCTTGAGAGATTAGATATATAATTGTTTATTTCAAACAATAACCACATGTGTACATATATATTAATATTCATTCAATAAATATTGCTTTGGGTACATTAAAGCATAAAGTGAATAATTTGTGACAGTTTAAAAACATTCCATTTGTTATCAAATAGCTTCAATTAACAGTGAAATTTAGTACATAGAAGTGTGAGCATAGGGGCTGGGGTTGTGGCTCAGCGGCAGAGCGCTCGCCTGGCACATGCGCGGCCCGGGTTCGATCCTCAGCACCACGTACAAATAAACCCATTGTGTACAGCTAAAGCAAATAAATAAATATTTAAAAAAAAAAAGAAGTGTGAGCATAAACAAAGATATTTGTTGTTGTGTACCAATCACTATTCCAGATGCTGGGAAAATAAAAATTCACAATATAGTCAGAGGAGTCCCCAGGAAGAGAAGAGTTACATGGTTAAAACATAATAAATATGGCTAAATTTTTGTAAACTCATGAGTAAAAGTCTTTTTAAAAGTTTTTTTGAGAAAAAATAAAATCATTAATTTAGGTCACAAAGACTTGACCACAGGAAAAACATCACCTTTGATTTTTATAACATATGAGAAATTCAAATAAAATATATGAAATGCAAACACAATAGTATTTACTATAGGGTGCCAATGACAGAGAAGAAACTAATGCTTAGAATAATAAAAAGAAACAGAACCATAAGTAATTAGTTTTCTAAACATTATTATGGATAGTAACCAACATTCATCTGTTGCTGTAATAGATCCATTTTGCATTTAATGACATGTTTATTTTAGAGTAATACATTTGTTTTAACTTAATTAAATTAATAAATTTATATCCCTTCAAAGGATTTGAGGTTGCTAGCCTATGTTTGGTTTGAGGTTTTCAAAATATTCCTATAAGCTTTTAAGAATCTAAGAGAAATATGTATCTTCAATTTATAAATATATTTATTTCTCTTTTAAGGAAATATCACAAAGTAATCACATAAAATAGTAATTAATAATCAATTGTTAATGGAATAGTTGGTTGAAATGTCTTATCTTGTTAGGTAGAAACCTACCTTCCTTTATTTCTTTTTTCTTTTCTTTCTTTTTTTTTTTTTTTTTTTGTACTGGGGATTGAACCGAGGAGTGCTTTACCACTGAGCAATATGCCCAGTCCTTTTATTTTAATTTTTAATTTTTAGACAGGTCTCACTAGGTTTCTGAGGCTGGCCTCCAACTTGCAGTCCTCATACCTCAGCTTTCTGACTAGCTGGGATCACAGCTATGCAACAACATGCCCCTTCCTACCTTCCTTTTTGCTAGATAAGAATGAAATGTGAACAAAGAAGTTTTGTTCTGAAGATTAAATAAATTTCAAAAAAATCCTTTTATTTCGTATGCTTTAGTATATATGAGTAATACTGCCTTTCTTGTTGTTATAATTCGTTCCAGACAACAACTAGACTAGGTACTGACTGAGTCATATTTAGAGTTGCTGGGTTTCCTTTTGCTTTGGCGGCCTGTTCCTATATTTCTATTCCAGTGTGGTGTAATATCTACTTGTGACTGCTAAATTTGCATTATTTGGAAATAAGGAAGTTGTTAAAAACTATTGGGTGAACATTTTGCTAACCTTCTAGAGATTTAGGCCTTATAAGAATATGCTGTCAGATACTCAATGTTATGAGTTCAAAAAGTATTTTAGCTATTTTAGCAAGTATATTTGAGTTGTTGAGCCAGAAATTTTCCTGATTGTGGCATCTGGAATGAAATTTATACCTGAATGCTCACCCTTAAGAGGTAAGTTAGGGGCTATGGTTGTGGCTCAGTGGTAGAGCACTTGCCTAGCATGTGTGAGGCACTGGGTTTGATACTCAGCACTACATATAAATAAATAAATAAAATAAAGGTATTGTATTCTTCTACAACCAAAAAAAAAAAAAAAAAAAAAAAAAAGAGGTAAGTTAATTTAAATAGTACCTGCGTATGTCTGTCACTTTCTTGCCCAATCATGTTTCTCCATTCCATGAGTGATCGCTGCAGATGTTCAAGTCCAGTTTCCCAAAGTCTAACGTGACCTCCCATATCAACAGTAACAATGCCACTTTTGTTCCACTCTGCCAGCAGTGCATCCGTGTCCGAAATAGTAGATAGCCATGTGGTATATGGTGAGAGAGATTCTGATCTGAAAAAGGAAAAACAAATACCAAAGATAAGAAACCATAAAAATAAAGGAGTAGGGTGATACTTTATATGTGTATTGTTCACCGCATCATTCATTATTTTATACCTGACTCTTACCTACTTCACAGCATAAGATTACAAAGGTATGTGTCATGACCAAAGTGAGACATTGAACATACTGAGTTTGTAAACATGAGGCAGAACAAAATTAATTTAACAAGGACTTTGAAGGAAAATTTTTAAAAATTAATTATAATATATTGCTTATTGATAGTCCAGGTAATGAAGCTAGTTAAAAGTGATTTCAGTTCACTAAACTTGACATAAAGAATTTTTACGGACTGATTGTGTCTTCTAAATCTATATGTTGAAGCCCTAACCCTCAATGTGATAGCATTAGGAAGTCTTTGGGTGGTAATTAAATTTAGAGAAGATCATGAGGGTAGAACCACCAAGATAGGATTGTCTCTTTAAGAAGAGACCAGAGGGCTTGTGCTTTCTCTCCACAACTCTGCCCTCCTCATGCATCATACTGAGATACAGTTAAGAAGGCAGTCACCTATAAGAGCACCTTATCAGGAACTGAACTAGGTGGCACCTTGTCTTGAATTTTCCCAGCTTCCAGTCTGTGAGAAATAAATGTTTATCATTTAAGCTGCCATTATAGTTATAGCAGCCTGCACTAAGCCAGAACTCTAGTGTTTTGTTTGTTTGTTTGTTTTGGTACCAATGATTGAATTCAGGGGCACTCCACCACTAAGCCACATTCCCAGCCCTATTTTTTGTATTTTATTTAGAGATAGGGTCTCACTGAGTTGTTTAGTGCCTTGCTTTTTGCTGAAGCTGGCTTTGAACTCTCCATCTTCCTGCCTCGGCCTCCCCAGTTGCTGGGATTACAGGCGTGTGTCACTGCGCCCAGCTAAGCCAGAACTCTAATTGTAAGTACACTAAGAGATCAGATACTTCCAAGTAGAGCACATCTGTAATCCCAGTTGGGGAGGCTGAGGCAGGAGGATTTCAAGTTCAAAGACAGCCTCAAAAACTTAGTGAAACCCTAAGCAATTTAATGAGACCCTATCTCAAAATAAAAATAAAAAGGGCTGGGGATGCGGCTCAGTGGTTAAGCATCCCAGGGTTCTATCTCCAGTAACAAAAACAAAAAACAAAAACAGATACATCTGTAAAGAACAAAAATATAGTCATTTATCAGTTATTAACATTTTCTAATATTCGTGGATACCAGATGACACCAGCAACTCACTCTCAGGAAGAAAGGAACTCCACACAAACTTATCCCTCGTACACCTGCACCGGTGGCCTCACTCTTCAAAGGTCTCATGTCAATGGTGAAACCAATGTTTTATTTATGGATTCCAATTTCGTTTGTATTTAATTTTTACATTTTCTGACTTAGAAAGTAAAATTTATCTATAACAAGGAATTTATATACTTCCTGTATTATATCTCATTTCCTTTATTACGTATTTCTAATATATATAAATTTTTAGTAATGCAACTTTGTATGAGTCAACTGTATACTTGCTTTAAGAATAGCTGTCACATACAAGTTATACAGATTATAAATTCCAAATACTAATGTTGGCTTTTTAAACACAAATGAAATTTTCTGTATGAAATAAATAGATTAAAGGAATGGTTTAATCTGATAAGAAAAACAATAAACTAACAATGTAGATTTGGGAAACCACAACACCATTATACATGAAGTAAATTCTATGCTAAAGAATAAATCAAGACTATTTTGGTGTTTTTTTTTTTTTTTTTTTTTCAGTCTGCCTTAGTTGATACTGAACACACAGACCAAGAGCAGCTACTCTTAGAATGCAGATGTTTCAGGGAATGTTTATATGATGAAGGGAACAGTAGAATGGGAACAGGTATTTCAAAACTATTTTATAGGACCTCTAGAGGGACTTAAATAAAGTAACAACTGATATAGTATAGGATGTATTTCATAGTGCTCTCTCAAAACGTATTTGGTTAGGAAAAAATAGTAGTTATAGACAATGAAATAAAGAGCTATTCAGGAATAATAATGAAATTTACTCATGTGAAATTATGATGTTTGACATTCTGCCAAGAACACTGATGTTGTATGATACTATTGAGCATTACATCTATTTGTTGTCCCTCCTTATCTCTCTATCATTAAACCTTAAATTTAGAGGGACAATTTCTTTAATAATAAGAAAAGGAAGTACTGAAGAAATCTATACTTACTACATTTTGCACATCAGGTCTAGAACTTCTTCAACTCTTTTTTTTTTTTTTTTACAAAAATGCATGTTTCCTTTTACATAATTAAATGAAAACACAGAATTACAGTGGAATGAAGCTTAGATTTACATACAGTCATATATGAGAGCTGGGCAGTATCATTTTACAAAGGCAAAGAGGTAATACAAAAAATTTGTAGAATTAATTCATGAGGGCAAAAGTGGCACATTCATTTGGACTTGTAGTTACATTATATATATATATATATATATATATATATTTTTTTTTTTTTTTTTCTTTTTTGGTACCTGGGATTGAACTCAGGGGCACTGGACCACTGGTCCACATCCCCAGCCCCTTTTTGTAATTTATTAGAGACAGGGTCTCACTGAGTTGCTAAGTGCCTCTCCATTGCTGAGGCTGGCTTTGAACTTGCGATCCTCCTGCCTCAGCCTCCCAAGTGCTGGGATTACAGGTGTGCACCACCGTGCCCGGCATTACATTATATTTTTATTGTACTTTAGGATTTGAAATTAGCCATCAAATGGAAAATTCCTGATATCTAGCAGAATGCTAAATTTAAGCAACTAGCAAAAACCCTGAAATCTAGATAGGTCATTCCCTTGTATTATATACATCAAAAAAAAAAAAAAAAAAAAAAAAAAAAGAGCAATAGTTAATCTCAACAGAAAGTCAGGATATACTGACAATGAAACATACTCTAAATGACATGTCGCACGAAATGTGGCAAGTCCGAATTGAGACATGCTGTAAGTGTAGCTAGATTTCAAAGACTTAGAAGAAAAATGAAATATAAAATCTCATTATAATTTTTATTTTGAATACATGTCAAAATGATAATATGGTTTAAATAAAAGGTATCATTAAACTTAATTTCACCTGTTTCTTTTTAATGTTTTTATTGTGGCTATAATAAATATAAAATTACACTCATGATTTGCATTATTTTCCATTGGAGAGCAACACTCTAAATGAATGAATTATGGTGCCCAGTTGCTACATGGCTGTACACACAGCTACTCTTTCAGAAGTTCTTCTCATTGTAGGTAGAACATGTAGCTCAAACAGAAAATTAAAATACACTGTAATAAAAAGCTCTTGAGGGAGAAAGTAAGAGAAACACTGGAAAAAATCATCAGTGCTTTAAAATGATTTTAAAAAGTATATTATTTGTTTTGTTACTTGGACTAAATGAGCATACAACTACGATGGAATAAGGAATTTCCTCAAATGTCTAAAAGTCATTTTCCATTAAACCAACACATTAACATGTTATAAGAAATCACATATGTTGAAACAAATAAATCTATTTATTTGAATAATGATTTTATGTTGTATATGTTTTGAATCTGATTAAAGGGTCCTAAGAAATGCAATTGTTATTGCCGAGTTATTTTGCATTGTCATACGGAGTTATTTTCTTCTGTGGGTTAGAAGAGGGGCAAGAAAGGAGGTCTGGTGATGTTTTGGGTGGCTGAGAGATTCTACTGTTCCTGGCCTTCCTCTGATATTAGTGGGTCTCCAGGGTCCTCTGAGATTTCAGGAAAGAGTTTACCCACTCTTATGGAGCTCAGTTGCATGTGAGAAAGCACAGAGAGGAGGAGATTCAATCTTATCTAGATCAAAGTAGAGTAGAAAGATAAGAGGAATGAGGCTTTGGTGGCAGAGGTGGGGGTCAGTCAAGAAAGAAAAATGAGCAACCTAGGCTACATAGAACAAACAGGTGCAAGCTTAGCTCAAGAGAGAGACAAGGCATGGATATGGTCAGAAAATGCTATAGGTGAGGATACCAGTGTTCCTCAGGGCAGACACAAGTATAACTGTTTCTGTATCCTGAGTCCAGCTAGTTTAAAGGCTTCACTTCCATGAATGGTCAATAATAAAAGCAGTGAATGATAATCAGTTCCATTCTAAATCTCTGGGAATCCTTTGGCTACTGTGTAGTCTTCATAACTGCACACAGTAATATATTTAGAAACAACATTAAATAAATGCTGTTTAAATTCCTTTGACATTTTGAATGCATTTACTTCAGAAAACTAATACATAAAATTAATAAGTATTAACATTTTTGCAATACTAACAATGCTATTTCTGGTTTAGAAAAAAAACTGAGCATTAGAATAGATCAAACAAAAGAGAACAAAGGCTAGAAGCTTGTTAGACTTATACCTATGTAAAATGTTCAAAACATTTGAATATTTTTTCAAAACAAAAATAAACATGCCAGTAAAGCATGCAGAAGAAAGGTAAGATACAAACCAACTGTTAAGTGGGGGCAGGAGGGAAAGCTTGCTATTTAAGGAAGCAAAAAACAGTTCACTCATTTTTATGACATATCAAGCTAAGAACAAAGGTGCAATGGGTTACCTGGGAATAGGAATATATCGGAGTTTTTTTGATCGAAGATCAGTGACTTCTATATAACCCGCTGTCTGTGGGGGTGTAACGCCTGCAAACAAGTCATGACATGAGACAAGTATGAGTGACTGCTTGATACCAAAGCATGACCCCAAGCATGCTTGATTGCTGCATGAATGAAGTTATCACTATCCTACAAAAGAACTGTGGGACCTACTTGAAAAGGTACTGGACAAGTCCAGCTCTCAAAGCTAGACTTAAAATTAAGGAGAGCCGGGCATGGTGGCACACGCCTGTAATCCCAGCACTTGGGAGGCTGAGGCAGGAAGATCGTGAGTTCAAAGCCAGCCTCAGCAATGGCGAGGCAC
This sequence comes from Tamias sibiricus, assembly GCA_025594165.1. NCBI lineage: Eukaryota > Metazoa > Chordata > Mammalia > Rodentia > Sciuridae > Tamias > Tamias sibiricus. Next base: position 49,554,572 of record CM046663.1, read on the forward strand.
TTAGCAACTCAGTGAGACCCTGTCTCTAATAAAATACAAAAAAGAGCTGGAGATATGGCCTAGTGGTTGAGTGCCCCTGAGTTCAACCCCTGGTACCAAAAAAAAAAAGGAGAAACACAAAGATTGTCAAGTAGAAGCATAGTGATTTACTGTCAGAAAAATAACCTGGCCTATTCTTCATTGTTTTTGATAGCATTCTAATATAGATCCATTTTTTAGCATAGTTATTTAAAAATATTTTACCATTTGAATTGTTTCCCTTCTTATAAAGTCACAACAATGCCTAGCAGGAGACAGTATAAAGCCGTAGAATTTAGTATCTGCTTTGCAATCAGACTGATCTGGTGAGCAGTTCTGGCTGTGATATTTCCTAGCTGTTGGTAAAATTATTTACATCTCTGAGGTCTGCTTTCTCATTTGTAAAATAGAGATAATAATAACATCTGAGCATCATAAGCCATATTTTAAGGATGAGATGAAATGAATAAATGCAAAGTATCTAATCAGTAGTTGCTCAGCATATAGTATCTGTCATTATTAGGGTTCTGCAAAATAGAAGGTGAGATGAGGATGGGACAAAGGAGTAAGGACGTTGGATCATGAAGAGTATTAAAAGTTGGGGGTAGGAAAAGACAAAGATATGAGGGCCAGAGCCTCTAACTGAAATTTTGGAATTGCTTTCCCAGAAAATTTCATGGCTTTCTGACTTCTATTCCACAGCCCCAAATACCTCTGCCACCCTCAAAGCACTACCTGTCATCAGTGTGTGTCACTAATTCTGCTTTGTCTTTATAGGCAAGACTCATGATTCCTATTTGAGTGAGGAAGAAGCTGATATTTCTGGAGCTAATATCACAATAGGACTGACTTGAGGAGATTTAGCTATACAGTGATGGTTTGAAACCCATCTTGCTCTGCTTATCATTGCATACAACTCCTACCTGAGCTGACCTCTAGGACAATGGCTATTTGTAAAATAGCCCCATTTTACAAAACCTTGGCTGCTAAGATATCTTAAAAACAAAATAAAACTCACCCTACTTCAAACCTTTTAAAGATTTTTGTCCATCTTTGTCTGTCTACCTATCGATCATCTATCATTCTACCTACTTACCTGTTATTTTATTACAACTTCACATAACAATGAGATGTCCACACTAAGTTCATGGAATGTAGGAAAGAAAGAAAGAAAGAAAGAAAGAAAGAAAGAAAGAAAGAAAGAAAGAAAGAAAGAAAGAAAGAAAGAAAGAAAGAAAGAAAGAAAGAAATTTGGCATTTTTATTTCATTATTGCAGTTGAAGGGTTTTTCCTTATGTTATATGAAAAACCCAACATATCTCTTATTTATTCAACAGATGTGTTTGAGCTTACTTTGTATCTGAGGATATAGAGAAGAAGGAGATGCTGCCTTTAAAGAGTTCACAGGATAAAGAGGTGGGCCCTGAGGGCCTTCAAAAAGATTCCAGAGTGGGAATTATAACTTCTGGGCCAGGTATGAACTGCAGAGGTAGGCAAAAGGAGGGCCCAGGGAACAAGGTTCAGGAGGAAGAGAAGGCAATGTATAGGGGAAGGAAGGCTAAGAAAACAGTGTTGCTATGCAATTTGACCATCCAGCAGCAGTGGCTGTACCAAGACAGCCATTTGTATAAAATGAATATGCTTAGCATAATTTACACATCATCGCATTGTACTGCCTAGGATATAAGGTAAATCATGGATAAAGCTTTACACCATATGTCGATTTTGACAATTCCTGCTGCTAGAACCTAGCTGAAGTAGGTTGAATTATTTATAGATCAGGGTTCTTTGCCAAAAATAACCAGTTATTGAAATTGTTGGGATGACAAGAGGTGCTTAGTGAACCACTTAAACATGTGGGTATAGCATTTAAAAGGCAATTTTTTTTTTTTAAATATAGTAAGTAGAATTGAGTTGCTGCCATCAGCACTTTCAGGTTGCCTGTGAAAGCATCATAAGCCAAGTTATTTAAAAATATTTTTTTCTACATCTTTCTTTACTTTCCCTGAGTAGATTAATTCCACAACACAGAGGATGAGAAAATGCAATAATGGCTGTATCTGCTATTTCAAGAAAAAAGCAAAAATTTTACTCCTGGTACTAAAAAAAATACTTCCAGGTATAAGAAAGGGAATTTGTGGCTACAAAGCACTTCAGGGAAATATTAAGCATGGTGGTAAAATAATCAAAATGTTAATGTTTACTGATCTTAAAATAAATCAGCTCAGAAAACAAGAATATTTACAAAAAGAGTCTTATGGCTATCTTTGAACAGAACATATGAGTGAATTAAGGAAATGAAAACTGTGGCCAGGTTTCCCTCCAAACTTAGCCAAGTCCGTGTCCATCCATTTAAAATGTTTCCACACTGTAGAGAGGATGAAGGCTCAATATATTTCCATTACACTTATAATCCAGGTGGATTTTAAAGATAGGTATAAACTGTATTTAGGGATTAGTCCACTAACCATTAAAGGGAAGTCATTGCTGCAATGTTTATCACATAATTCCCATGAACAGTGGGGACAGGATATATGCACAGTGCCAAAGTTAGAAGGAGGTATAAAAACTGTCAGGTGAAACAACCAAGAAGATTTTCAAAGGGAAGATAAAATTATACTAAAAAATTCACTCCTTCTAGAAATATAATTTGATGTACATCTGTTAACTACTAGGTTTAATACTCTTCTATTTATTCATGGATTAAAAGAGTGATGTGTGCCATAATAAAAAGGCTTTTAGAGTTTCACACTATGATATTTTCCAGTGACTTTCTTTATGCTGCTGGGACAACAATTTTGTAATTCCACTCCTAGACAGACCCCCTACAGACTCTCGACATACATAAAAGGAGAGAGTTGCTAGAATACACACAGCACCACTATTTGTAATGGGAAAAAATGGGGGTAAAAAAACTAAATGTGCATTGACAAACAATAGAGGAATAAACTGTAGTGTGTAAAGCAGTGGAAATAAAGGTAGAGCTCTCAGTATGGTAATGACAAAGATTCTTTCCTTGACCAAGCTCTACTCAGGCTATTCAGAATCCTTTTTCCAAGTAGGCCCTAGTTCTTGGGCTTCTGTGTTTGCCTCTTGCACTAGTTTATATATTAAAAAAATTAATTAAAAAAATCATAAATCTAAATGTAAAAATCTAAAACTATAAAGCTTCTAGAAGAAAACATAGGAGATTTGCCTTTCATTCAAACAGGAAAAAATGTATGAAAAGTACAAACCATCTGACACTGGATTTGTATTTAGAATATATAAAGAGCACTCAAAGCCCATTAATAAGAAAACAAATAATCCAATTAGAAATGGGCAAAAGAAGTGAAGAGACATTTTCCTAAAGAAGATGCATGTGAACAAATGTTCAATATCATTAGGTGCTATATAAAAGGCAAATTAAATTACTATAACCTGTTAGAGCAGTGAAAATCTGACAATACCAAGTACTGATGAGGATGCAGAGCAACTAGAACTGTCATTTATTGCTGATAGGAATGAACTGTCATTTAGGAAAACAGTTTTGGCAATTTTATCATAGGATGTAGAAATGCCATTCCTAGGTACTTACACAAGTAAAGCAAAAACCTAAAAATCACTTAAAAATCTATGCTCAAATGTTCATAGTTGTCTTATTAGTTACTGTCAAAAATTATATATATATGTGTGTGTGTGTGTGTGTGTGTGTACACACACACACATATACAAATTTGTGAATGGATAGGCAAACTGTGGTATATCTATATAATAAACTACTACTTGGCAATTAAGAGGAACAAACTACTGGCATGCACAAAACAAATTATTCTCAAATACATTTTATTAAGTGAAAGAAGCACGACTCAAAAGACAATATAGTATATGATACCATTAATGATATCTAATAAAAGAAAATCTATAAGGACAGAAGTCAGATTAGTGATGGGTTGGGGGTAGGAGGAACAGTTTGGCTATAAGTGACATGGGTAGGTTTTTGGGGTGAGGGAACTTCTTCATCAATTGGATGATGGGTTATACAATTGTGTTTGCAAAACTCACAGAACTACACAGTAGAAAGGGTAAAATCTGTTTATAAATTGGACCTTACTAAGAACAAGTGTATACATTAGAAAGTCAGTCATCTGATATGTAGAGAATAAGTAGGAGAGGAAAAGAATAGGAGAGGCCCTGGCATTACTCCAATGGTGGTGTTTTGGATGGGATATTGGTAACAGAATTTGATAATATCAGTATCAATAGTATCAAAAGGACATTGTGATTGATGATGGATTTGATGTGGAGGATGAGGGAGAAAAGGCATCAAGTCGAGCCCCACGTATCTAGGTAGGTAAAGGTGTACTAAGTTCTGGTATATATCATAGTGTCATTCCTGGAGTGCTTTGTCAAGATCCTGTACCTTTCACAGGGCTCCCTTTTTGTTGAACAATTCCTCTATTCAATTAATTCCCCCTCATCTTTCAAGAGTCACCTCATAATCAGCAGTCTTGATTGTAAGCTTCTTTTTTTGTGTTTGTGTATTGTCTTGTGAATATTCTTATCATAACACTGATGACACAGTACTATAATTGTCAATTTATTCATATGCTTCTTCTATCACAAGAAGACAGTTTAGAGAACTAGTGATTTATTTCACATGAGTTTCAGATTGGAAGAAACTAAATATTATCATTTAACCAGGACTTCAAATCCAGTAATAGATTAGTATTATCATACATTTTAGCATTTTACTTGTGAAGTGCACACCAACAGAATGAACATAACCACAGTATAACACATTACTACCACCATAGTGCAAATAATAATATTCAATGATTTAATGTTCAAATTTTTTTATAATCATCCATTCTGATGAATGCCAGTGTGGTTCTGTACAAATAGCTCTAAATCTGGAATTGGAAGACCTTGATACAAATCTGGGTTCTGCTGGCCTTTCGTGGGTAATCCTGGGCCAGTAATTTTATTTCACTGCTTCAGAATTTCCTCATACATAAATCAAAGAGCAAGATAACAACAGGATAGGGTTCTGAAGATTAAGTGAATTTATAGAAGAAGTGATTAGCACTGCACTTAGATATCCTATGCAATAAAAAATGTAAGTTGACATGGAGAATACTGATGAGTGAACTGGTCTCATGCCAAGCTCTGGGCCTTCAGTCTCTGGACTCTCTATGCCTAAATCCTAATCATTTTAAAAGGCTCTTGAAAAACAGGTATGAAGACACAATTGTTGTAAAAATACTTTATATAAAATCAGCAACTTCAAAAATTGTGCTCTTTATATGTAATATGAAATGAAATATACTCTGCAATCATGTATAACAAATTAGAATGATATAAAAATTTAAAAAAACAAACAAAAAAGAAAAACATGTTCTAGGTAAAGTCACTGTACAGATTGTAATGTGAATGTTGATGAGCTCAAACAGCAGTGCATACACCATACACTGTATAAAGATGAATGAGAGGTTTCATAACACACAAAGCCCACTGGGCATGGTGGTGCACACCTGTAATTTTACACCAGCTACTGAAAAGGCTGAGGCAGAAGGATCAAAAGTTTCAGGTCCAGCCGGGCGCGGTGGCGCACGCCTGTAATCCCAGCACTTTGGGAGGCTGAGGCAGGAGGATCGCGAGTTCAAAGCCAGCCTCAGCAATGGCGAGGCACTTAGCAACTCAGTGAGACCCTGTCTCTCATAAAATACAAAAAAAGGGCTGGGGATGTGGCCCAGTGGTCAAGTGCCCCTGAGTTCAATCCCCGGTACCACAAAAAAAAAAAAAAAAAAAAAAAAAAAAGTTTCAGGTCCGCCTTAGAAATTTAGTGACACACTGTCTCAAAATAAAAAATAAAAAGGGTTGGGGATGTCGCTCAGTGGTAGAGCACCACAGTGCTCAATTCCTAGTACCAAAAACCACAACCAGCATCTCCATCCTGGCCCCACCTACAAACAAAATACACACACACACACACAAACACCACACACACACACACCAAAAAAAAAAACCCCTACATAGTTCTTTTTAGCTACTTATAAAATATGAAATAACATTCATAAATTAAATATCCCCTACCAAAAGCTAACTACCTTTAATGACCTTAGTAAATCAGAAGTGACAACTCTTACCTTTTGGGTAGATGTCTTTTAGAGGGACTTCTCCTGGGGGCAAAATCCTGACTACCTGATTAGTTTCTAAAAGAGTCACACAATTTTTCTGTCTTGGAGTCCCCTTCCTCTTCTTTCCTCCATAAAATGCTGTATTGGTGACACTTGATTTATGCAAAGATGATGGCCTCTTCCAAGAATAAACTTCACTGGGTGACTGAAAAAAGGAAGGAAGGAAGGAGAAGGAAAGAGAGGAAGAAGGAAGGAAGGAAGGAAGGAAGGAAGAAAGGAAGGAAGGAAGGAAGGAAGGAAGGAAGGAAGGAAGGAAGGAAGGAAGAAAGATTAAAGTACCATATAACATTCACCACAACTTTTACAATATATTCCTGTAAGTATACACCAGTGGTGAACCTGTCTCACAGGAATAAGAAAATAAAATTATTTCTCCACCTTTTTGAATTTGGTATAGGACAGGGCTGCTTTACCAAAAAGCATAATTTTCAGACAAGTCTGAAATATATGTCAAATTTTTATTTTGAAATAAATTACAACTAAAAGGAGGGAATGTAGCAGTATAGTTAGCTCAAGCATAATAAAATAAACAAATATGTATCTAGTATTTAGCATAAAGAATATAACATAACTGGTATGTTTAAACCCTTGGAGTGTCCCTACCCAATCACACATCTCTAGCACACCTAGATTTAATTCTCCTGGAATTTCATATTATTTTTTCCTTTTGTTTACTTTAAAATTTTACCATGTATATTTATCCTGCCATAAGATAATAAATTTATTTTCCTATATTTTCTTTAAAAGGGTTAAGGTATTGTCTTTTGCATTTAAGCCCTTAATCCATAGGAATTAATTTTTGTGCATGTTGTGAGGCAGGGACACATGTTTGTCTATTCTTATCTGGACAGATACTTGTCCAAATACCACTAACTTTTGCCCACTGATCTGCAAATATTTTCATAAAACAGAGTTCAATGTATGCAAGCATCTGTTTCTGCATGCTGAATTCTATTCTACTGTATATTTTTCTACTTCTAAGCCAAGAAGACATGGTCTTAGTTCCTACAAGTTTACATGCAGGCTTGAAATTTAGTAGGTAAAGTAACTTTGATTGCTTTTTGTTCACATTTTTCTTCAGTGATGTCTTAGTTATTGTTTGTTCTTCCATGTTCATAAAAATATATGGATTGTATTTATTCTGCATCCTTGTTAGTATTTTTTATTTTAGCCATTCTAACAGTCATGTAATAGTATCTCACCAGGGTTTCAATTTTTCATTTCACTAGTAACTAATGATGTTGAAGATCTTTTCTTATATTTATTTGCCACCTCTATATCCTCTGTGACTAAATGTTTTTCAACTCTTGTCCATTTTTCCCTATACTTACCTTTAATATTTTTCTATCTACCTAAGTATGTTGAAAACTGAGTTCATACAAACATATCCAATTTCAATCCAATAGCTACAGGGTTCATTCTAGATTTCTTCCTTGTAGTATTTTCTTTTCCAAAAGTGAGAAAGCTATTTTTATTATCCTTAATATATTTTAATTATCCTTAACATAGTTCATTATCTCTATTATAATATTCTTCATATATTTATTTTCTTCTTTAAGTCCACTACATGTAACCCATCTTTACCACTAACCTTGCCCTCTGGGCAGATGCTTTGCTTCATCCCCAAAGTCCACACTGGGCTAGACTCATGCATGGGCACTTTCCTCATCTTACTTGGGGATCCCATTTCTCACACCAGGCTGCTCCTTTATAAGCTCAGACTTGATGCCCACCACCAGTAATTACCCCTTCCCTGCCATGAATGCCCTTTCTACCCAACTTAGGCTCTGACCTTAATTTAACAAGGTCACTTTAGACACCTCACATTAGTTCACTGTTTCCCCATTTAAAAAATTGAGTGGTTTTCCTACTTTTGAGCTTTAAGAATCTTGTAGATTCTAGATATAAGTCCTTTGTTAGAATGTAGTTGAAAATAATTTTTCCTAGCCTGTAGATTATTTTTCATTATCTCAACAGTATCTTTTAAGAGCTGAAGTTTTAAATCTTGAAGAAGTACATTTTATCAATTTTTCTTTTATGTATCATGTCTAAGACACTTAATACAATGCTCAGTAGAAGTTGTGATAGTGGGTATCCATATCTTATTTTTGATAATAAAAGGAATACATTTAATGTTCACTATTGAGGATGATATTTGCTATAGGTTCATATAACTATTTGGGATTAGGATAAGAAAATTATATAAATTTATAATAATTTATTGCCTCTGATAATTTTATTAAGAAATTAATAAGGGGTATCATACTCCTTTGTTGATAATTTTACAAAGAATCTAAAGAAATTCACATAAAAGTAGAAAGGCAGTATGGTGTAACAGAAAGGATACAGTTTAGCTTTGTGCAATGATGCATAACTGTAATCCCAGTGACTTAGGAGGATCAGCCTCAGAAATTTAGGCCCTTAGCAAATGAGGCTCTGTCTCAAAAAAAAAAGGACTAGGGCTATAACTCAGCGGTAAAGACCCCTGGTTAAAAATCCCTAATTACCCACCCCTCCAAAAAAATTTGAAAAGAATATGAGTTAGAGGGTTAGTCACACTTGAGATCAAGTCTTGCTTCTCTTAATTGTAATCCTTGTGACGGGGCGGCGGGGGGGGGGGGGGGGATAGAACAGGTGCATGCCTGTAATCCCAACTACTCAGAAAACTAAGGCAGAGGATTGCAATAAATTCAGGGCCTGTCTGGGCAGCTAGTGAGACCCTTTCTCAAAATAAAATACAGCTGGGTGCAGTGGCACACGCCTGTAATCCCAGCACTTGGGAGGCTGAGGCAGGAGGCTCGCGAGTTCAAAGCCAGCCTCAGCAATGGCGAGGCACTTAGCAACTCAGTGAGACCATGTCTCTAAATAAAATACAAAAAAGGGCTGGAGATGTGGCCCAGTGGTTGAGTGCCCCTAAGTTCAATCCCCAGTACCAAAAAAATAAAATAAATTAAATTAAAATAAAACAAAACAAAACAAAATATAAAAAGTGCTAGGGGTGTAACTCAGTAGTAAAGTGCCCCCAGGTTCAATTCCTAGTACTGGGGACAAAAAACAAAAAACTTAACTATTATGTATGAAAAGGCTTAGAAACGTACAGTGCCTTACTACTGCAGATGGGCCCAAAGAAAATATGACTGTTACAATAAAAGTCTGAAAGGCTGCCTAGCTAACTCTTTCATTTAACAAATATTCATTGGTGGTGGATTTCATATATCAAGGATATAGCTTTTAGTTTAACAAGGTTACTCTTACAGGGTAAAAGACTTCTATAGGGTTAACAGTTTGTTATACTCAGTTTTTACTTTCTAACCTTTTATGGTGATATTATATTTCTACTAATTTCTTTAATCAAAAACAGTGATAAGATCAATGTTTTAATTGTCCTACCTTCACAAAAAAAATTCAAGTATTTTTTTTCTACTCAAAGCAGCAAGCATAATAAAAAGCATATTAAACACGCCTCTTTCATTTGATCAGGCTGCTGTAGGCACTGTATTTCAACAACATATTTCATTTTGAGTTAAATAATATAATAGCAAATGCTTTTTACTTGATAATTAGGAAGGCACATGGCAAGTCCTAAGCCATATATTATCCATTGGGTTTTATATTTTAAATGTCTTATATCCTCAAGTACTCACCATTTATTAATTACATTAAAATTAGAGGCATGTGAGATTGGTGTATTACCAATTAGAGCCTATACTTTTATCCTTAAATGATTATATCATCTGATCTAAAAGCTACAAAGGAAATTATTAAAATTAAAGGTTTACTCAAACCATGGAGTTACATCTAAGGTTAGCATAGGGAAACTTGTACTGAAATAACCTTTATATTTCATTTCCCCACATTTCTACTAGGGGAAGATGGTACCCAGTTTCACCTGAAGTCAGTTACATACAAATAGCCTCTCCTTTAGCAATAAAGATAGGTAACAGCAGAAAGTCCCATCTAGGAGAAAAATAAATTAAGACCATTACCCATTATATTATCACCTGGTTGCTGCAAAGATATGATAAATCAGAATAAAACTCAATGGGAAGTGAACATGAGTTAAAATGTACTCTATAGTATTGACACCCAAATTTAACCTGAAAAAAATCTAGAAAGCATACTTTATTAGTCTCAAAGTTTTCCTCCTGGCAGAGTCCATGAGCACACATAAAGATGACATGACAAAAAAATCACCTTCAATAGGTTAAGTATTAACTCTGTCATATGAACTCCTACAAATGAAGAAAGATACTCATTTCTTCTTACTCAACTAGATAATTGCATTACAATTTGATTGCTATATAGTAAAACATATTTTTACTGATTTCAAATGCAAACTTGATTCAAAATGTTTACCAGAAAGCTATTACATTGTAATTGCCTCTCAAATAGGCTTACAGATTTTACATCAAATTGAGGAAAAGAAATTATACAATAATGTAAAACACTGGTGCTCACCATGAGATCTGGGAAGCCAACCACTATGGCAGCAAAACTGTTCTCATCTGAGAAAATTCGGTTGGGAGAGGCGATCTTTTGTCCTATAGCTGAACTCAGATTTTCAGATGACAGTTGATCACTTGAAATTTTATGAGGTATGCTGACCTCTATTTCTGAAAATGTCAGACACATATTAGACATCATTTACCCCTAAAATGCTCTGGGAATTAAATTTTTGCAAGATTTTATTCTCAACAACTCAAACAGAAAACATGGTAAAAAATAGAAAACCTCTAAATTACATTCATGGGCTTTTGCTGAGAAAACTGTTTTTACAATCAAAGCATCTTCCCAAAGTGATTCCAAGTATTTATGGAATTCAGAATTTTATTAGTAATAAATATCATCATTAATAGCTCCCCGCAGAAAAGATGCAAAACTGACCCAACCCAGTGTTGGCAATGGTAATGTTTTAGATTTTTTCATAAGTACTGTTCACTTCCCCAAACTGTGATGAATTAAATAGAAATTCTGATGGCCTGTGGAAAAAAGAAAAGATGCTATCCTAAATTAGACTTGGAACCTAAATGTAAGTGAAAATTCTTATTTGACAGTCTAAAATTTTCAAGGACAAGACTTAAAAGAGTAAGCTTCCTTATAATACTTTGAAAGCAGATTCTCATTCCTATTTCCAGGGGGTAGTAACTACTTTTTTTTTTTTCTTTTGGTGTAAACATCACATAATCTTGATGTTATTGTTCTTCAATGAATCTAGAGAATAGTTTTTGTATAAGCATGCACCCACACAGCCATAAATACAGAGAACATAGTATTTACCTTGTGTAATTCCAAACCCTGTACTAGGCAGCTCCTCTTTCAATATATACAACTGGCAAACCCCACTGTTCTCAGATTCAATGTATGCAGGCTTAGTTAAAAGATATTTTCTGTAAACAAACAAGACATCCAACTTAAATAGAAAGCTTTCTTTTTCAAGAAATCATCAGGGCAAACCAAAAAAAAATTAGTTTTTTGCTCAGAAAGCCTTTTAAAAAATAGTTGAGTATAATTTACTGTTTCAACATTTTATCATGAATTTAAAAAATAAATTCTCAAAATTATTAACACCATTATAAAGAGTAGTACCCAATGACAATGCAGTGATAAAGGCAAATCAAACATTCGAAGCTTCCTATAAGAGAAAGGGCTATTAAAAAAAAGAAGTGCTAACTAATGGGGCACATCCTTATTATCTTGGAACCCTCTCTTAATATGTCTGTCTGTTCAGGCAGAAAGTGGGAGCACAAACTGTGACCAGCTAAGATACAGAAGTCCTTACCATTATAATCTTCTTGATTGATTAATTTTTAAGCTGTCTAAAATGTGGAATATGAATAGCCAGAATCTGTAGTGAGCCACTTTTGCTTATGATCAGAAGGACCGAAATCTTCACTTAGTCAATGGATGTAGGGAAGGGGACTTGAAATTTACTGTGCATTCTTTATAAACCAAGTGCCACACACTGCCTTTGGTCCAAAAATTTACAGTCCCAATGGGGGAAGGCAACACAAACCACCAACCATAACCAAATAAGAATACAAAAGATGAAAAGAAGAAACTTCTAAGGTTTGAATTCTGTGAAGTTACAAAAAGGCAAAACAGCTCTAGGATAGAGTCTAGGGCTTTTAGAAGGGAGAATAAACTGAAAATCTACTTTGAAGTATCTACTGCTACGCTAGAACACAGTGAATTCTCAGTGTACAAATAGGAAAAGTTTCAAATCAATATGGATCATATGTAAAGTTATTATTTTTACTGTTAATTTCAGTGTCACACTCTGAGAAGTGATATTTATTTTAATTTTCTCCTCTCTTTCTTCTTATAACTTTTCACCAATAGAGATGGTACCAGACACACAAATTGTTAAAAGAGATAAAAGGAAGATGGAACAGTAAGGATTTTGGACAATGGGTAAATAAGGTTAAGCTATGGCATATTGTACAATATACTATGCAGTACAGATTCACCCACTGATTTGTTTCGCTTTCCACCAGAAGCCATTTGTCCTCTGCTACAAGGAAAACTGTCTCGAGATTGATGGGAAGTGAGATGGTATGTGCCCCCCGCCCTTCCAAAACATCCAGTACAGTCAATCTGTTCCTGAAAAAGGAAAAGAAAACTGTGTCTAAAAGGAATGATAAGGATAAGTTGAGTGACTGGCATAATCATTTCATGATATATTATGCACTAAATAATAACATAGAAAATGTTAATTGAGAAAACAGATAAACAAATTCTAAACTGTCAGGATGTACAGGAGAAGAAATAATGGAAAGTGACAGGTGCCATATTAGTAGTGTTGCATTGTGGAATTTCTTTTTTCTTTTTTGTTTTTTTAAAATTTATTTATTTGTTTTAGTTGTACACAATGCCTTTATTTTTACATGGTGCTGAGGATCAAATCCAGGCTGCGTATGTGCTAGGCGAGTACTCTACTGCTGAGCCACAACCCCAGCCCCTGCATTATGGAATTTCTATTGCTCTTTTTTTTTTTTTTTTTTCCTGTCTTTCTCAATGTTCTACAATGTGGGCATACTTACTTTCACACTAAAACATTTATAATTTGGTTTATATTAGTTTTGTACTAAACAAGTATAATTAAAACAGGAAACAGAATTAATAAAATAAGTATCCCAGTTTAAATCTTATAAAGAGCTTACCCTTTTTCTTTGTAGAATACTAGCCAGTTTTTGTGTGAAAACTCTTTACACATTTTATAAGTTTCCTAAAGACAAAACAAAATATTAAATGTGTCAGATGCAGTCGCATTTCTTTAGTTGCTTCCCTTTAAATAAATTTCTTCAATGTGTAGAAAGAACATGGAACTCTCAGAGAAGGTATTTAATCACTTCAAGATTTTTACAGTAACATGGATTAAACTATACTTCAAAGTTTATTGTGGGCTATGTACTAAAACTTCCTTAGAATATTTTTTTCAAGTAGTGTCAAGTACTATTTGCAATAAACATGCTCTTTGGTGATTAACTGTGGAATTTACATTATAACATAAACACGTCAGAAATACTTAGTAGCATTTTTTAAAAAAAACTCTTTTTTTCATGGTCTTTAAAGACGTAAGTATGCTGTCTTACAGAGTGCTGGATAAACTATATTTTATATCTGAATCAATTTTCTTGGGTTGGCCTGCAGTGTTCATTTATTCAATTCAGTTAATAAACTGAAACATTTATTTATCTGGTAGGGACAATCAGGTGCTCTACTCGTGGTTTTATCATAAATCTAAATGAAAACTACATAACTGAAAAATAGGTTAAATTGACTGCACAATGAAGAATTTGTTATTAATATCATACTCAAACAGTTCATAATGTTCTTTTATTATTGTTACTTTAGTCCTGGCAGTCTTCAATCAGTATAATATATACCAAAAGAAGCTACAGATATTTAATTATAGGTTTATCTTTATATATTGTATCTTATCTCTATATAATAGATGTTAAAATCCACAGATGTAACAAGAGGTCTCTCTTGTGTGTTATAGTTTTTTTTTTTTTTTTTTTTTTTTTTTTTAAAGCACCAAAGGGAATGCACAAGCTTGCATCTTCATGGTTAGAAAACTAAATTGTTGGCAATCTGACCAGCAAATCTGACATTGCTTACTTCTTCCTCCTTGCTCCACCAGGAAGATTTCTTAGACACTACCTCTTCTAAAGGAAGGATGAGACGACGAAGGACCTGGCCATTGGTATCTAACAAGAGGATGATATTACTCTGGAAATAAAGAAAACAGTATGAAGTTCAAAATTATTTTTAAAGAGCAGTGTCTTGGCAATCTGAGAGTAAAGGTTAAATAAAGGAGAACCCAAAAGGAAGACAAAAATATTTAAATGATTATAAGATATCATAAAGACATTCAGTGATTTACCTTACTATAGAATTTAGAGTTTTGAGCGGTTTTATCAGGATATATCTAATTATGTAATCTTCTCCTTGAAGATTTTATCTTAAAACCATTCCCTTCTAAGTATATGGTAGCTGAACCAGGATTCTGTTTTACTATATAGAAATAAGGAAATTAAGAGGATTGATAATTTTTTTTAAATTTCATTTACTTTTATCAAAATTACACTTAGAACATGCCCTGTTGAAAGCTCTCTTACACTCTACATCCTTAAATCTCATTTATCCTTTTCACAAACACAAGTTCAACTTAGAAAATATGTACTAGATATAAAGATGGGTTATCAAAAAAATATGAAGGACCCCAAGAGCCCAATTAGTAATGAGTATCATCTTGAAATTCACTGATCTTAAAGGATTTTCATTACTGGTGCTATATTATGAAGAAAATGTAGTGCTAAGAGGTTTTAGCAAGGTGAGAAAATGGATTTGGATGAAGGAGACATTTTCCCATTTAATTTTATAAAGGTATCAAAGAAATTCAAGTTTTAAGAAAGGAGCTATCACTTTACACCTACAAGACTAAACAACGTTATAAAGCTGGACAATGCTAAGTGTGGGCAGTGACACAGGGACGTGTGACCCTCCTGTACTATTAGTAACGCATGTAAAGCCATTTTGGGAGAACAGCTGATGCCACCTGGGAAAATTAAGCTTATGTGCTGGTGATCTAACATTTCTATTTGTGTGCTTATTGCAAATAAATTCATATACAAATAAATAAAGAAACTTGTACAAGGGGAAAATTACATACAAATGAAGCATTATTAATCACGCTATGCAATGAAGTAATAATCTTTCAGTAAATAGGAATTTTTTTTCAAGAAAAGAAAGAAACCTTAAGCATCGTAATACATGAGCAAAAACAAAAACGTAAAATTGAGAAAGTCAGAAAAGATTAGATATTTTAAAGAGATGCAAAGAAGTTGGCTTTCCTAGTTAAAATATTTAAACATTTGAAGATTAAACTAACAAGTTTGAAAAACAGACACCTGCAAGTTGTTTGTCAGGCCTCATTGTTATGCAATTCTCCTTTCTTCTTTTTGTTTTGTTTTAATTTGAGCTTCACCAATTATCCTAACCCTTATAACATTTATTTTAAGAACTTTCTTTGGGTAAAATAAAGTCACAAAGCATCCAAAGAATTAAAATATACTTAGGAACCTATAGAAAACAATCAAATACAAAATAGTTGCTCAATTATTCCATAATGTCAACTGGGAAGCTTAAATTTAAAGCACAAAGGAGAACATAACCATAAGTTGATCATGACCCTTGCTTTCTATTATGTAATGTAGTTGGGTAAGTAAAAAGAAATATAAAAATATTAATGATTCAGCTGCACATTTAGTACCTTATAGTGTGGTTTCATATTTATTTTATAAGCTAACTTTATTGAAGTGCTCAAGACTTAAATAGCATTTGTACCACATAATTCATGTCAGACCATATATTGAAACTTGATTGTATTACAAAATTTTACTGAGCGTGTTGATAAAAATTTTAATTTTTCCACAAACATCACCCTTGAAATGTATTATTCCATATAATATGTAAGTCTCCACTAAGAAAGTATGTTAGAAATATAATTTTAAAAATTAACATCTAATCAAGAAGTATTGTTCATTGGTATTCTTTAGTTTTAAAAACAGTAGCGATAAATTAGAATTTTCTTAAGAATACACAAATAAGTCAAAAACTTATAAAATCTTCATTCTAGATGAACTATTTTTTTAGTATGTTTTAGTGAAACATTTACATTAATTCCTAGCACATAAGCAATCTGAGACATTAGCTTTTAAAAGAAAAGTCCTAATGTTTTGTCCCCTCAAAACAATTAAACCAGCAAATAGCAGATGACTAAAGATATGCTTAAGCAGAAAAAATAAGTTAGTGAAGTTTCCCATTTGTCTTCCTTTTTAGGGTCTAAAACATATATTCATAACCTGGCACAAATGAACTGAAAAACTGTACCTTCTAAGTGACAGAAAATATATATATTTCCAGCTATGACTGTATTTTGAATTAGTTTTATAAGCAATTGGCAGCATGAAGGAGTTCTATGGCTCCATCTTTTTAGATGTTAATGGTTTCCTTCTGTAAATGACTAATGACATATTCTGTCTGAGTTTAAAAATAGAATTTCACATCACACATGAGTACATGTTAACTATGGCTTTGGCACTCCCTTAAGCAGGGCAGGGAGGAGAAACAAGTGAGCAATTTTATTATGTTTGTATTTGACTGGGAGAAAAGTAACCTCTGGATGACCTCCATGTCCCCAAGTCTGAAATTCTAAACTCTGTGCAGATGTAATAAATAATTTCATGGGGGGTGGAGGAAGGGGAGGGTCTTTATTTTTAGACATAGCAAAGTTTTCCTTTCTTCACTAAAGATTTTATTTTAGCAAGGAATTTTTGAAAATTTTTTAAACTAAAGGAAAGTGCATCTGTAGCAAAGCTTTATTTTAAGAAGACAAGAGATAGGTAAACTCATGGCAGCACAATATTTCAGCTTCATTTTCAGTGAGGACAGGTTGAGGAAGAAGAAACTGATGGCAGTCCACCCTGTTCCCATTCTACTAGAATTATTTACCAGTTGTTAAATTTCACAGCTGTGAGCTGTTCATATGGAATCAACAGGTCTGGCATCCCAACAGGCCCATCTTATAAAACAGACAGCCAAGATATCCTCTCTGGGAAAGGATGAGGCAGTTTGGAGGACAGGATAGTGGAAGCATCCACATACTGTGTCTGCTCAGGGTGCTAAGCTCCTTTGTGAAAAACTGTTGACACTGTGGCCAAAGGGATAAGTAAGGCAGTGCATAAGATGCCAGGAGACAAGATGCTGTCTGTGGACGCTGAACATAGCTTCACAATGAAAAATATACTTCCTTTAATGAAAGCCATTATAATCAAACAGAATATTAATCAGCAACATTGTTAAATAACTGGATTTTTTTTGAGAAAATGAAATACTTGCTGAGAACATAAAAATCTGATGTTACAAAAAAAATGTGATGTTACAGAATTTGTATATGTAAGTTTGACAGTGAATTTGACAGCTAAAAATCTGGAAGAAATGTTTGAATAAATACTACAAATTTCATTTCTTTTTTTTTCTCTTTTTTTTTTTTTTTTTTTTTTTTTGTGGTACCGGGGATTGAACTCAGGGGCACTCGACCGCTGGGCCATATCCCCAGCCCTTTTTTGTATTTTATTTAGAGACAGGGTCTCACTGAGTTGCTAAGTGCCTCGCCATTGCTGAGGCTGGCTTTGAACTCGCGATCCTCCTGCCTCAGCCTCCCAAAGTGCTGGGATTACAGGCGTGCGCCACCGCGCCCGGCTCATTTCTTTTTTAAAATATTATTTATTTTTGTTAATTTTTATGTGGTGCTAAGGATCGAATCCACAGCCCCACACATGCTAGACAAGTGCTCTGCCACTGAGCTACAGCACTAGCTCCTACAAATTTCATTTCTTATATAAATTTGATTTACTTAATGAAAAATCACTAACATATCATGTGCTCTTAATAATAATTCTAGATATAAGATTCAAAACAGATATTGATATTTTATTGTTTCCAATAAAGTAAAACCCTTATTCCAATTTGCTGGACATGAACTTTTATAAGCAATATCTGGATATGGATGAACTCTGTTTCAAGTAGAAAATGAAAGTTGGAAAAAAAAATAAACCAAAAAATGAATCCAGAAAACAATCTTAACTCAGAATTTATGATAATTATTTAGGCAACAACTAAAGCAAATTTATTGCCTCAAAAAGTAACATTTTATTTATCCAATACATTCCTCTTGAAATAAAATGTAAAAGATGTAAAAGTATTGTTTCCTGGTAGTATTATTTACAGGTAACAATGCTGCATTTCTTTAATATTTTCCTATTATGAACTATTTTCTTTATTTGTTCTAATTAGTCATAAATTATAGAATGTAATTTGATATATCATATAAGGATGGAATATAATTTCTCATTCTTCTAGTTGTACATGATATAGAATCACACTGGTTATATTATGTACATAGGGTAATTATGTCTGATTCATTCTACTGTCCTTCCTACCCTCATACCCCTCCCCTCCGTTCACTCCCCTCTATCTAATCTAAAGTAACTCTATTCTTCCTTAGTCCCCTGCCCCGTTTACTGTGAATTAGCATCTGCATATTAGAGAAAACATTTGCCTTTGGTTTTTGGGGATTGGCTTATTTCACTTAGCATGATATTCTCCAGCTCCATCCATTTACTGGCAAATGCCATAATTTCATTCTTCTTTAAGGTTGAGTAATATTCCATCATTCATATATATATATGTACATACACACATATATGTATATATATAATATTTTCTTTATATACTCATCTGTTGAAAGGCACCTAGGTTGGTTCCATAGTTTAGCTATTATAAATAGCTGCTATAAACATTGATGTGGCTGCATTACTGTAGTATGCTAGTATGCTGTTTTTAAATTCTTTGGGTATAAACTAAGGAGTGGGATAGGTGGGTTAAATAATGGTTTCATTCCAAGTTTTCTGAGGAATCTCCATAATGCTTTCCATAATGGTTGCAATAATTTCCATTCCCACCAGCAATGTATGAGTGTACCTTTCCCCCCACATCCTCACCAACATTTAATGTTGTTTGTATTCTTGAAAATTGCCATTCTGACTGGAGCGAGATGAAATCTTAGAGTAGTTTTGATTTGCATCTCTCTAATTGCTAAAGATGTTGATCACTTTTTCATATATTTGTTGATTACTTGTATATGTAAAGAGAGAGCCTACAGAATGGGAGAAAACCTTTACCAAATGTACCTCAGATACAGAACTATTCTCCCGGATATAAAAAACAAATAACCCAATCAATAAATGGGCTAAGAAACTGAACAGACACTTCACAGAAGAAATACAATCGATCAACAAATATATGAACTCTTTTTAATTTTTCACACTATAGTATTATTTTTCCAAGTACATGCAGTGAGTAAGAGGGTGAGTAAAGTTTAACTCTTGTGGGTCAATTCAATTTAGTTTGAATCTCAATCCTGCTGTGTATCTGCAGAAAAGGTTAAACTCTCTGAGCCTAGTGTTCTTGTATGTAAATATGCCTAACAGCTACCTCACTGGGCAGTTAAAAGAATAATATAAGATAATGTAGTAATGTCTTACTTGACACACCATCACTATTTAACAATCCATCTTTCTCCTTGAGACATCACTTGCCTTTCAGGATACCTCGCTCCCTGGTTTACCCAACTTCTTCACCAGCCACTCATCCTCAATCCCAGCTGTTGATTTCTTCTTCTTCATGTCCTTGATTTCTTGGCATAGTGCTGGACTTTTCTCCACCAACATTTACTCCTTGGTGACCTTTTTCAGTCTCATGACTTATATAACATTTATATGCTAATGACTCCCCAATTTATATTTCTAGTCTGACCTCTCCATTGAACTCCAGTCTCATCATTTACTTGGATGTTTAACAGACATCTCAAATTTAATCAAATGTCATCTGAGTTTCCCTCATACTGATTCCTTCTCCATTTCAGTTAATGACAACTTCTTTCAAGTTGCTCAGGCCCTAAATCTTGAAGTTGCTCTTGAGTCTGCTCTCTCTCACTCCATATATTTGCTCTGTTAGAAAATCCTGTTAACTCCACCTTCAGAATATATCCAAGGTCTACCATTACTTAAGACCTGCACCCTTCTCTAAACCACCATTATCTCTTTCCTGGATCATTGCAAGAAATCTCTGAACTAATTCCTCTCATTCTTCCTTAGCACCTATAGATTATTCATCACTGAGAAACCACAGACATTCTTTTAAAATATAAGTCAGATCATGCTATCCTCTGCCAAAAAAAAAAAAAAAAAAACTTCTAATGCCTCATCCTTTTATTCATAGTCAACGAACAGAACCTTCCATGGCCAACAAGGCTTTACACAATTTGCTTCCCACTGCTCTCTCTTCCTCATCTCTGAATAACCTCTTTACCTCACTTCTTACTTTTCCTGTCATTCAGTCTTCCATGTACATTTCTTTACATCATCATCTTTTTATTTTTATTTTTTGTCAGCAACACATGCTACATGCTAGGCAAGCCCTCTACCAACTGAGCTATTTCCTAGGTTCCCACCTGACTTCTTTAAAAATAAATGGGCATGATCCAGCCTCTGGGACTTTGAATCTATGATTCCCTTTGTATGGAACTCTCTTCTTCCAGATATCTGTTCTCCCTTTTACCTCCATCAGATCTTTGTTGCCAACCTTTCAGTTAGGGCTCTGACCACCTTATTTTAAATGGAAATCTTCTGTCTTTTGCATCTCAACTTCTAACTAAAGATATAGTTTAAGTAATTTTTTTTTTTTTTTTTTTTTTTTTTTTTTTTTTTTTTGCTTATTGTCTCTCTTTCTGAACCAGAATATAAGTTTTTAGGACAAGAATTTTTGTTGTCTTGTTCATTGAGCTATAGCATCTGTCTTTTAAGCTGTGGCATCTGTTTAGACTTAGGTTTAGCATGAATCTGGATATCTGTACTTCTTATCAGTGCTGTCTTAGTGTACTAATCTCTAGAAGTGATGAGTGGAACTTGAACACCATTAGATAGATACTAAGGGATTCCAGTTTATTCTGTGCAATGTATTTACATTGCTATTTCTACATAAATAATATCATTTAAGTCTCAGATAAAATGACACTTTCTCGTAAAAGGCATCTCAGCATTCTTTTTAGCACTGTTCACCCTCCCAACTCTCCATCACTTCCTCAGATGTCACTGTTTCTATATAGCACTTTTCACTACGTGAAATTGCCATGTTTATTTGTTGGTTTGGTTGTTTGTTGGATCTCTCTCCTAAGAGAGAGTAAGCTTCATCACAAAGAATTATCTGGCTCCAAATGTCAAAAGCGGCAAGGCTGAAAAATCCTGATTGAGCTGTTTCCAGACTTACAAATTCTATTGAAGTTGGTATAGAGGGCAAGACAGTAGCCTACCTTTGTGGAACTGATAAAATATAACTCCTGACATGTCCCCCAGTCCTCTCTTCAATCATTTAAAACACATATTTGCAGTTTTAGGTTGCAAATTACTCTTGCCTTTTTCTACATTTAAGTTACTTTTCCCATAATTATAGCATGTGAGTAGCCTGGTATACCTGTTCCTCGTGGAGAATAACTTGACCCTTGAGAGGACTTCCCAGTGGTGCCACTGTCACAAATGGGTGCCAAACTCCACTGGCAGTTCTTGGGAAGATGTCATAAAAGTCCACAAAGAAGCCACTTTCCCCAGTCATATTCATAAAGTATAAGGAAACAGGATTGCATGTAGTTATATACAGAGTATTTTCCTCATTTTCTGAAATGGCAAATAAGTGTTAATTTAGTGGCTTGAAAATGACTTACCAACTGACCAAGAGGCCTAGGAAAAATT
Source organism: Tamias sibiricus (assembly GCA_025594165.1). Lineage (NCBI taxonomy): Eukaryota > Metazoa > Chordata > Mammalia > Rodentia > Sciuridae > Tamias > Tamias sibiricus. The sequence goes on from CM046663.1 coordinate 49,576,641, forward strand.
AAATTATGAAGTTTGAGCACACAGTTGAAACCCAGCAGATGATTTGTAGATGCATTGATTAGACTGAAAGGACCATGAAAAGCAGCTTAGTTCGTACCGTAAATGTAGAGTTACACCTATCTATTCCAGGAGATATCTATTTGTTCCCAAGAAAAGGCCACACTATCTCCTGATAACATCATTAATTAGTTCACATTAATTAATGTCAGGAAATTCTCCCTTGTGTTTCAATGAAAGTCTATTTTCTCTTTTCCATTGTTGTTTCAGAACAATAACAGTTCATGTTTTCTAACTGCTGATCTTTCATTTTCTAGATAGTTACTAGATATTTAGGATCTAATTAATTCCACTTTTAAAAATCTTAGCCTTATGGAACTTCAGTTCCAAACTTTTGTTCATATTTCAGTATTCCTTATTATAAAATTTCTATCATCTCAACCAGGATGCTTCCTTAAGTCCATTTTCTGAATTTTATACCAGTGCTTCTTCCAGATTAAAATGATTATGAATCACCCGGGGAACTAATTAAAATGCAAGTTCTGATTCAGTAAGTCTGTGGTGGGGGTGCAGATTCTATCCTTACAATCAGCTCCCAGGAGATGCTGAGGCTGCTTGTTTGAGCTCCTCCCTTTGAGTAACCAGGCTCTGGATCAAACTTCTAATAATGTCTTCTGTGAGTGCCTTGGAGCAAGGAATTAAGCTGTTTTGTCTCACAAATGCTATCTGCATCACCTATTACCCAGGTATCTATTTATAATAGCCATATTTATGAATCTAAAATTCAGACACAAAGTATAAAAATGAAATATATTTAAATTTGGGACTATTCTAGAAAATCTGGACCACATGTATGCATGTCATATCTACAATGTTAGTATATAATAGCTATATTATATATAGATATATTACAAATACTAACTTTAAAACAATAAGCTAACATCAGTAAAAAATAGCCATCAATGCTGGGCCCAGTGGCTCAGGAGGTTGAGGCAGGAGGATTGCAAGTTCAAAGCCAGCCTCAGCAACTTAGTTCAAAGTCAGCAAGGCTCTAAGCAACTTTAGCAAGTCCCTCTCTCTAAATAAAATGTTAAAAAATGGGCTGGGGACATGGCTCAGGAGTTAAGTGCCCCTGGGTTCAAAAAAAGAGATAGCCATCAGAGCTGGGGCTGTGGCTCAGTGGTAAAGCACTCGCCTGGCACACGTGAGGCACTAGGTTTGATCCTTAGTACCACATAAAAATAAAATAAAGACATTGTGCCCACCCACAACTAAAAAGAAAAAAGAAACATCCATCAACAGAAGAGCTAGAGAACATATATATTATTTAGGAGACAATGTAAACTGTGTGTGTTATAGTTACAAACATCAAATAGAATCATAGAATTTTTTTTTTTTTTTTTTTTTTTTGTGGTGGTACCGGGGATTGAACTCAGGGGTACTCGACCACTGGGCCATATCCCCAGCCCTTTTTTGTATTTTATTAGAGACAGGGTCTCACTGAGTTGCTAAGTGCCTCGCCATTGCTGAGGCTGGCTTTGAACTTGTGATCCTCCTGCCTCAGCCTCCCAAAGTGCTGGGATTACAGGCGTGCGCCACTTGAATTTTTAATTTATGAACATTTTTAATGCTTCCATTATGAACACTAATAAGTTCAACAGAAAATTAATTGAGTATCTTCTTGCACAGTGTAGTGCAATAGAAAACACCGTAAGAATGTTTACTTAAATGCAGTTAATAAATTTATTAATTTTTCTCTTTTACTGCAGGTATTAAGTGGCACTTTGGCTCAACTCATAGATATAAAAATTAACTCCAACTCTAACTTTTTTCTCTCTGAAGTGCAGAATAGGCAAAACACACATATACACAAAAACACCAAGAAATAAAAATAACAAAAAATCTAGTCTGCAAATGTTGCAAATACTGAAATAAGAGGGTTAAATTCTATCAGGGACAGTGAATGGGTCACATTTACCAAAGCCGCCTCTGACTGACAAAAAGGGGTTGCCTGAATGCTATTGAGAACTAAGAACCTATGACCAGGTTTAATGGGAGGAGTGAACAATTGTTTACCATCTGCCATAGGCATGGGCAGAGGATCAAAACACACTTACCTATGATTCCTGAATATGAGACAAGGATCAGAGTTCAATTTTTTTTAAAATAAAATCTCATACTTTCACTTTATAAGCAAATATGAAATAAGCTTAGGAGCATAAATCTTCTACCCCAAACAAGCAAATAACAACAGTAAAAAACCTGTAAATATTTTAAAGCATACTTTTATTCAAAATAGCTGACTTAGGGTATAAACTATATCCATAAAACTTACAGGAACAAAAACAAGATACTCATCTTTGCCTCAAAAATTCCCATCTTAAGTGATGCTGGAGAGACTCTCCCTTCCCCCAGCTACCTCTTCTGTTTATATTGCCTTAGTAACTGACATCAGTTGAAGAACTATTGCCAAATGGTACTCAGGGCCTCCTGCATCAATCAGTAAGTAATGGCAACAGTCCAGAAATGTAGATGCCAATAGTTTCCATTTTTTATTTGCCATTCTTTACAATGAAAAAAGTTTAGCAACTGCAAATCACTCTGGCCCTGCTTTTGTGGTTTATGCAATCACCAAACTGGAACCCCAGCCAAAAAATCCAATGTTTCTCCTTTTTCTTTTTCCCTTCTATTTTTAGCACACGCCTGGGTGTGTTTAACTTCGTGCTACAATTGTAATGAGAAACAGACATATGCATACAAACTCAAACTCAGCAGTGCTAATGTGGATTCCACAATGGCATTTTGTTAGGTTGTTAGAGGAAATTAGTTCTAAATTACATATAATTGCTATCCAATCCAAGAATGATAGTCACCAAATCTATCATAGACTCCTTGATATCTAGAGATTTTTAAATTCCTTTTAAAAAATCAATACAGGATTAAAAGATTAAAAAAATAAAATTGACATACCATATGATGTAGCAATGTCACAAATTAAATTAATTTTATCCAGTGGCAACCTCCAGGAGGCACATTCTTCAGTAAAGTTTAGTGTTCTCTTTTCATATCTTTCTATTGGATACTTTTGTATGTTCATAAACACTGGACCCTATAATAAAGTAGTTTTTTGAATTAAGAAATTTGGAATTGGAATGCATGCTACTGTTATAAATAAAACAACTTTGAAATAAATAAATACAAAAAAGAAAAACTTCACACAGACAAAAAGAAAAAAAGAAATTTGGGTAGTCACAAAAACATAGAAAAACAAAAGTTGTTCCAAAATACAGAATTTATATTTTGAATATTTAATATAGATCTACTCCATATTTTATTTTCTGACATAGTACTTATACCAATAATATTTCCATATACTTGTATTTATAAATGCTTTTTATATGTGCTATCTTGGTTAATGATTTTTCATTTTATTTTGTTTTTAATCACAACATACACCAATTGTAAAGTATCACATGTTTTCTTACTACATTTTTCCTTGCCAAACCAAGAGCCCATTTCAAACTCCAAATATCAGGACCTAGAGTTGTCCAAACCAGAATAATTTATAAGTTAATGAACCAGGTTTTAATACATTTCATTTGTAAAGAATGGCTTTTTACATCATAACAAAGAAATGTAAGGGTTGAATGCAAGTCTTTTAAATGAAATGTGAAAAAATGTGACATTGGATATAAATTTTTTAAAACCATACTTTCTGACAATCATTAATGTTACTATGAAAGAGTATTTCACATATGGTGATAATCATTCAATAATAAACATAAGCAGAGAAACTAAATGAATGATGTTATGAATATTAGTACTGGGTACTTAGAGTTCCTGGAAGAACTCCATGGATGTAACTACTATTTCAATGATTTGCATGATTATCTTTAGTCAAAAATATTTGAGGTAGATGTTGGCATCCATGTCCCATCTTTCAATCTAGTCTGTGCATAAGGGACTAGAAGACTAAAAACAAGTGCATTCGTCACACTCACTTGAGAAAGATTTTGGAAGTGATTTTTGTTCTGCCAATTAAACACATTTGCATGAGATCTGGAAGACAGAACAAAGGTACTGGGCATCTTCCTGCAGCCATAGCAGACAAGGAAAATTTTAAAATACAAGCAGAGATTCTGTTCTTTATTGCAAGTTTGATACACGATGGCCTGCAGGGCAAGTCTGACCCACTACTTGTTTTCATAAATACAATTTTAGCGGAACACAACCACATCCATTTATTTACGTATTGCCATGACTGCTTTTGCGTTATGGGGACAGAGTTACTGTTGGCAAAAAAATCTGTGCAACCACAAAGCCTGCAATATTTACTTTTTGGCCATTTACAGAAAAAGTTTGCTGACTCTGCCTTCCTGTGCAACTCCCAGCTGCAGGATGACAGCAGTTGCAGAATCATTGGCCCTGAAACTGTTAAGTCCAATATTGCCTCTGACTATTAGTCTTCCTGTTCTTCTAATGATTTTACAAGCACCTTTTTTCCCATAATAAGCCCCTTTCTGCTTGAAATACCTACAGTGATTTTAATTGCAACTAATGACTAATACTCTTTACCTTTTCACATGAAGACATTATGTGTCAACAACGTATGGCTAAAAAAGGGCATACAATTCAAAAAAGCACAAAGTTTTAACTCTGTTAGCAAACACAAAGTAAAGACAAATATAACAGAGCAACAGCCCTAGAAAAAAGTCCTAGGAAAACATACCTGACTGTCCTAAAATAAAGATTAGTTCTCAGAAATTGTATCTGGCCATTAGGAATTGTTTACATTGAGTTCCTTGTACAGCAAAGAGATTTGAAAGAATGGAAGCCAAAAAAAAAAAAAAGAAAAAAGTCAGAACAAGTCATTTCTGCAAGATCCATTATATGGATTTTCTCCAGGGAAGACATGGAAAATTTTGTAAGAGTCAATATTTTAAGAGAAAATAATAAAGATATCAACCTTTATGTCTATCTGATGAGTTTCTGCTGGACACAGGAGTTTTTGCATTTCATTTTTTGCCTGACCAATCGTCCAGTAACCCCCAAATGTCTGCTCTGGTAGAGGCAACCTGTCAAGGATGATTGGAAAAATGAACATTCTTATTTCCATAAGACATAGGATAACATAATGAGCTTCTATTATCAACCACACAAATAAATCTGAAGAATGCTTTGCTTAGAAGGTAATTATGCTTCATTTTATTAAAAAAGATGCTGATTAGTATGTACATGAAGATAAAAAAGATTCCACATTTCAGAAATGCAGAAGGTAAAGTCCTATCCCATTTTTATCTCAAAGACAAATATAATTAATATTCACATATTCACATATTTTTTTCCTTGAATTGGCAAAATGTTCAGTAACAACATATAAATTTCTAAACAGCAAGTAGAACACAGGCAGTCATTTTTAAAAACTGGAGAAATCTATCAAAATTTTTAATCTATTCTTTTAAATTTTGAATCAAGTAATAATAACTAGCATGCAATATCATTAGGCCCATGTTTGTAAGTTGTACAGGGCAAGTTTCATAGACTTTATTTTGGCATTTTAACTTCTTTCCGTTTGTTTGATACATAATATACATACAGAAATGCCTATATAAGTGTGTTACTTATATAAGTGTGGTACTAAACACATCTGAACCAAAGTAGCAGCACATCATCAGCACCCAGAAGCCCTCTTGGGACCACATTTTTTAGCTATTCCCACCAAGGAAGCTATGATCCTAACTTCTTCTTCTTCTTCTTTCTTTTTTTTTTTTTTTTTTTTTTTTTGTGGTCCTTCTATGTTTTATTTGAAGCAGTTTTTCAATTTACTAAAGCAAATATGACAAAGCTAAAGTATAACATTGCAGACAAATTTGAGAATAAAAGATTCACTTCTGAATTATACTAATTTTTATTTGCAACTTTTAAAAAAAGGAATCATTGATTTGTCATTTAACCCATTAGAAATTTCTTATTCCATGATAAACTGAATTAAAAAAAATGACTTATACTTTCAAGTTCTCTAAAAATAATAGGTACATAGCTACAAACTTAAAGGTGCTTGCAGTGAGTTTAATGGTCATTAAAAGAGTACAGATTTACATTTAGAAATAATTTTATTTTCAGTAAAGAAATAGTTTGACAAAAGATTTCCTTATGCTTCATAAGACCATATTAGGCTTTGATTTTTTTTTTTTTTTTTTTTTGCTTAAAATAAACATTCTGGTGGAATATGGTTGTTATCCCTTTGAAATGCTAATATTTGACATAAGAGGAAAGAAAAAGAATTTTCCACTGAAATTTTTCTAAGACAGTACAGGTCTCTCCAAAGGACACATGTGCTTTTATATCTATCATCCAAAATACATTTTAAGTACCTGAACAATTATACTGACTTGTGACCCATGTACTTCCATCTTTTCACTGGCAAAAAGTGTGGAAGGTGCTGGGGGCGGGGGCAGTGATGAGTTAGGGCATTGACTTAATTGTATTCTCTTTTGAATATTACGAAAATGCATTTTTGTGTCAACAGGGCAGATCTTTAAAGTATGTCCAAGGATCAGGGTCTCTCTCTGCTAGTTTAGGGAATGAACTATATTCTGCATTTGCTCTCATAAAGGAAGATAAGGTCTTCAATCATATAAGGAGAAAAATCAAGAAAGGAGACAAATTATTTAATTTTTAGCAGAGAAGACACAGAATAAAATAATGCAAAGAGAGCTGGTTTTTAGTTTTGGTTCATGTATTAACCAGCTATGCAAATTTGGGAAGGGGAACATCAGCTAATTTTGCAGTATTAACTTCTTCATTTATCCTTTTTTTGGGGGGAGTGGTACTTGGAATTGAACCCAAGGGTACTCAACCATTGAGCCACATCCCCATCCCTATTTTGTATTTTATTTAGAGACAGGGTCTCACTGAGTTGCTGAGTGCCCCGCCTTACTTTTGTTGAGGCTGGCTTTGAACTCTCAATCCTCCTGCCTCAGCCTCCTGAGCCACTGGGATTATAGGCATGAGTCACCATGCCCAGCTTAACTTCTTCATTTGTAATTTGAAAAATTCCTTATGGTTTGGAAAATATGAAGCAAGAAGAAGGAAATGTCAGTGGTAGTTTAAAAGGCCAGCATTAACTTGTTGCTTTGCAGGAAAAATATGTATATCTCCCAATAGAATAGGTGCCCTGATAAATATGCTTTATTAAAGCATATAAAAAGAGGTTCTAAATACAGCCTAAATTGGTTCTTTACAAACAAGAGAATCATTTCACATCTTAAAATCTAATTACAGGTGGAGAATTGTGTAATAAAAATGATTCTGGTTGACAACAAGTCTGAAACATGGATCTAGGGCTAGGAATGTCATGCACTGGTAGAACACTGCCTAACAATATGCAAGGTCCTGGGTATGGTCCCCAGCATATGTGCGTGCATGCGTGCGTGCGTACACACACACACACACACACACACACACACACACACACACGCACACACACACACACTTAATATATCCATTGATAATTTTACAAAAAATAACATTCAGATACTAAAAAGGGTGGGGGACACCCCTTCATCCATTTGAGAAAAAGTAACTGCTCAACTTCCAGTTCTCACTGACAATGCCAGAGATGTTCATAAAGTCTGCTTTGAACTTGCCAACTCATTCTAAATAGCAGTCATGGAAATTATAGGCTGCCTGGCTCTATATAAAAATAGCACTGGCTGTTTGGTTGGCAGAGTATGGGAAGGACCTTCAGGAACCCCATATAGAATCTATTCTGAAACCACATAACAAGATGCTACTGGCAATGACAACTAAAACTGAAAGACACAAGCAGAGTGTCCTGGAGTTGCACAAACTGACTCAATCCTGTTCCTTGGTCACATGAAGTGTTTTCTCTAGACTCTTAATATGGACTCTAGGCTGGCCAATAGAGGTAAACCATAGCCCCTCATTTGTTTTTCTCCCACTAAGCTCTCCCAAAGAGCTATGGAAAAAATTGACCATTCCTGACTTTCTCCCCTTCTGTATGTTAGTAGGCAGGGGAAAGGAGAAGCATTATACTTGGGTGCATAAGTAAGCTTTGGAATTTGAAACATACTCAATGTTAATTCAGGGTACCTCTAAATTAATAACCAGTTAGCAAAAGGCCTTATATTCTATAACTGAAATCTGTCATCCAACTCTACCAGACTTCAGTTTTTATATCTGACTTGACTGAAACAATAATGGTATTTTCCATGGTTTCAAGATCCTGTCACTTGTGTTGCTTAACTTTGTTAAAGTTTTAACTAGAATGATATCTGGATTTGATTTTAAGGGGGGCGGAGAATGAAGTTAAGGCCTATAAATAGTACTGCTTTTTATCTTCAGTGTCATTCACGAATTTATGTTTGTTGAAACTATGATGTATTTTAATTTATATGTTGTGATACTTCTTAATCTCTTGTGGAAGTAATAATAAAGATCTGGAAGTAAAAATTTTAACTAAAAAAAGGTGAATATAAAAATTATGACTCAGATAAAATTATAATACTTGAGTAAGTTGCAGAAAGAAAAAATTTCATAACATGATGCATATGGACAGCAAAGTCAAGTCACATCATCTGAATGACGTATAAGAGATTTGTCTCAGACCGTTTCCATAAAAGAGGTGAGCCAGGGTTTTACAGAGCATGTTCTGGCAAATTTCTGCCTTCTCTGAACCTTTGCCAAAACTATTTCTGGAGTATGAAGGAAAACACATGAAAAAGATTTGGATCTTCTTAGGGGCATTATGCAATTGGAAGATGTTGACATACCTATTATCAACAATTCCTAAACCATTTCCTTACCACAAGAACTACTAATTTTCACAGGAATAATGGAACCCTTCAGGGTAGTTCCATCAACTCAAAAACTTGACAATCACTACTATCTTTGAGAAGAAATAGGACTATTTCAATTTTAGTGGCCTCACTTGTTCCTAATGTTTTATGTCTAATGCCTGGTAAAAAATTTTCAGGTTGTCCAATTGAGTTTACTGAAGATTTTCATAGAATATTCCTAACAAATACTTACAGCTTTGGTTCTTACCCCATCCTCTTGTTCTTCAGCCAATCTATGCCTTAGTCCTACCTTGATATGCTTATTGCTGTTCTTTAGCATGCCATACATGTCTATGCATCCTTGAGGTCATTCCTTCTGCACAAAATTCCTTCTATGGTCTCCTTGGTAAGATTCTTCTCACTCTGAACATCCAATCCAAATGCATCCCCCTGCTACATTTATTTCTGAGTCAAACAAACCCTCTGCTCTCCTGGTTTTCTATGTAAATTTACACATATGAAACTCTAGGAATAGAGTTCTATAGAATCTGTAATTTTCAAATTTAATACATGAGAGAAAATACAATTTTAGGGAGAGCAGGCCAGAGGTGAACCTATGAAATCCTTCATAATTATTATTATATTTACTAAATTAAAAGTCAGCACATTAGACAGAAAAGACAAAAGTCCCTTTAAACACATTAAATTAGTAGTAATAGGAACTATTAATTCCCAGTAATATCCTCCCTTGTTTGCTAGAAACTTCAGAGTCATCCTTCCCTACAAATCACATGTTGCTGGTCAATTAATTTTGCACTGCTGAAAATGATATGCACATGAGTACGTGTTTTCCCTTCCTGTGCCTGGTTCTACACTGAGATATTATGGCTTTCACTTAATGACTTAAGATTTGCACACCTCTGCCACCTGGATTCTACAGAGGTCACAGAAATACAGAGTAATTTGGATGCATGAGATGGAAAAGATTTGGAGAAAACTTGCTGTTCTTGGCAGGTAGTTCTCAAACACACTCCCCAAGCTCCAGAATGATACTGTACAGTCTCAGTGCTTTTGCCCAGCATTACTTGGTGCCAAAGCAGATGTTGTTAGCTTGCTCTACACATTTCTGTTTTTTTTTTTTTTTTTTCCTCCTTACAAAAGTTGCCAGACTACAGTTCTGGGGCCTGGGTTTCCTTTCCTTCATCTTTCTTCAAGTTGTACTGCAAAAATGTTTTCTCCTTTTCTGCCATCTATGTTATCAACCCCATCTTAAATGTTTTTGAATCTTATATTCTTTCTTTTCATAATCATCCACAACAAGAATGACTGAGACTGAAACTTTCCTAGTGGTTAAAAGTTTTCCTAGAGAAAAATTTCCTGTATTTCCCACAGGAAGGACTCACAGAATGAGAACTCTACTGTGAATGTAGCATTTCGATTATGACATTGTATCTTAAGGTTGATAGTTGTACTTGTTTTCCTTATTAAATTGTTGAGTCAATGAGTAAAGCTTACATTTTACTCATCTAAATCTCTGACATTTAGAATCCATTGCTTCTGCCACCTCTTTCACACTGCCATGCCTTTATTCCATTGCCACAGGTACAACATATGCCCTCCTCATTTGTCATCACCCAGATTGTTGCAACTGCCTCCATATAGGTCTATGTTCAGGTTCACGGCCTTTTAGTTTATTATCTTTAGAAGATAAAAAGGGTCCTTTCTTAATTATGAATCTGACCATGCTACTCTAAGGCTTGGAATCCTATGACTCCTTTGGCTCTTTTATCCCAGTCAGCCTCCCCACCCAGCATGCCCTCAGTTAACCCTATGTGTTAGTCAGCAGGCTACTTGCACTTTCCAAAATGCATCATGCTTTCTTAATTAAACCTGCTCTCCTTGATGTGTCCTCCCTTCTTTATTTGCCTGGGGAAAACATAGTAGTCCCTGAAAGACTCTGCTTCCTCTTCCCTTGCTACGTCTCCTCAAGGGCAGTGGCAGCAACCCTGACTCTTTGCTCCATCTGTACAGCTCTAATAACACAAGTCTGTTTACTTGACTGTTTTTTAAACTAACTGTGACCTCTTGGAAAGCAGATAAGTCTTATTCATTTTAATAATTCTTACTCCACATCTAGTGTTTGCCACATTAGTGCTAATGAAGTATCTGTTAAATGAATGAATACTTGCTTACATTAGCACTACCAACATTTTGACCTACATGTTTTCTCATCTCAGTGGCAAATTGCAAATTTACCATGGCAAATCTTCCTCATTGTGTTCTGACTACATGTCTTACCACTTCTTTTACTTAGAAGACTCAAAAAATGATGAAGTCGGATTTGCAAGTATATTTGGAAGAGACAGCTATAGCCAAGGACTGGGGATTTCCATCTAGCCAGGTGACAGGCTTTTATAAAACCTCACTAACAAAAAGTTAAGGGATTAAGAATAATTCTGTGAGAATGCTTAAGATGCATATGAAAGAAGATTCATACATCTTAAAAATTTCTATGTAGATTTGGTATATTTTAAAATTTTCTTTTACACTTCCATAAAGAAACTAGAAGCAAATGAAATGGCTGTGAAGTTATTTCATGATATAGCAAGAGAATATAGGACAGAGAGTATGAAAATATAAAACCCAATACCACCCTCTGCTTATAAAAGTTCTGAGATGTCATTATGTGACCTTATTATTTTTTAAAACTAAGAGCTTTTTTATGAAGTGAAAATAAATCATCATGTAGAGGAGAATACCTTAGAACTCTGTGATCTACACTATGAACTTATAAAAACTATCACTACAGAAAAGAAAATTAGAGCATATAACCATTTGGAGGAAAGGAAAGAGGCTAAAAACTGTAGGATGAGAGTATTACACTTTAATGGGATAAAAAGTAAATTGATAATCATTCCTACTTTCAAATAGAAATCTAATGAAATTACTCCAAAGAAAGGCCCTGCCTAGTCATACTTCTTTTTGATGTTTCTGGTACTTTGAAGACCCCATAGTTGTACTCTACTAGAGAAGCAGCAGTTGCTATTGATGGCCCAACTATACAGGATAAATCTTCAAAGCAGAAAATCAATTTTTGACAGATATCCTTTCAAAAACAACTTCAAAAGAGATGAAGCCGCTCAGTCTGCAAATACACACACCTGGCACTCTCTGAAAAGAAAGATAAATACTAAACATGATCCTGTAACACATACTGCAATGGCACACAAATAGCTTTTTTAAAAGGAAAACATACTCTTAGCTAAATTCATTGGGAATCCTATCAAAATATGCTCAGATTGAGAAAGTAATGAATGGTTATTGATATAAAGGAAAAGAGTTACTATTTATTCAGCTTCCCTATTCAATTAAGGGCAGTAAATCATAGAATATAGGAGTGGGAAGAATAAAAAGGACAGTTGGGGGTTCCAGGTTTGAATCCCTGGCAGGTACCTACCCACAAAGTCTATCCAGATCTGTTTGAGCTCAAGTAACAGAAGGCACACCCTGTTTTTCCTGGATACTCCATTTCACCTAAGAACATAGGAGCTACTGGTCCCAAGATAGAGGGCAAACTTGCAAAGACCTAGACTTACAGGGGCCCAGGTAAAGAACAACAATGTATGACTAATGAGTTAAAGCTAATGATATTAATGATCATGTATTCGAGGATGTTAATACTAATAAAGATTCTTTGTAGGAGAAACTTGTAAAATAATTGTTCTACTAATTTTGAAGAATTTGTGAATGCTACCACTTTTGCTAACCCCCCAAAAAGTCCTTATTGTAGAAAAGATTTATGATAACTTGCTCACATCTTATGGGAAGGATGTTTTTATTTGTTTCTGGAATCAATGACAAATGGTTTTAACTAAAAGGAAGCTGATTAAAACAATGGGCCTAGCCATTAATGCTAAATATAGTGTGTATATCATATTTAATATATGCTCCCAACTGGAAGGAAATAGACAGATATTATCTTTCAAATCTTTTTTTTTTTTGGTACCGGGGGGATTGAACTCAGGAGCACTCGACCACTAGGCCACATCCCCAGCCCTTTTTTTGTATTTTATTAGAGATAGGGTCTCACTGAGTTGCTAAGTGCCTCGCCATTGCAGAGGCTGGCTTCAAACTTGTAATCCTCCTGCCTCAGCCTCCCAGGTGCTGGGATTACAGGCGTGTGCCACCGCACCCAGCTTCAAATCTTTTTTTTTTTTTTTTTAATTTACTCTAATTTGTTATATATGACAGCAGAATGCAATTCAATTCATATTAACCAAATAGAGCACAATTTTTCATGTCTCTGGTTGTACACAAAGTAGAGTCACACCATTCGTGTTTTCACACATGTGTTTCATGTGCTTAGGGTAATGATGTCTGTTTCATTCCATCATCTTTACTACCGATATGCCCTCTCTCTTCCTCTCCCTCCCCTTTGCCCTACCTAAAATTCATCTATTCTTCCCATGCTCCCCCTCAGCCCATTATGAATCAGCATCCTTATATCAGAGAAGACATTCGGCATTTGGTTTTTTTAGGATTGGCTTACTTCACTTTACATTATATTCTCCAACTCCATCCATTTACCTGCAAATGCCATAATTTTATTCTCTTTTAATGCTGAGAAATATGCCACTGTACATATATACCACATTTTCTTTATTTATTCATCTACTGAAGGGTATGTAGGTTGGAATCTTGACAGCCAGTTTTACATTGCATTGTTTTTCTCATGGAAACAGTGGAATAAACATAAAGATGATAGGCTTTGGAAACAGACAAATCTGTTGTTAATTCCTACCCTGCAATTTATTAGTTGCATAAACTGCTAAGTTTTTTAATGTTTCCTAAGACTCAGTTCCTTAATCTGTAACAGATTCACACACACACACACACACACACACACACACACACACACCCCTCTTAACACCTAATAGATGAAAATGAAAGTCAGAAAAAAATTGCTTACCTAATAGAAAAGTAGAACTGTTATATACATTAGGGAACTGATATTTGTAAAGTGCTTTGAGCACTTAGTAAGGACTTGATAAATACCAACTACTTTCATTTCTGCTGCTTTAAAATGTTTTGTGCAGGAATGGGCAGGGGCGGGTAACTCAGCGGTAGGGCTCATGCTTAATATGTGCAAAGCCCTGGGTTCAATCCCTAGCACCATAATAAATAAATAAACAAAGCTGTCTACTCTCATTTGATATTTTTATTTTTATGTTGATGCCTACCAACACATAGACTTAATTACACTGTGTTGAAATATCATAGAAATGCCTAGGGTTAACTTGACTTTTCATTTGCCATTGGTAAAGGTGCCAAGGTTCTACTTTTAGAATATGCATCATAGTCTGTTCTAAGCTTTTCTATACTGGGAGGCAAAGTTGGTCCCCAGAAACAGCAATTTCAGAATATACCTTTGTTTAAAAATTTTAAATTTATTTAAGCACCAAAAAAAAAAAAAAAAAAAAAAAAAAAAAATTCCAGTGCCCATAGACTCAATGGACATTTAAAAAATAAAATACATCCCAGCACTTTGGGAGGCTGAGGCAGGAGGATCACGAGTTCAAAGCCAGCCTCAGCAATGGCGAGGCACTTAGCAACTCAGTGAGACCCTGTCTCTAATAAAAATACAAAAAAAGGGCTGGGGATGTGACCCAGTGGTCGAGTGCCACTGAGTTCAATCCCCAGTACCAAAAAAAAAAAATAAAAAAAAAAAAATAAAATAAAAAAAATAAAATACAGAAAATTATATATGTTTTAGAACATTAAAATACCACAGAAAGAAGTGAGGCCTCCTTTGCTCTTTTTAGGACCTCTCTGGAAGACAACTACAGCTACCACTGTATTTTTGGTTTTGTTTTGTGGTACTAGAGACAGATCCCAGGATGACACATGCTAGGCAAGAACTCTACCACTAAGTTCCCAGCCCTGTACCCACTGTGTTTTTAAATTGTTAAATTGGGAACCTATTAAAAACATTTAATAAAAATATTGGCCTATATGGTTTTGGAACTCATTAATGTGAAGTTGATTTATTTTCCTGAAAAACAAGATTTTATAATATTTTAAATAAAGCATATGATAACAAGAGAATGCCTAACAACGCGACATCTGAGCAGTCATTATAGGCGCTAATAGGGCTTTTCACCAGCTATGGGACACTTTAAGTGTAGTCACACATCACAGTCATTTTTAGATGTGCACACTATCTGGTGAGAGCATTTTTATATGTCTGAAAAGCACAATGACATATGCATAAAGACACAAAGCATTGATATTAATGTTTTTATTCTTATGTATCTCATATGCCTTATGTATCTATTCACTGTGGTTAGAAAACATATCTTAAGCTTAAAATCTAAGGAGTGAGGGGAATGGGAGAAAAAAGTAGAAATGTGAGAGAAGTGTTATACATAATTAAATCTCATTCATTTAGATAACTTTCTTTTCAAGAAAGCAGCTTGAGAATGAAATGTTTTAGAAAGATCCCTTTTTAGGGAACATGTGTCTTCTATGAAGATGAAAGATTCAGAAGAATAAAAATGATTGAGAAGAAATATTTCTCAGTGCATGAAATAACACACACAATCATAGGGAAAGGTCCAGAAGAATCTGTCAACAATTATTTCTGGATGGTAGAATTAGAGGAATTTTCATTTCTTTTTTTTTTTTTTTAAATAAATGGGATGTCATTCTTTATTTAGTAAATTTGTCTTAAAAAGAAAGCCTACAAAACTTCTCAATTTTCTCAAAATTGACTGATACAAATAAATGATTAGTAGATCATAGCTGGTTTGCCAGTGACAAATAGGCAGTAAGTGCTTTAGGAGGGGGGAAAAAGGTGGTTTAAGGATAAACTAAGAAATCAACAGAGTTAACTGCAAAGAATTTGGAGCACAGAGAAGGATTTTACAGATGGGTGTTTCCCATAGAAGACAAGGAGAGAAAAACACAAGAATATAACTTCAGATGGTGGAGAGAACTTTCTTGTGTTTTTGATTTATTTTAATATGATCATAATCTTTGAGGGAAAAAGAAATCCATTAATAGCTTTCATGTTCCAAATCAGGAAGAAATGATGTTTAGTGCATGTCTTACACATGGTAGGCCTGCAAAGTTTTCTAGAATTCTTATTTTTTGAAATGAATTACTTTGTTTTATTTCAAGATCCTCCATTATAACCAAAAGGAAAACTTAAATGGGAATGAAGAGGCTTCTAAAATAATCACTGTTGTGTCCAAATTCTATCTTCATCAGCTTTGTGGCTGATTTTTCACTTAAAAATATGACTAAAACCTAAAAATTCTGAATCTGTCATAATTCTCTGAAGAGTAAAAATGTGTCTATTATAAGCATATAATATGATGGACAACCATGATTTCCAAATTGATTACTTAAAATTCCAAGGTCCTTTTATGCAACAACAATACTTTCCAGTCTCCAGAAATAACTTTGATTTAGAAATTGCCTATAATCATGTCAATCTGTTTATATTATCTTTAGAATTGGAATGAATATTACAAATACCAAAGCTTTGCCCCTGCTTTCTAACCATAGGCAAGATATATGACTGCTCTGTACCTCAAATTCCTCAACTACAAAATTCAATTCTACACACACACACACACACACACACACCCCATAGGTTATTGAAGGGATTATATAATTTGTGTAGAGATAACTGGATATGTGCTAGGCACACTGTTACCTATAAGTGTTTCTGTTATTATCATTATTCCATTACCATTAGCACATTATTATAACATTATAAATGTTATAACATACTGTGCTTAGAAGTAGAATATCTACATTCCATTCTAGACATAAAAGATGACAATTCTCTCATTTTAAAATGGTTATGGAGAAAATGGTATACAAATTCAAGATAAAATAGATAAGTCACTTAAAATGGATGTTTAGAAAAAGAAAACAGGATTTTTTCCCTTCCTTCAAAACAAATGTTTTCCAGCAATGACAGTTTGCAAATTGCTGTGAAACACACTTTTTAATTTGGAACTGCTAACATGATAGCAGTATGTTTACTCTCAAATAAAAGAAGCTTCAGAATAAAAGCTCATGTTAGGCAAAAACAAGAAAACTTTACATGTAATACATATAAAAAATTGTTTATCTATAGTTATCTATATTCACCTAGAGTAGATAATCTATATGCTTTTGGTTGGATATTTAGACATACTTCTGTTACATATATGTTTATGTGTGGGTGTGTATCCAACAATGATGTTTTAAAACTCAAGAGTTCAGATTTTAACCCAAACCCTCCCATCTCTGCTTATAGTACCAGGAAAAAAAAAAAATAGATTAGAGAATGTAGTACACACAACACACAACACTGTCTTGATGAGTTGCTCCTCTATAGACTAAAAAACAGAGAATTAAGTTCAAATCCGATGTAAAGCATAATATTTACATTTTTTACATTTAAAAATAATTTCTAACAGGGTGCCGCCTTATTTGGATATGTTTATAATCTCCTTGACATGGTTTCTTGTATATTGGAAACCTAAAAAGGGACCAAAACCAAACCAACTAACCAAACAATCAACCTCAGGAAATACTAGTGGAAAGGGGTAAATCCTATGTGGAGGGCTAGGTAGCCAATGCTGATTTTACTACTAAGAACTGAAAACACATTTGTAAATTAGGAAAAAGAGCTAATTATGGTGGGCTAAAGCAAGGCAAAAGAACCACCAAATAAAGCTTGGTCTAAAAATGCCAGGTTTGGGAAAAGTTTATTAAAGAAGACAAGTTAAATTTGTTTCATCACATTGGACCTTTAAAAAGTGTGCAGAAACCTAGAGGAAGGTAACAACACTGTACTACTTAGGAGAACAATAGGGAAAGTAACAGTATCTCTCTTTTGGAAATTTCATCAAAGAGCTCTAAAATTATATCACTGCTCAAACAGCCAAAGTATATTCTGATTTCAGCTGAAGAAGGAGCTGTATGACTATACAAATAATGGCTTAGTGTCATCTCTCTCTCTCTCGTGTAAAAATTTTCCTTCTGCTACAACATTTGCTTTATGTCTCTTTTTTAGCTATATGTAGTAGGTGGTAAAATTATCTTTCTATTCTCATCTTGAGTGTGAGTATGCCCATCTTGGTCTAGACTCAAAGTAATTTTTGTTCCCATTCAATAAGGACTATGGTTAAATTAAAGGAAAAGAAAATTAACAGGTTGTAATATGAATTTGTCTATCAGGGCAAAAGGATAGTAATATTAATTGAGTCATTTTACCCTTGTTCTCTAGGAAATGAAATCTAAAGAGGATCCTCTCCAACCAACAAACACCCTGCAGAGCTAGGCAGAACCTGCCTTGGAAAACTAGTTTAATCTAAAGGTCTAGTAGAACAAAACATTTAGCAAAAGGTGGAGAAAAGTCAAAGTCTAATATTAGATGGCATGGGGACAATTTTAAATCTTCAGACGTCTATGTGATTATTATCGGCAGTGTGGTACTCCTGGGGGAGAAAGGTAAGTATTAGTAAAAGCTGAGTATCCTCTATTTGGATGCTTGGGACCAGCACTGTTTTGGGTTTTGATTTTTTTTTTTTTTTTTTCAGACTTTGGAATATCCACAATTATATAATGAGATATCTTGGGGACGGAACCCAAGTCTAAATATTATTCATGTACGTTTCAGGTATACCTTATAATATACCCTGAGAGCAATTTAATCCAATATTTTTAGTGCATCTGTGCTTTGACTGCAACTTGTCACATGAGGCAAGGTGTGGAATTTTCCATTTGTGGCATCAATCTGGCACTCAAAAAGTTTCAGATTTTGAAGCATTTTGGATTTTTGGATTAGAGATGTCCAACCTGTAGTGTTTCTTTATGTTTTGGCTTGTTTTTGCAGAACTGAGAAACATTAAGATTACATTAAAGGGCTGGGGCTGTAGCTCAGTGGCAGAGCACTTGCCTAGCATATGTGAGGCACTGGGTTCAATCCTCAGCACCACATAAAAATAAACAAATAAAATAAAGGCATTCTGTCCATCTACAACTACAACTTTTTTAAAAAGATTACATTAAAATGCAAAATGTTAGAATAGGAAGGAACCTTGCTAATGCTCTATAATGATGACAACCACACACTTATTCAGGCTGGACTAGAACAGTCTTACTTCACATCTCTTTTTAGAGTTATTGTCAATAGCTCTTCCCCTCCTTTCTCAAAAATATCCTGAAATAGATAGTAAATTATATGGCTAAGCTGTCTATAATATAAGGCTCTTATTTTACCAGGAAGTAACTTCTCTAAATTCACATGACCAAGACGGAATTGTGAGCTCTCTGAGGGCAGGACTCTGTCTTTTAAACTGTTTTTCTATGTCTGGCCCAGGTACACAGGTTGACTGCTAGATTCCCAAGCTGTTCACTTTATCATGCTACCTTCTTTAAGTAGTAGGCTGATAATGTAATCGAAATAGTGCTATGAAACCTTTGGATTTCACTAATGGGCAATAAAACAAAATTACTTTTGAATTGCTGAAGTCACTATAATTTATAGATGAGGAAAACAAGGCTTTGAATGATTATGCAAATTATAGTCAACCATTATCTCCACTCCAAAGGAAAAATCCACTCATCCTCCACATCTGCTATAAGTTTATTTTTAGCTACATGCAGTGGGTGGACAACTAGTTGCTTCCATGACCATTTTAAGCATGAGTATGGCCATCTTGCTTCCAGGCTCAGTATACTTTTGCCTCCACTCATGTGTAAGTACTAGAATTTGAATTAACTTACCATGACAAACATTAATACGCCATGACAAGAATTTTTCAGTTTAGAACTTAGGATGATAATAAATAAGTTAAACCATCAATCTGTCTTCTGTAGAAAATGAAATTGCCAACAATTTTCTTATGATTGATTTACTGTTTTAATATTTAAATAAATATTACCAATAATTTTTTAATCATAAGCCCATTTTCCATGAAGCTAAGACTCTAATTATATAAATTTGCTAATAGTAATAAACTGTCCCACTTCCAAATGAAAATATAGCTTATAAAAAGTAAATAAATAAACATGGGTAGTAGTAGAAGTTTGCATATTGAACTTAGTAATATAGGAGAAAACCTATTTCTATTCAATTACTGACCTAGTTTCAAAATGTCCATAATGACTGCTAATCAATCAGTAAAATAGAATTGTACAGAAAAACGGATGCATAAATAACTTGACACCAAATCATTCTTGAACAAATATTACTCAATAATACAAACCAGTACATGGATGATTTTTAACATAATTCTATCTTGTGCTTTTACCACAAAAGGGAAATATTTGTTTCTCTTTAAGAAATTCCTGATAATTTAAAAATTTTTTAATGGTATATACATATGACAAGTTTTTACAATGACTTCAAAGAATAAAAGAACAAATAAATATGGATAATATAGTGTGAAAATACTTTATGTAAAACAAGTGACTTCGAAAATTGTGCTCTTTATATGTAATACGAAATGAATTGCACTCTGCAAGCATGTATAACAAATTAGAATAAATAATTTTTTAAAAAAGGATAATATATACACTTAGAAAAATAATTTATTTATTTGTGTAATTTACATTTAACAAACTTTTTCTATACATTGCCTCTATGTGGAACTAAGTCAAATAATTATTTTAGTTTGATTAGTTATTGTTGGATGAATTTTATGATAAATGACAATATTTATGACAAAGATGGCATCAGATACATTATTCATAAACTATGAATATTTAAAATTATTTTCCAGGGGGCTGGGATTGTGGCTCAGTGGTAGAGTGCTTTTCCGGCATGTGTGAGGCACTGGGTTTGATTCTAAGCACCACATATAAATAAATAAATTAAATAAAGGTCCAGCAATAACTAAAAGGTATTAAATAAATAAATAAATAAAAGTATTTTCCAGTGAACCTCCACTGACTGAATTACTTCTAATAAACCCTACCAACCATCCTTCTGGTAAACAACATATTTGTTGAATCTTAACTAAGGTTAAGTATAGCCTGTGATTACTAAATTAAAAGAAGGCAACTGGCCCACATGAAATGAACTTGCTTGTTCTCACTGCCTACCTTTTTCATCTATGAAGCGGAAATTTAAAAAAATAAACAACTGAATTAATGTGTTCATAAATTCAGAAAACTATTGTAAGCTATATGGTGATATAAATAAGGACATCATAACAAAATGTACATTAGAATATAGTTTTCATGTTTGTACAATTTTGAACTGGATTATGAAATAATAAGACCCATTGTAATTCAACAAAAGAACAGACACTGTTAAAGAAACAAATATTTCCCTTTATTTGATTGTATTACATCTACTCACAGGATATTTATAATTGAAATGCTTAATTTACAAATCCATAAATAATGCTATTCAACTGAAAACCAGTCAGTAAATAGCAAAATATATTTCCAAAGCTTATTCATGGAAAGTGATTTCCACATCAACTCAGTTGATTAGGAATTATCAGCTTTTAAAAATCAGAAGAGTAATGCTCAAGTTGATTAGGAATTATCAGCTTTTAAGAATCAGAAGAGTAATGCTCAAGAACATTTGATCAACAATGAGTTTGGCTTACTCCTTTGCCAGCTGCACATTGGTAGGTTTTGCTCCAATAGGTATCCCATATTTGTGCAAAGTGTTAATCAAAATCTCCCTCATGTCCTTGTTGTAGGAATCAAAGTCAAACACATTCCGAACCACACTGGAAAGACCTTCGGTGGGGAATTTCTGTATTAAAAAAAATAAAATAAAATCCTTATTATGTATGTGATAAAGTATACAGCATTATAATGATTATTTAAACTGATAGAAAAAATGCACAAATAAACTTTAACAGAAATTTACTAGCCTGTTAGATACAGACATAGGAGGAAAACATACATTTTTATCTTTTAATGTTTCCTCCCTTTTAAATAAATACTAGAATTTCAGGAGTTAACAGTTCCTACTCTCAAATACCAGGAAGAACTCAGAACCTGGTGTCAGTGACTATCCCTGCTTTCTGAAACCACCAGTCCTTAAAAGGAGTACCAGAAGATCAATTTTAACTGTTAGTTAAAGGCAGTGTTAATATCAACACAAAAGTATTTAGAAAAATTAGTCTATTCATAAATGAAAAAAGATAAAGGAACAAGAAAAGAAGGGAAGAAGAACATTAAAAGTACAGAGAATAGAAAAATAGGGGACAGTAGAGGGAAAGAAAACAAGTACCACTACAGCTAAATGTACACTGGTGGTTCCTTTGGTTCTTTAATGGCTCTGTTTGTGTTTTGATTTTCTTTAGGTGCTGGGATCTAAACTGGCTGAATTGGACTTATCCTGGTTTTATAGGTAGAATAAAGCTTTCTATTTTTTCTTTTTGTTCTTCCCAAATATATTCTTTTAATTCACAGATAACTTTATATATTTATAGGATAGAATGTAATGTTGCTATATATATTTGCATTATGGAATGAGTAAATCAATCAAATTAACATCTCTCCCCACTGTCTTACTTTATAACTTCACTTTCCCCGACCTCAAAAAAAAAAAAAAAAAAAAAAAAACCTCCAATTAATTTCCTAGTTGCTTGGTGATAACCATGGTAGAGAACTTTGCCAAAGTCAATTCAAAGGCCTAACAGACAATGTTCATTGGAGTTCCACATTCACAACTTAGACTGCAGACATTTCATATCAAATAATTGGATTATTTATAGATATTGAAAGACTTGGTATAAATTATGAAGTCTGAATAAAAAGAGATCAATGTCTTCTTCTAAACCTCTGTGTATGGGTATGTGCCATACCTGTAAGTGTTTGACGATGTTTACCACTTCCCTGGTAGAATAAGGATAGCTAATAATGCCCTGGTCAGCCAAATTCCTCAGCTCCCCAAAGGCAGCGACAAGCTTCTGAAGGATAGGCTCAGGCACATTTGGTCCATACTGTTTGAGCATCTCAAGTTCTGAGTGAGGTTTGGGGTTGTCAACTGCATGGCAGCTAAAAATGTCACCTAAGGGAGAAAGAAGATTTATATTTATCATGCGACTAATCCATTACAATGCTACTGGAGAAAATGCAATAGTTGTTTGGAGAGCCATTGGTTGCTCGTCAAAGCACAAAAAGCCCATCCAACAATAGGGTTGTAGAGAGAAGAAAGAAATGACTGAAGTGGAAGAAAACTGGATGATGGCGGTTTATTCTGTATGAGTTTTTTTTCCTATTAAAAATTACATAAGCTGGGCAAGGTGGCACACGCCTGTAATCCCAGCACTTGGGAGGCTGAGGCAGGAGGATCACGAGTTCAAAGCCAGCCTCAGCAATGGCAAGGCACTTAGCAACTCAGTGAGACCCTGTCTCTAATAAAATACAAAAAAGGGCTGGGGATGTGGCCCAGTGCCCCTGAGTTCAATCCCCGGTAAAAAAAAAAAAAAAAAAAAAAAAAAAAAAAAAAACATAGTACTTGAATAAAAATGCTTCCTGGGAGATACTGAAATATTGAACAAGTGCCCCTGAGTTCAATCCGGTACAAAAAAAAAAAAAACAAAGAGTGTCCCTGAGTTCAATCCCCGGTACAAAAAAAAAAAAAAACAACCAACATAATACTTGAATAAAAATGCTTCTAGGGAGATACTGAAATACAAAGGTAAAGTCTCCTCTGTATCTCTGCCAATGTCACTCCCTCTCTAAAAGGCAGTCAGTGGTAACAGTTCAGTGCATTTATTTTTCCAGACCTGCTTTACTACTTTAAAATAAATGCATACATGAAAACATATACACTTCTAGTGATTTATTCCTTTTCCATTAATAGGAATACATTTTTCACATGGTTCTGAGACTGCCTTTTTAATTTAAACAAATGTTGAAGACCTTCAGAAATTACATATGTCCATTTTATGTGAATGCTTTCTTTATGTATTCTAAAGAATGGAGAATTAGTATCATCATTACCCAAACAAGTTATATCTTGTGCAAACTGTTAGAATATACCTCAGAGGAGAAATTTAGAAAAGTAAAACTGCAGAGATGTTGTATAAATTAAAATTAAGAAATGAAATTCTAAATGCAAAATATTTAATCTGTTATTTAGACAAGAAGGAACGTATTAGAGAAATATACTTTCTTCTCAAAAGAAGGATGAATTGTTTGTGCTGAGTCATAAAATTCCCTGATTCATAATTTAAAAGAACAGGTACAAAGAAAATTAAAATAAATAAACTTAAATCATTTAATGGATTCATTTTAGAAAAAGAAGACACCTAGTCAGGTAGCAGTAAGATCTTACTTTGATTTAGAAACCGTCTGAATGAAGTTATTGTGTGTGTGGTTGTGTGAGTGGGGGTATGTGCATGTGTGTGCCTGCATGTGTGTGTGTGTGTGTGTGTGTGTGTGTGTTTAAAAATAACTCAATTAAAATGAAAGCCATGATAACTTCTACCTTTTATCTCAAAGTTTTCAAATGTAAACATGTAAAACAGTTTTTGCTTTTATGCTGAAAATGAAATTTAACACTGATTAAAAAAGGTAATTGGCTCCACATTTATTCATTCATCAAATAATTATTAAACATCTCCTATGTGCCAAGTATAACTCTACGTACTTCATATGTATTTTATGTATTTAGGTATTTCATATGTATCAAAAAAATCTCTATATTAGTGAAGTTTATATTCTGGCTCAGGAAGATAAATGATAACTATTAGAAAGTATATGTTTCAAAGAAGAAAGAAAAAGAAAGGCACAGTATAGGACAGTAGAAGTAGTTATGGTGGTGAAAATCAACCACGTAGAACTCATTGAGAAGGTACCATCTGAGAAAATGTAGATATTTAGGGGAAGAGCATTCCAGACAGTGAGTGAGGCTAATGAAAGACCCTAATGCAAAAATACCTGGCATGTGAAAGGAAGAGGAAGGAGAACAGAATGGCTGGAACAGAATGAGTGATAGGGAGAGTAGTTCAGAGCAGGATAAAGCAGAAAGTCAGAAATACAAGAAGATGTGGGAGACATATCTCACAGGACATTACAAACTGTTATAAAGACTACTTATAGTCAAAGTAAAGTGGGAAGCCAGGGAGGAATTTTAATAAAAGAATGGACTTTGCTAAGTGAAGTTAGTCAGTCTCAAAAATCCAAGTACCAAATGTTTTCTCTGATATAAGGAGGCTAGTTCATAGTATTGTTGGATGGGAGGGTACATACGAGGACTAGAAGAACACTAGAATGGTCAAAGGGAAGGGAGAGTAAGGGAGGGAGCAAGGGGGGAGGGAGAGGGAGAAAAGGAAAAAGAAAAGAAAAGGTGTTTGAATGAGATGGATATCATTTTCCTAAATGCATGATTGAAGACCTGAATTGTACAAATATACTCTGTATACAAACAATTGTATGTAAAAAGATGCTAAATACATGCACTATGAGTTGTACATATTAAAAATTATAAAAAAAAAAAAAAAAAAAGATCCTCAAGCAGCCACATGGAGAGGACCACATGTGAGGAACTGATGCCCCGAGTTAACAGCCATGTGAGTCATTGTGGAAGCAGATGATTGTGTCATCAGCCAATACCTTAACTTCAACCTAATGAATCACCTGAACCATTATCACAGAGGGAAGCTGTTCCCAGATCACCCACTGTCAAAAAAGTTTTTAAAAATAGTTACTTTTAAGTTGTTAAGGTTAGAGGTGATTTGTTACACAGCAATGACTAGCTAATACAAGTGCCAGTACATAAAATAGTTTTTAATGGAACTGCTGTTTTTTTAATAGGATTAAGGAAGAATTGGGAAAAACTCATCTGTCTCAGCCTCTCATATCTCCAGGGTTAGTCTGTGAAACACCCTCTTCATGGCCATATTGACTTATGGAATGTAGACTGACTTATTTCTGTAGAAGCCACTTTGTACTCTTGAGTTTAAGATTTAATTTAATATCATTTGCTGAGTCATAAATATCTTCTTAAAAGAGAGAAAGGAAGAGTCTTACCTAACACATCATAACTTCTCCTAACTTCAATATCCAAGAAGAAAGATTACCTACAGATTGAAGAAATGTATCTTCCTTTCCCAGAGTTTGAACTCAGAGAAACGTTCTTTGATATGCTGCATACTATGTGTGGTTGTACAAAATGCATACGAAGGTATATATATATATAAATAGCTTGGAATTATAATTATTCACCTTAAGACTCTTATTTATACTCCATGAAAGCTATCTGGTTGTAACAAGACCAAAATTTAATGCCGAGTATACCACTTTCCAGTAATAGGAATTTTGGAAAACTATTCATCTCTTTTTGGGGATTCAGTGTTTTAACTGCAAAATGAGGATAGTCTTTACATTTAAAATAATTATCAAGATTATATGATGTATTTTTGATAAAATATGTGTGTGTATATCAAACAATTTCTATCACAAAACATGTACTTTATAAATATTTCTAATTTTCTTCATAGCCATCGCTTTTCACCTTTTCATTAATAAAAAATATCAACTCAAAAAAAAAAAAAAAAAAGAATGGACTGCTGTGTTGAGAAGAGATCACAGACCGGTATTAGGATCTGTAGCATTGTAGCATATCTTATTAGCAAAGGCACTGACTCCATTGACTATATTTCTAAGAATGTTTGTAAAGCAAATATCTTTCCCTGTGGAACTATGTAAGGCATACTTATTGTCTATTATTTATAAAAGATTTGGATTACCTAACATTAAGCTTCTTCTCCTGCAAAGCATCTCATGCAAAAGCAGGAATCATCTGGTCATCTTTATGCTGTCTCATGGGACCTAAGGCTTGAGGAACTGGTACAAATGCTGATCTCTGACTACTGCTTTTGCTGTAATAATCCTTCCTTTTCCTCTGACCCAGGAGTCCAGTGTCTTCTGCCATAAAATGGTGACAAGTTAATTTGTTAGGTTAAAGGTATGTAAGGTAAAATCTTAGATCTTTCACAGTTCAAGACAAAAGATAACAGTGGAAACAGGGAGATCCATCAGAGAACCATTAGGAATAATTCAGATGAGAGACTATAGTGGCTCAGATCAGAATGGTGACCAATGAAAGTGATGAGTGTAATATAATTATAATATGATATAACTGTAATGTAATATAATGAAAATAACATAATTATGAATATATTTTGAGGATAGAGACAATAAGATTTTCTGATAAATGGTAAGATGAAAAAGAGACTACAAATCAAGAAAAGTAAATTCACTGTGGTCATATTAGATCCAAGATATAGGAACTATTGAACAGGCAGTTGGATATCAGTATGTAGTTTAGGAGACAGATCTAAATTGGAAATAAAAATTTGGCAATAACAAGAATATAAATGGTATTTTAAAACATAACATGGGATCCTGGGAAGATGGCCGACAGGAGGGAGGTGCTCTGGACATAGTTACTAAAAGACACTTAGTGGGAAGTTTGAGCACGTTACTAGCAATTCTCTTGCAACTGAAAGGAGCTGAGACATTCGTGCACCTCTGCACTGTGAAATACAACGATCTCTGGACCACAACGGGCAGGGGCAGAGTTGGAGCAGTCCACAATGTGGAGCAGTCCACAATGCGAAGCAGCGCTGTCTGCCCTGCAGGCACAGCAGCCCAATAACATTGCGGCAAGGGGACAATCCACACAGCGGCTTTGAAACCGATCAGAGAGAAAGGATAGAAAGGAGCCTAGAAGAGCGAACGGTGTCCACGCAGAGCTCTTTCACACAACTTGCCAAGCCGATCCTGCACGCTCTGGAGTGACACAAAGGTCTGCGGAGCTGCTGTTGAGCGGGAGGAGAGCACCGCCATCTTTGAGGAATACAGTGGCTGACCCAGACAAAGGAAAAAGGCAGAAAGGAAGAGCAGCTGCAGACATCCAGGGAGCCACCAACGCTCTGAGAACAGTGCACACCTGGGTGAGGCTCGGGTAACCAGCCGGGGCGGGCGGGTCTGAGGCCAGCGCAGTGGCCCCAAGAAGCTACAACTGTGGGTGGGCGTGGGGAAAGGGTGCCTTCTGGAGGGTCCCTTTCCCGGTGCCATTCATCTGCTGACACACACCCCCCCTGAGCCACTCTTCCGCGGGGCCATTTGCCACTGGCCAAAGGTGCAGCCTTGACTCCAGTAACAGGATCGCTGACTGTTTAGACGTGATCCAATACAAATGGCTTAAACTGGAAAGAAAAAAAGGAGGGCTTCCCAGGGTCCGTTTTGTTTGAGACTTCTTCCTGGGTTCGACTTTTTTTGTAAGTTTGCTTGTTTTGTTGGTTTTCTGTGTTTTTTTTTGTTTTTTCTTTTTTTGGTTTGGTTTTGTTTTGCTTTGCTTTTTGCATTGATTGTCAGTGTGTTCGTTTGTTTGCTTCTGCTCCTCTTTTCTTTCCTTCTTTTCTTCCTTCTCACTTTTGCATCTTTTCTTCTTCCTTCATGTTTCCTATTTACACCCTGCCAGTGCATACTAAACACAGGCAAAAACAAGTTATACGCAGAATTTGGGATTTCTAGAATGGGCGCAATTGAACTGTAGAGCAAGGCGGTATTATATATAGTTCATTCTCTATTTTCTTGACTCTCTCCTCTCTCTTACACCAATTCCTACTCTTTTGTCATTTTTCTTTTCTTTTCCATCTTACTTTATTTCTTCTCTCAACAGCTGCATAAGTTAGGTTTATATATAAATTGGTCTTTCCACCTAATTGTTCACTCCATTCTCTTTCCTCTCTCATCTACTGATATGAAACCACTTCCACTAAACCACTTCCATAGAACTCTCTTTTCATACTTTCTAAGAAAAGACAATTAAAGATACTTCCTTCTTCCTAAACATAGCACCTCTGTGTCCAATACTTGAAGCTATAAAACCCCATCAGAAGTGTACAGAGGAAATTGGAAACAATATCTGGGTTAACTAAATCTGTACATTGTGATCAAACTTGGATTTTCTGAATAGAAAGTGTTAGATTTTAGAGTATAAAGGAATTATAAGGGGATCTGATAGCATTGTACTACAGGAGCAAAATAAGGCTTTAAGGTAAAATTGAAATAGTCAAGGTGCCACAGTGCAGGAAGAAAAGACACACAAGCAACATGAAAAAACAAGGGAAGAAAGTGACACAAACAAATCAAGATACCTCATCAGTAGATTCCATGGCAAGCACAGTTGGTGAAATGCCAGAGATGGAATTTAGAAATTACATATTCCAAATGTTTATGGAACTTAAGAATGAACTAAAAAATGAGATAAGGGAGCAAATACAAGTGGCAAAAGATCATTTTGACAAAGAACTCCAAAAACAAATACAGGAAGTAAAAGATTACTTCAATGGGGAAATAGAGGCTCTAAAGAGAAACCAAACAGAAATTCCAGAAATGAAAGAAGCAATAAACCAAAATAAAAGTTCAATTGAAAGTATCACCAACAGAGTAGACCTCTTGGAAGAAAGAACCTCAGACAATGAAGACACAGCAAAACTCGTAGGAAATTAAGAACATAACATCCAAGAATTATGGGACAACATAAAAAGACCAAACTTAAGAGTGATTGGTGTAGAGGAAGGGGCAGAGTTTCAAGCCAAAGGAATGAGTAATTTATTTAATGAAATAATTCCAGAAAATTTTCCAAACTTGAGGAATGAATGGGAAAACCAAGTTCAAGAGGCTTACTGAACACGAAACAAAATCACAACAGATGCACACCAAGACACATTATAATGAAAATGCCTAATATACTGAGCAAGGAGAGAATACTAAAAGCCACAAGAGAAAGGAAGCAGATTACATATAGGGGGAAACAAATCAGACGATGTTCAGATTTTTCAACCCAGACCTTAAAAGCAAGAAGATCCTGGAATAGCATATCTCAAGCTCTGAAAGAAAAGGGATGTCATCCAAGAATCTTATATCCAGCAAAATTGAGCTTTAGATTCGAAGATGAAATAAAAACCTTCCATGACAAACAAAAGTTAAAAGATTTCACAACTCGAAAGCCAGCACTTCTGAACATCCTGGGTAACACTTTTGATGAAGAAGAAGAGAAAAATAACAATGAAAATCAACAAAGGGAGATATTAAACTAAGGGAAATACCAACCAGAAGAGAAACCAAATCAAGCTAAAGACCATAATACAAATAAAAATGGATGGGAATAAAAATCACATCTCAATAATAACCCTGAATGTTAATGGTCTAAACTCGCCAATCAAAAGACACAGATTATCAGAATGCATTAAAAGAAACAACCCAACAATTTGCTGTCTCCAAGAAACACACCTCGTAGAAAAAGACATCACAGACTGAAAGTGAAAGGCTGGGAAAAGTCTTATCACTCGCATGGCCTGCGGAAGCAAGCAAAGGTTTCCATTCTCATATCAAATAAGGTAGATTTCAAACCAAAACTAATCAAGAGGGACAAAGATGGATATTTCTTACTACTTAAGGGAACCATTCATCAACAGGATATAACAATCACAAATCTATATGCCCCAAATAATGGAGCACCTACATTCATCAAACAAACTCTTCTCAAGTTCAAGAGTAAAATAGACCACAACACAGTTATTCTAGGGGACTTCAACACACCTCTCTCACCAATGGATAGATCATCCAAACAAAAGCTAAACAAAGAAACTTTAAGCCTCCTTAAAAAAATTAATAATTTAGACCTAACGGACATATATAGAATATTTCATCCCTCAGTAAATGAATACACTTTTTTCTCAGCAGCAAATGGCTCCTTCTCCAAAACAGACCATATATTTTGTCATAAGGAAACTCTCAGCAAATATAAAAAAATAGAGATACTACCCTGCATACTATCAGACCATAAAGGGATGAAATTGGAAATCAATGACAAAACAAGGAATAAGAAAAACTACTCCAACAACTGGAAGCTAAACAACATGCTAATAAATGAACAAGGGGTTGAAGAGGAGATTAAAAAATCAAAAAAGAGGAGATTAAAAAAATCATCAAAGAGGAGATTAAAAAATTCCTAGAGGTAAATGAGAATACAGATACATCGTATAGAAATCTCTGGGACACTATGAAGGCAGTAGTAAGAGGAAAATTCAGTGCACTGAGTTCATTCCTTAAGAGAAAAACAACAACAACAACAACAAATAAATGACTTAACATCACACCTCAAAGCATTAGAAAAAGAGGAACAGACCAACACCAAGAGCAGTAGAAGACAGGAAATAATTAAAATCACAGCAGAAATTAATGAAATTGAGACCAAGGAAACCATTCAAAGAATTGACAAAACTAAAAGTTGGTTCTTTGAAAAAATAAACAAAATTGACAGACCCATAGCAATGCTAACAAAAAGAAGAAGAGAAAAAACTCAAATTCCTAACATTCGTGACGAAAAAGGCAATATCACAACAAACACCTCAGATATACACAAGTTAATTAGAAATTACTTTGAAATCTTATATTCTAATAAAACAGAAAATATTGAAAACATTGACAGATTTCTAGAGTTGTATGATTTGCCTAAACTGAAACCGGAGGCTATATACAACTTAAACAGATCGATTATAAGCGAAGAAATAGAAGACGTCATCAAAAAGCTACCAACAACCAACAAGGAAAAGTCCAGGACCTGATGGGTTTACAGCCGAGTTCTATAAGACTTTCAAAGAAGAACTAATACCAATGCTCTTCAAACTACTTCAAGAAATAGAAAAAGAGGGAGCTCTTCCAGACTCTTTCTATGAGGCCAATATTACATTAATTCCAAAGCCAGGCAAAGGACACATACAAAAAAGAAAACTTCAGGCCCATATCTTTAATGAACATAGATGCAAAAATCCTCAACAAAATCCTGGCAAATCGGATACAAAAACATATCAAAAAGATAGTGCACCATGATCAAGTGGGGTTTATTCCAGGGATGCAAGGCTGGTTCAACATTCAGAAATCAATAAACATAATACATCACATCAATAGACTTAAAGATAAAAATCATATGATCATCTCCAATAGTTGCAGAAAAAGCATTTGACAAAATACAACACCCCTTTATGTTCAAAACACTAGAAAAACTAGGAATATCAGGAACATATCTCAACATTATAAAAGCTATTTATGCAAGGCCCCGAGCTAACATTATCTAAAATGGAGAAAAATTGAAAGCATTCCCTCTAAAAACTGGAACAAGACAGGGATGCCCCCTTTCACCACTGCTATTTAACATAGTACTGGAAACTCTGGCCAGAGCAATTAGACAGACGAAAGAAATTAAAGGGATCCATACAGGAAAAGAAGAGCTCAAATTAGCACTATTTGCTGATGACATGATCATCTGTCTAGAAGACCCAAAAAACTCTACCAGAAAACTTTTACAACTAGTAAATGAATTTGGCAAAGTTGCAGGATACAAAATCAATACACATAAGTCAAAGGCATTTTTGTACATCAGCGACAAAGCCTCTGAAAGGGAAATGATGAAAACTACCCCATTTACAATAGCATCAAAAAAAAACCCCAAAATACCTGGGAATCAACTTAATGAAAGAGGTGAAATACCTCTATAACAAAAATTATAGAACACTAAAGAAAGAAATCATAGAAGAACTCAGAAGATGGAAAGACCTACCTTGCTCTTAGATAGGTAGAATTAATATTGTCAAAATGTCCATACTACCAAAAGCATTATACAGATTTAATGCAATTCCAATCAAAATCCCAATGTCATTCTTCAAAGAAATAGAAAAAGCAGTCATGAAATTCATCTGGAAAAATAAGAGACCCAGAATAGCCAAAGCAATCCTGAGCAAGAAAAGTGAAGCAGGTGGCATCACCATACCAGACTTTAAATTATACTATAGAGCAATAGTAACAAAAACAGCATGGTATTAGCACCAAAACAGAATGGTGGACCAATGGTACAGAATTGAGGACACAGAGACTAATACATATAATTTCAGCTATCTTATATTGGACAAAGGCACCAAAAATGTACAGTGGAGAAAGGATAGCCTCTTCAACAAATGGTGCTGGGAAAACTGGAAATCCATGTGCAATAAATTGAAATTAAACCCTTATCTCTCACCATGCACAAAACTCAATTCAAAGTGGATCAAGGACCTAGGAATTAGACCAGAGATGATACACCTAATAGAAGAAAAAGTAAGCTCCAATTTCCAACATGTCGGATTAGGCCCCAAGTTCCTTCATAAGAATCCTGTAGCGGAAGAATTACTACCAAGAATTAATGAATGGGATAGATTTAAACTAAAAAGTTTCTTTTCAGCAAAAGAAACAATCAGTAGTGAATAGAGAGCCAACTAATTGGGAACAAATATTTAATACATACACATCAGATAGAGCACTAATTTATAGAATATATAAAGAACTCAAAAAACTTAACACCAAAAAAACAAATAACACAATCAATAAATGGGCTAAGGAATTGAGAAGACACCTCTCAGAAGAAAATACACGATCAATCAACAAATACATGAAAAAATGCTCAACATCGCTGGCAATTAGAGAAATGCAAATAAAAACTACTCTAAGATTTCATTTCACTCCAGTCAGAATGGCAGCTATCAAGAACACAGGCAACAATAAATGTTAAAGAGGATGTGGGGAAAATGGCACACTCATACATTGCTGGTGGGACTGCAAAATGGTGCAACCATTATGGAAAGCAGTATGAAGATTTCTTGGAAAACTGGGAATGGAACCACCCTATGACCCAGCCATCCCACTCCTGGGTCTATTCCCAAAGGACTTAAAAACAGCTTATTAAGCCGGGCGTGGTGGCGCACGCCTGTAATCCCAGCACTTTGGGAGGCTGAGGCAGGAGGATCGCGAGTTCAAAGCCAGCCTCAGCAATGGTGAGGCACTTAGCAACTCAGTGAGACCCTGTCTCCAAATAAAATACAAAAAAGGGCTGGGGATGTGGCCCAGTGGGTGAGTGCCCCTGAGTTCAATCCCTGGTACCACTAAAAAAAAAAAAAAAAAAAAAAAAAAAAAAAAAAAAAAAAACAGCTTATTATAGTGACACAGCTATCTCAATGTTTGTAGCTGCACAATTCACAATAGCTAGGTTGTGGAACCAACTTAGATGTCCCTCAGTAAATGAGTGGATTAAGAAATTGTGGTATATACGCACAATGGAATTTTACTCAGCAATAAAAGAAAATAAAATAATGACATTCGCAGGTAAATGGATGAAGTTGGAAGACATAATGCTAAGTGAAGTTAGTCAGTCTCAAAAATCCAAGTACCAAATGTTTTCTCTGATATAAGGAGGCTAGTTCACAGTATTGTTGGATGGGGGTACATAGGAGGATTAGAGGAACACTAGAATGGTCAAAGGGAAGGGAGGGGAAGGGAGGGAGCAATGGGGGAGGGAGGGGGAGAAAAGAAAAAAAAAGGTGGTTGAATGAGACGGATATCATTTTCCTAAATGCATGATTGAAGATCTGAATTGTACGAATATACTTTGTATACAAACAGTTGTATGTAAAAAGATGCTATATACGGGCACTATGAATTGTAATTATTATAAATTAAAAAAAAATAACACGGTCTGATTTTCCCAAGGAATGAGCATAGATAGGTAAAAGAGGACTAGGAGCATTCTACCAAGCATCCAACAAGGAGGCTGAGAAGGAATATCATTAATGTAGAAAGAAACCAAAAAAGCAGCTGGAGGAGAACTGTTAGTCAAATACAAGGAAGTGCATTAAGGAAAAGAGGGTGACCAACTATGTCAACTCTATTCAGTACTGCTAACAGATTAAATAAGATGAGGACTGCAAACTGATCACCAGTTTAGTAGTGGAAAAGTCCCTGATAACCTAGACGAGGATGTTTCTGTGGAGAGATAGGAACAAAAATCTTACAAGAATGGACTTAAAGAGATACTGGTGAAGGAGAAGTGGAACTATCAAGTATAGGCAATTCTTTGAGTGTAAAAAACTGTTGTGAGGAGTTTGGCTACAAAGGATAGTAGAAGAATCCAATAGTAGCTGCCCCACTCCCCCCAAAAAAAGGAGGATTAGAGGGTCTTTTTTAAGATTGAAGGAATCTTAAAAGGAAACAAAGTTGATTGCTGATGGGAACAATAGAACAGAGAAAAAAAATGCTGATATGGGAAAGGGAAGGCAGAATTGTTCAAGATCTATCCTTGAGAAGGTGGAATTAATTGTGTACTCATCTGGACGGACTAGCTCTTGATGAAAGTGTGTTGTGGTTTCCCACCTGGAAACAGTGGGAAACCACAACACTGTAGATGGAATACTCAGTGGCTGCAATTCTATGGACATGAACTTCTAATTGTTTTCCTTTTTTTTCTCAGTGCAGTATGAAGCCAGGAAAAAATAATAGGCCTCTGGATAGTAAGTCAGAAAACTGAATCCTGGTTAGGTATAGGTCCTCCATACCTAACTGGTGGTATGGACTAGTGAGAAAGTGAAGAAGACTTCTCCTTCTATGTTTCAATTTCTCACAAGTGAGTGCAGAAGTATTGTATAATTTTAAAACAAACAAGAAAATTCACTCAGCAGTGTTAGAGCTGTGAGAAGAGAGAAGATCTGAATTACTTGCCTAGGAGAACAAGAAAGTGAAAGAACTAGGGAGGCACAGAGTGAGTGCATTAAGGGACCCTTGAGGTCCCTAGTCAAGAAAAGTGAGATTAGTCAGAGTGGTTGTGCAATCTTTCTAACCACATTCAGTTGCACATGTGTAGGTTCCATGTGTCAGAGAGTTGACAGGAACCGGCTTACAAGGGAGCTAAAGATGTATGCAAGAGAGCAATAAATGTGAAGGATCATAGAATGTAAGCTGGGTAAGGTGGAAAAAGAGCTGAGCAAAGAAGAAAATATATTGGATAGGAGAGTGTGTAAGTGAAGAGGTGGTAGGATTGGAGTTTCCTAATTGGTTTGAAGGGTTGCTGGATTTGGGGGTACTTACTTAGAAATAGTAGCAAGAAAGATTGGAGGTAGTACAGTGATGAAATGAGATCCCAAGAAAAAAATTAGAATACAATTATAAAATTGAGATTATAGTTTCAGTAATTAAAACTAGGGTATGTCCATGGGAGTGAGTGGCTGAGGTAATAATATGGGATAAAATCACTGGAATAAAAACATCCAAGAAACCCTGAGTCCAGAGAGTTGGAAGGGCCACATGTATTATACTGCAAACACTCCCAGAGGAGTTAGGATTGGACAGAGTGACAGTGAACAAAGAACAAAAAATCATGGAGAAATGAAAAGGAGGTAGATGACAGCAACAAAGGGTTGTAATGATATAATCTGATGATACGAGATATAAAGCTAGGAACTTTAGGGAAGAAACAAAGAGAATGACCCACAAATAGCTATAAGAAGCAAAGACTCTTTACTTCCTCTAGATACAGTATGAGAGATACACATACACACACTGCTCAAAATAACTTCAGTGGAAGAAGTGGCTGCAGGGAGGGCTGGAATTTCATCCGAGCCACAGCAGATTTCAGGATTCAGAGGAGGATAGAAGATGGAGACAGAATAGGGAATTCATGTTCTTATAGACATTAAAATTAATATGATGGGCGTGACCCATGAAGAACCTACATAAAAAAAGAACTCAAATATTTCACACTAGAAACAATCACAAGTTTACTTTACTGTGTTCACATTGCTACATTTGTTAGAGTATCAGTAATGCATGAATGGTTAATGGCTTTTAAAGTAATATCTGTTGGTTAATGGCTTTTAAAGTAATATCTGTATATAGTAAAAAAAAAAATACAAAAATAGTAAAGTGAACAAATTATATATCCATTCCTGAATTTCAAGACAAACAACCCTCCCTACTTGCCAGTTTTCTGTGTTAGGATAAATTCTATATATGTAAAACATATACGTGTATACATATATCCCTTCTACCCTGAAAAAAATAAAAACCTCAAAGAGTAGACAGACTACTTTACCAATTTCATGACTTATTGTATTTGAGTTGTTTCTTTTCTTGATATTACAAACCATGCTGTATTGCCTATACTTGCACTTAAATCAGGTCAATTCCTTAATGTGGAATTGCTAGACCAAAGATCCTATGAGAGTTACCCTGCCTCATGTTGAGTATCAGAGTCCAGAAATATAAACTTGCCATAGAGAAGAAAAGTTCTTCAAGGTTATGATGATTAAAAATTTATTCCAGGGCCTCTAATCAGTGTGAATGTGTTTCCTTGGAGTTATATTAGCCCTTTTCATAGTTAGGAAAATGTGGCAAAACAGACACTAAGAACATTTCTTATTTCATTCCCAAAAGTCCTGAATGACCTATAGTTTAACATAATTAAGAAAAAAAGGCTCCGGAATCAGATTTGACTTAGATATGAAGCCCAACTCTATCAGTCATTAGCTAATTGACTGGAGAAGAATAATCTCTTTAAATATAATATATACAGGGCAGTTGTGGTGGTATAGCACAGAGTAAGCTGTGATAGCCATTCTGGCACTGGCATTAACATTGTTATTGTTAATATTATTGTTAATGTGATTGTTATTATCAACATTATTGTTTTTACCTAAGGTGCCAAAGAAATCATTGCCTAAGAAAGGAAATCCAGGTCTGTTGGCTAGAACAATCATTCTAAAATCAGGATGAATCACTATAACATTTTCTCGTCCATCCACATTGGCAGAACCTGAAAAACAAAATTTCCATTTATTCTTTATTGATATTTAATAATTTTTAAGAATATCAAATTACTGACTTTAATAGAAATAACATAGTGACAACTAAATTGCATAAAAACTTGCTTGTTTTCTTAAGAATATAATACTGATAAATATACTAAATTCTATAAGAACTTGCATATTTATGTAAATATGCA
This sequence comes from Tamias sibiricus, assembly GCA_025594165.1. Lineage (NCBI taxonomy): Eukaryota > Metazoa > Chordata > Mammalia > Rodentia > Sciuridae > Tamias > Tamias sibiricus. Next base: position 49,614,294 of record CM046663.1, read on the forward strand.
ACATATATCAAAAAGCAAACCTGTCCATACACTGTCTTACAATACTTAAACCTGGCTTGAGATGTTATTATTCTTCAACCAAATAAAAAAAATTCATAATGAGATACAAGGAATACCTAAGGCAAAAACCCACACAATCTTTACTTTTTATCAGCTGCATCCCTTTGCACAGAGCCTTAGAGTACGCAGCTTAAGACATCATTCCTGTTTAGGTCACACACCCTACAATGTAACTACATAAAATAAAGGTCTCAAAACTTTGTCAATTCATTAGTAAAAAGCTGACTTGTGGGGCTGGAGTTGTGGCTCAGTGATAGAGCGCTTGTCTCTCACATGTTTGAGGCACTGGGTTCAATCCTTAGCACCACATAAATATAAATAAATAAAATAAAATTATTATGTCCATTTACAACTAAAAAGAATTTTTTAAAAAGCTGAGTTGTTTCCAATTAGGGAATTGTTTTATGCACATGTTTATGGCATTAAAGGAACTAAATATTACAATTTCTTGATTGGTGTACAATCCAGATAATGTATGAGCTATTAGTAAGAGTTTTATTATGGTTGTTTTAAGAAGAACCACTTGCCATCTGGGTTTATGCAAATCCTAGCCTTAAGCTGTCCACCTTTAAAACATGATGGTTTTGACACACCTGGAGTTTTGAGATGAATCTGTAAGAACCTACAATCATTTATGATCCCAAATAGTAATCTTTCAATGTGTTACACATGCATGTGCTAATATAACCTGTAGTTTCAACATTTTATCCCCACTAATTTTAGTAGTGTGAAAAACAGGAGTATGGAGCCATAGGCAAAGTTTAGTTATTCAATTAAAATAAATATGATAATAAAAATAGAGAATTTTTTTTATAAAGCATGGAAAATGAAAAAAGACAGGACTGGAATTGATGGTTTATGAAGCTCCATTAAGAGAGCTTCAGGTGCTTTTATTTAAAATATCATCTACATGGCTGGCGGTATACTTCAGTGATAGAACCCATGCTTAGCATAAGGCCCTGGGTTTAGTGCCCAGTACCACAAAAACAAAACAAATAAAATATAACAAAACAACAACAACACACACCTGTAATCCCAGCACTTGGGAGGCTGAGACAGGAGGATTGCAAGTTCAAAGCCAGCCTCAGCAATGGCAAGGAACTTAGCAACTCAGTGAGACCCTGTCTCCAAATAAAAATACAAAAAAGGGCTGGGGATGTGGCCCAGTGGTCGAGTGCCCCTGAGTTCAATCCCCAGTACCAAAATAAAACAACAACAACAACAAATTCCAGTCATGTGCAATCATGCTTGAGTTTGGAAATTATTTTGCCCTGTCTACTTGTAGGCTATCCTTCAAAAACATATCAGAAAATGTACAGGGTTGCCAGGAAATAATCATTCCTTAACTATGATTTTGTTTTAGAAACTCTTTCTTCTTATTTCAGTGTCCTCATGATACCTCTAAAAACAGCAGGCAGAATTCTAATCCTGAGAGTCTGAAAAGACATTAAAAGACAATATTCAGACTAACTCAAATTCTTATTTTTTTCATAAAACTCATTGTAAAACTAAAATATTAGAATGCTGTTATTAGTCTGAATTGAGGTTCAATATGGCAACCTTACAATGATAATGTCCAGGAGGAACACTTCTGTGATGGTCAACTTGTACCTTTTGAATGGGGTCTTCTTTACACTATCTTCAAATACTGAAGATTTTAGTTATTAGTCCTAATTTATTTGGTTAGTAGGCTATTGGATATGTATTTTCAATGGCTAGTCTTTTTAGGAGGCAAAACTTTAAAATTAAAAGCTAGAAAATATTCTCACATTGTGTTAGACAAACAAAATATTCTTTGTAGGTTAAAAACACTGATGAGATTTATCTATCTTCATTTTTTCCTAACAATAACAACAAAAAGGGTATGTGAGTGGGAATAAGAAGACAATCCAAAATAGAGGATAACTACTTCCTGCCATAGAAGAGTGTGTATCATTGTGTGTGTGTGTGTATATATGTAAATGTATGTATGCATATCTATACACACACAAATACATAGTAAGTATTTATGTGTGTGTATGTGTATGTGTAAGTCTAGCAAGTTTTCTAATTATATGGGGCTAACAATAAAATAAATCTTATAATTTCAGATATTAAAGAAAATAAATTATACAAATAATGGAGAAATGAATCCATAAATGAATCCATATATTAGTATTCTCAGGGTAGAAAAATATGACAGTAATACTACCACTAAAATTTTCAAAAATGCCTTCCTAGCTATAAAAAATAAAACTAGGGGCTCAGGATATAGCTCAGTGTTAGAATATGTGCTTAGCATGCACAAGGCCTTGGGTTCAATCCCTAGCACCCTCCCCCACAAAAAAGTAAAACTTATAAAGCTAGATTTAAATGTTACTTTTTATAAATAATTATCAACATGGACAATTTAATTTATATTGAACTAATGCCTAGTGCTTGTAAGTAAGTAACCAGTTGAGTCCATACCAGATATAAAAATTGCACTTATGACAGTAAACATTGCAGTTTTGATACTCACTTGCTACAATGCGTCTTCCATCTGCTAGAATCATTTCTCCATTTTCTACTAGAGTTTTCAAAATACAGGTGACATTTGTTGGGGCTTTGTCTGCTTCATCTATAACCAGAACATGACCCATCTTTACTGCTTTAACCTTTGAAGACAGAAAATTTATAATAAACAAACACAAATAAAAGCAACCATTATTAAAGCTTCATCACTTAGTGCTTTGGATTTATAATAGCTAGTATTAAGTTATGGCCACACACTACCATACACACTCAAAGTCTGCAGCAGAGCTGAAAACAAAATTTATGTATCTCCACCATAATCTTCACATAGTTGCTAGATTGCCAACTTCACAGGAATCCTTTCATTTACCTTCAGTTTAGAATTATTTCTACAATGATGATACCAAATAATATTTCACACCTAGAGTAGGGGAGATGTAAAACAAGTATAATAAATAGAGAAATCAAAATGCCATGGAAGTTAAGAGGAGTTGAGACACCATAAGCAATTGTGAGTGTTAGAATATTGCATTTATTCTAGCTCTTAAAAACGGGTGTAAAATTTTAATATTGTAATAGATCAGAATGCATGGCACTGGAGGTGTGGTATTCAAAGCAAAGCAAACCAATGGTAAAATTCCTGGAGCATATTTATTGAAGAGTGAATATGAGTAGTTCATGTTGATTGAAATAGAAGTCAAATCTAAGAAAAGAGAGAAAAGGCACTAGAAGAGTAGATTGGGTTTCTACTACTAAGGGACTTGTTTGCCAGACCAAGAAATACATACTTTCCCTCATTAAATAATGGGATATAATTTAATATTTGTGAGTTCACACATGATAGAAAAAGAGCATGGAGCTACACTTTAGTATATTTAATCTGGCAGAATAGACTAAAAGGGGATTACTATAACAATTTGGTTAAAAAGGGTTTGTTTGGGAATATGATTGGGCATCAGCATTAGAAAACAGAAATAAAAAGTGTTAGACTGATCTGAGGAGTTCTGCAGAGGTAGAAACTATAAGTTGGGCAACCATTTGAACAGTAAGAGGGGAAAGGAAAAATGAGAGTCCTAGGACTTGAATGACTGTGTGAATGGTGACATCATTATATAAAGATAAAAAGCTAAAAATTCTAAAACTCTTTCCCCCAGGGGGAGTAGGAGGAAATACTCAACGAATTTAAATGTAAATGTAAAGACTGTTTTTAAGTAGCAAGAAATATAACATTATGAACTATAAGTTTTTTTGACTGCATAATTGTGATGAATGATTTTAAGGAAATAACCGATCATTAAATAGATGATTTCTTTTACCACAAATATTTTATAAAGAATTGATGAGAGATTAAAATAAACATTAAGGGTTATAAGCATATTTTAGGGTAGAAAAAAGAAAACATGGAGCTTTTGTCCTCAACCCCATCTCTGTACAGATACAAGGAAAGTTGTGCCCAACCCAAATGACTTCAGGCAGGAGATCCTAGACTCACATCTCTGGGTCTGGACCACAGAGTTCCCACGATGGCTTATTGGTGCTGCAGTTGTACAGGAGTTTGCTGCACAGGAACACATGCCTGGCAGGCTGGGATTTCCCTGGGTCTCAAAGCTGAGGACTGGATCCCCCCCAGATTTCTAAAACACTAATATTTGATTAGATAAAACCACTTCATTAGATAAAAACATTTTAAAAAACTTTTCTAGAAATATTAACTAATTTCAAACTGTACACATTTGGAAACAACTGCAAACTTAAAAAAAAAATATTCTAGAAGAGAAATCAGTAAAGGACTTTTGTCATTCCCTAAATCTCTCTCTCTCTCTCTCTCTCTGAAAACAGAATTTTAAAAATTATATTTTCCCAATAATTTACGTTTAAATATCTACCCCTAAAATGATACCTGAACAAGTATATTCTAATTAGTCTGAAAAACATTAGAATCTATGGGAGATTTCTCTACTTGTTCAAAGGGTGAAACACATCTATCATTTAAATATATTTAAAATATTCATATAGTTGGATTACTAACCAAAGGTGAGTCTTCATACACAATCAGTCCATCTTTAACTGAAGGCTGAAGAGTAAGCGTTTGTACTGTGGTGTCCCTAAGGTCAAACCAACACGTTTTATAGTTAGTAAGGAAATAAACCAATGTTTGATTACAAATAAAATACCACACAAGAGAACTTCTTTTAAAATTTTTGTTCACCATCCTGCTTTTCTGAATAAAAATAAAAAATAACAAGTGAAATTTCATTCAGTAATAGTATGCTGTTAAATTAATATAAATTACAAGAATTTGGGAATTAATCTAGGTTTACAGATTAATCAGGTTCTTCTTTTTCTTTTCTCCTTTATGATCATTTCATACCTCAGAATTACCTCATGAGGATGAAATAGAGAAATTTCAAAAAAATGCTTTATATTATATATAATATTCATGTTACTTAGAAGTAATCTCAGACAGGTGCAGTGGTACATGCCTATAATCCCAGCAATCCAGAGGCCAAGGCCAGAGGATCACAAGATGGAGGCCAGCCTGGGCAATTTAGCAAGACCCTGTCTCAAAATTTAAAAATAAAATTAAAAAGATAGGAATGTAGCTAAATGGTAGGCTACATAGGGTTCATTGCACAGAAAAGAAATTATAATAATAGGATATGCAGGAGCCCTGTTTGGGGAGATGGCTGGCAAGTTTGGTAATTATTGGCATGTTGACATGGTCAAATAAATAAAGCAAGTCTATAAATTATATGATACAATCCAATTAGCCATCACTAGGTACTAAAGCATGACTCACACCACTTCTAAGAACAGTGAAGAATTACTTTATTGGATTTTAAATATTTCTTCTGGGATTACAGTAATCCACTTTATTTTCTTAAACTACTTTCTCCTATTTATCAAATGCTCCTTCAATTGAGAATCTTCAAAAGTACTGATAGTGAGTTATCTTGATGTTGTAAGCCTCTTTCCTGATGAGATATAAAGTCTGGATATTTTATGGATATTTTTGTTAAACATGCACAGAAACTGTAGGTATTAGGCAGGTTCAAAGACTTCAGAGGATCAATTTAATATAATCACCTTCGATATACACTGTATTTGAAAAAAATGAAAATACTATGGTTAGCTGAGAATTAAAAGTAGTTCTAATTCTCTGATTAGAACTACTTTTAGTGAGTAGTGCCTTCCTCTGGAATGGTTCAAAGTTGTCCTTTCAAATGACCCTACAAAGTAAAATGTGAAGTTGAAATTGTATGTGTAAGACATTACTTGGAATGTGAACTTCAAAACTTGGTACTATAATAAACATGTGAAACTCATACCCAAATTTTACTACCATCTGTGAAAATTATAAAATGTGTACTTATTTTTTAAAAAAGTAATATCACATATCAATCAAAACCAAAGCAAATTTAACATAGCATTCAAATCTTTTTTTTTTTTTTTTTCCAAAGCAAAACAAATTCAATCGAAATCAGTTAATTGCTTTGAGAGGCAGTTGGGGTAGCGGAAAGAGGACTCTAGAGTCATACTAATCAGTAAATTTTCCTTCTGGCCACTTGTTAGTAATATGATCCTGGGTAAGTAATAAGATCTGCCCAGGAAGATTGCTGAAGGAATGTTTGGAAAGTCTGTGGCATAGTATGTGGAAGGCAGCAGGAGTACAATAACATGCCAACTTTAGTCATTTGTTGTTATTGTTATGGCTTTTGCAGTGACTGAAATTTCCTGGCCCAACTTCTACTTGATCTTCAAGCTTTTAGCATCAACAATACTTCTTCAAAGTCTCTTCCCTGACACTTTGAAGACCAGAGTATGTGCTCTTGCTATGTATTCCCTTTTTGCCTTGATCTCCCCTGTCTCAATCCTTAACGTACTATATTGTAATTATTTATTTCAACATTTATTTTTCCACACTGACTAGAAGATCTAAAATATAGAACATCTAAATTATCTCACTTCTGTCCCCAGTATTTAGATGTCTGGCTTATGAAAGAAATTAAATAAATATTTGCTGAACAAATAAAATATGATAAAAGGTTAAAAAAAGAATCCTACATTTTTATTTATAATGCAGAAAACAGTATATGGATTTCCAAATTTATTGGATTATGAAACTTGACTTTTAAAAAGAAAATCTGGAACCCACTCGAGTAAATGCTATGTTGTATTAAGGCTGACACTCTTAGAGGAAAGGAAGGGTCCTAATTCACCTGTAAGTCTCTATTAGAAAGTATAGTCATGTTGAGAAGGTACACTTGGGGTTGATCAGTTATGGAACTGACAGTAGATGGTTTAATGTCTATCCTGTCCTCCAGTTGAGCTGAATTTTAGACTTACTAATGTAGTGGGTAACTTTTTTTTTTATTTTTTAACCAGGAATTGAACCCAGGGGAACATAACCACTGAGCCACATCTCCAGCCCTTTTTATTCTATTTTTTAAATTTTGAGACAGGATATCATTAAGTTACTTAGGGCCTTGCTAAATTGCTGAGGCTGACTCTGAACTTGTGATCCTCCTGCCTCACTCTCCTGAGTGCTGTGATTACAGGTGTGTGCCATCACACTTGGCTAGTGGGTATTTTTTACATCGAAGTCCTTATTTATCAGGACTTATTTATGTATGTTGACAATATAATTATTGACATTTACAATTTCTAGAATACCTGCCTTGTTTATGCCTCGCTTGAAAGGATTCTCCCTCTAACTTGAACAAATGATTTGGTTTCTTTTGCTTATTTTCTTGGGATCTGGCCTATTGCTATTTCTGAACCTTCTTCCAAGCTGCTGTCCTCCTGACACCTGCCCTCAGGGTACTTAGCACCTGTCCCCATGATATACTGCTTTCTACCCTTTACAAAGAATCTATTCCAAAGAATTATTCTTTTACCGTCCTTAAAAAATCAAATTAAAATATGTCTAAAATAAAGCCCTGGGAAATGTTAAGGAAAGTGAAAATATGTTGTGATAATTTATTGGTCATTATCAACTTTTGGTATGGATAAAATATTTCTAGGACAATATGATATGTAGTCATACATCCATTTTCTGTACATTAATACTTATAAATTTACTGTTGGACATCCTTTATACTGACTTTTGTTAACATTAATTTTTAGAGTTTTGAACTAATGAAGAATAAAGTTTAATTAACTCACTTAAATTCACTGTTAATATTCTAGCAATGGAGAAGGGGATAGGTAATGAAAGGAAAAAGATGTGTTCACACAGATTTTTATAGCAATATAGTGAATTTCTCACCTTAATTCTCATATATTTAATGGGCAACAACACAAAACCTTCCAGGACCAAAAAAGAAAAAGGAACTCTTGCATCATTGTCAGTAGGAAGGAAACTCAGTTGTTACATTAATAATTATAGAGCTTCATAGCAGATTAAGAACAGTAAATTCAAGCTGAATTCTAATTTTAAAAAGGCAAATGAAACTGCTCTATAACACTTGGATTCTGATAGCATACAACTTGTCAAATTAGATTTCTCAAAAGACTTTTGTGCTAGAAATAAAAACCATATGTTTGAGGGGAAAAAGCACAAATCAGATGATTTCCAAAAAAGACTAAAATGAAGATAAATACAAACAGGAAACAGGATTTTCAGTGGAGAAGTCAGCAAGAAAGAGGAACTTATGGAATAAGAGTGGATTTGTTCTCTTATTGTTACTAATCAATTCATCTTGCACATCAAAGAAAAAGCAAAGACTAGCAACATATGTGAAATGATACTGAGCTTAAAATTGGTTGGCTTGCATTTTGGTTAGTTACCCTGATTATATAAGGGTGCAAAACAATATGCTACCCCATGCATAGTATATAATACAAGAAAAAAAAAGACATCCTATAAACTATAAACTTCAACTTAATAAGGGATAAGGTGTTTACTGTTGTTGCAGATAGCATATGCATAGACTGTTAAAGACACTATGATGATTCTTTTTAAAAAGCATTTCATTAAAATCATTGCTTTGCATTCATCAGCATCTTTAATCAAAGATATTAATTCTCCACACTAAAAACAATGACCGTAAGAGAATATTTTACTGCAATTTCAATTCTATTTTGACTTGTTTTCTCTCAAAAACATCTTTGAAATACTGGCTAGTAAAAATTTAGTCAATAATTTCAACTAAACTAGGGAGTAGAAAAGTTAAAACACATCTTTTTTCATATTTTTTTAGCCTAAGGTTTAATAAAGAGATGGTTTTCAGTTACCAGTAATGCTTGATGAATTAATTAGCTGATAGTTCATTTACGCTACCATCAATTGTTCCTACTTCTTATGGTCTTACAAAGTACAGCTGTCCATCAATTAAAGCCTGTGTTAATAAAGGACTGCTCAAAGAAATGTCATATTAAACTCTATTTTTCTTTTAATCCTGTGATTTTAATGTTTCTTTTAATTGCGGTTACTGATGTTCAATAGTAACTCACAATGATTCCAGATGCAATTAAAGTATGTAAAGACCAAGTTTTTGTTAAAATAAGGAAATAAAATTAGCTCTAGAGAGCAAGCACAATCTGTTCTGAAATGCTGCTTGTAAAGGGACTTTAAACTAATATCTTCTAAATTACAAAGGAGCAAAAGATCTCAAATAGTGTTTGAGTATGATATTTTAATGAGTTGTATTTTAATAGACTGATGTTTTATTTTCTTTTAGAAAGAAAATTAACAGATAAATCTAAGAGTAAAGGAAGAAGGAAGACACAAGAATCTCAAATAGCCAGCAAAAATCTCCTTTGTAATCTTCATTAATATAAAAATGGCTAAAGGAATACTCCATTCAACATTAGTACTCCAGTCAAACATGAGAAAAGACGAAGAATATAGATCAAAAGAGGCGCCAAACAGATATTTGCTTATTATTTTAAACAGAGGGGTGATTATAAAAATAGAACTAAATGATATTTTTAACCAATAAGATATAAACATAATATCTTATTATTGAGAAGTAAATACTTCTTATTGAATAGTAAATACTTATTGAGAAGTAAAATTGTCAAAAGATATTTTTTTCAAGTGAAGAAGAGTTCATGACATCAAAAATATAATTTTGACAATGCTGATTAAAAAATAAGTTGAAATAAATGTAAAGAACACTAATAATTATTAACAAAACAGAGAGTGGTACTTAAGACAAAGGTTATACAAACAAGTTTAAGAATTAATTATTTACAAATATTCTGGGTTCTGTGATGAATAGGGGCACATACCACCCCCCACCTGCAAATGACAAATTGATTTTGCTATACACAGGAAGAAACTTCCTCAGACCCTCAAACAATACAGTCCTTGTTATGAGCAGTGCTGCCATGCAACTCAAAAAAAGAAGACACAAAGCAAGGCTATGGTTACTGTAGTGTTCGTTAAAACCCAGCAGTGGACTAAATTTGAATACTTTTAGTTTGGTCAATCGCTTAACCTCTCAAAGTCCAAGATTACTCACCTCTACCAAGGAAAATAACATAGAATATATGAGACAATACTATGGCAAAAAGTAAGAAACGTAAAAGAAATTAAAAGAATGAGAGGGAAAAAGAGTATTACAGTGCTTTGAATGTTTTGAATGCTTTGAGGGAAAAGTCCTTTTAGAAAGAGAAGCAAAATATTTTTTCTGGTAAAGTGCCTGAAAAAACTCCAGCTTTTAAAACAGTTGTTTTGGAGGATACATAGTTTATTTAGTAGTCAATCACTCATCACTAATATGCCCAAATGCAAAAAATCCTAACAAACTACAAAGGAAAGGAAGATGTTGGGAGATAATATTTATACAAGGAAGTCTACTGGGATGCAACACTTTGCAGTTCAGAGGTAGGTTCTTACTGGGAAAATAGGTAGAGATTAGCTACAGCAAAATAGTCACCTAGTGATAGCTAATCATTTCAAAACATGCTTAGCTTTCAAAATCTACTCTATCATGTCTCCTTAGGACTACATTATTAACACTATTTTAAGAGAAATTCAATATTCAAAGCCATGATGATAAATCTTCTCCTGAATTTTCTCTGAAAATCTGATAAGTTATTAAGTTTTTAGAAATAAAAACAAAACTACTAAAATGGTAAAAAAGAAAATTGTACTATTTATTGTTACTCTGAAAACTAGCTTTCCGCTAGGTTAAGGTTCAGGGACTCAAGATGATCTAATTTCTTTGAAGGAACTTTCTCTTTAAAATGCTCTGGTTTTAAATTAACCAGACTTTAGCCACCCAGGTCAAACAGAAAATAGTGTGTAAATAATTGAGTACTTTTTTTTAGAAAACCTATAAAGGATGTGGCTTTAAATTTTTTTAATAAATTTCCTATTAGGTTTTTATGACAGATTCTCTTTTAAAACAGTACTACCGCATCATAGGAAAGACAATATATGTTGCTTTTAGCACCAAAAATTAGAGTCCACTTCAATCCCTGTCTCTCTTCAAAAGTAATTTTAATCATAGAAGAAAAGGTACAGCTATGTGAGGAATTAGAAGGCAGAGGACTAAAGCTGTCCCTAAACACATTTCCTGTCATCTTACATTTTACCTTAAAATCTGATGTAGGTTTTGAAGGCTATTCCATGATATATCCCATTTGTTTCAATACAAAAACACTTAAGTCACCACTGGGATACAGCCACAAGAAGCTGTGGTTATGAGCCAACACCTTCTGGAAACTTGGTTGAACTGAAGATAGCTGACACTGCATAGCAAGTTCAGCATCTGGATGTTTTTTCTGTTCTGGTATCTATCACATTATTTTGTGAACCCTGATTAAATCAATGGTTATACATGGAAATCATTTTTTCATTGATTTATGAACTACGTCAGGGTAATCACTATGGCCAGCCTCCAGAATGATGCTGCAAAGATGGTATGTGAGCATTTTCTGACTTCTACTAGTAGATATTTCAACAACTGCACCTTTTAAAGTTTTCACATAGCTTATGTCATACTGAGACTGAAAAGTTATCTCATCTCCTGAGCCATCCATCTCTTGCAGTCTCTCAGGATGAACCTAAGGATATGGTTCATTTGTCCTGCTCTCTTGTTTGAATTTAGGTATTACTGTTGTTCATTTAAGTTAATCAGAACATCTTCAAAACCACACCAAAAAAAAAAAAAAGAAGTACTTAATACATTGATGAAACAAACAAGCCATGTTTATAGGGGCAAAAAACAAGAAATAGGCTATTGTGCAATGCTATTGAAATACCAACCCTCTCAACGAGGTTTTCCCTGGCCAATCTATTTAAAATTGTTAGCCCCTGGCTCCCTTCCTGCTTTATTTTTATCAATATTTGACATAGGGCATATTTCATATCTCATTATCTCTCTCTCTTACTAGCAACTAGAGCATAACATGAATGCTGCTTTTGTTCTCTGGTCAATCACTCAAGCCTAGAAAAGTAACCAGACTATAGTACATATTTAATAATGCTATTCAGATGGATGCACTTCAGTCCCTTCAATCATATATCCTAAGGACAGACTCAGTTATTGAAAATTCCTTAAGCATTAAGTATATCTTTCCTCTTTTCCAAAGTTTTCTCACTGCCTGACATTATAAGGCCCATTCCTTTTATGCTCAGATCAAATGTTCCTGACTCTTAGAAGCACCCCTTACTTTTCACTTCTACCCTACCAGTTGAACTAATCATTGTTCCATAGAAAGTAGTCTACACTTAAGATGAATTTTAGCTGTTCCTATGATTGTCTCTCTCACTAGGCATAGCTTTTATAGACAAGAGTACAATGATATCACTTTTTATACACCTAGTGCCTATCACCATGTGTACCTTATAAGGAACAAAAAGTGTTTGCTCAAAGAAGGAATGAATGCATGAGTGTATTAAATAAACATTAATAATATACATCTAATGTATAAAGGAGATTATTAGGTATTAAGTGTTCTACGTGAATAATTCAGAGACTGCTCTTCAGGAAATATACACAACAGATAGGATAATTAAATCTAGTTCATGTCAGAAATAATAAGGGTTATAAAAACAAAGATATCAAAATAAAGTTCAATGTGAACTCAGAGCAGAAGGTAACCAATTCTGACTGAAGATGACAGGATTCTAACATTAAAATCTAATTTTATATGCCAGTGATGCGTAGAAGATGCATCTAGGCAGAGCATCAGTGAAAAGTGAAGCAGTCTAGAGATATAAGAGAAATTTCAGGGAACATCTAGTTACCTAACATGTCTAGAATATAGTTGTGTGGAGGGAAGAGAGCTGGATAGGTAGGGTAAGTCCAGAATGTATGGAGTCTTAAATTTCACACTTGAGTCTGACTTTCATTTCATGGAAAATATGAAGCCATTAGAGGACCAACCATCTATTCATTTCAGAGGGAAGACTTTCAGAACGGATGTCTGAAAGGTGGATGAAAAGGAAGAGATATTGCATTTATTCATTTGTTTAATGAAAGTTTATGAAACATTAGCTACACTCTAGACATCGCAGTGGAAGTAGGCAGTTGAAGTCATATCCCTGCCTGTAAGCAGGGCAAGCTACCCAGCCAGGAGGACAGAGATGGGAACATGCAACTGTAATAAAGAATGACAGATATACTAGCAGAGCCTGTTCTATGTCAATAGCCCTAAACTTAACCATCAATAAAAGTCCTTTTGGAAAAGACACATTCTATAACTTATAAATATGGAAACCAAAAAAATATCCTAACAGTGAAAAACAATACCTTAAAAACGCTCTTAGTTTTTATTTGGTACTAATAAAAAAAAACATTTTGTTCTCATTAAAAATTAAAGAAGACTATTTGGGAGAAAGCAGTGTGATTGATTCACTTTATTACTTGTGTGATTTAAAGTACTAGCCCTAAATTCAGTTGATTTCAATAGCTGAAAAACAGCTCACGAGGACACCTACATAGAACCAAATGGCAGAAGGGAAAAATTGACTGTACTACCCAGAGCTCAACATGCAATTTTTCCATCTCATTTATCAAACACAGAAACTTTTCTTTGCACCCCACTTACAAAAACGTTTTGTAAAAACAGTAACACAAAGAAAGGAAACATCTGCTTGTAAAAGAGAATGAGAAGAAAAGGTCTAAGAATTTTTCCTACTGGAAAAGACTTTGATTTACATTTTGAAGAAAAAGCAGGAGTTTTACAGGTAGACCTGATAGGGAATTCCAAACTGCATATGTTAAATTATAGAGACATGAATATGTGTGCAGAGCCACAGGTAGTGGATGAAGTGTAAGTATGTGGGAGAGAACAGGAGGAAGCAAGACAAGTCAAACAGATGGTGTTCAAACTCAGGAGTGTGGACTTGACGCTGCTGATAATGGTAGTCATTGAAGGTTTCTGAGCAGGACAGCAAGTGATCAACTTTATTGTCTGGAACAATGTGGGGGCATAGAAAGGAGATGAGGTTTAAGGTCTTAACCAAGAGTCTACTGCAGTAGTCCAGATTAGAGAGGAAAGGATTTATTCCTATTACTACCAAGCTGATACCAATGACTCTATTCCCACAGGTTTAAACCTAGATAAATAGATTCAAAACTATCACTAGCCCACGTTCTCACAACTTTCTAGTTATTGTGATCTGAAGGTCTACTTATTATTTCTATTACAGACCCATCTTACATATTGGGTCAGTAGTCCCACTGAGTCTCTAGAAAAGACAGTTGTTGAAATGCCAGAATGTCGTACTAAAAATCCCACTACAATTATAAAAATAGTCATTGCTGCCAAACTTAGCAATGTTTGAGTTCTATTTCTCAATTAGTTTCCCATTTACTCCCTATAACATTACCCTTTAAAGTCTTGTACATCTTTTTTTTTTTTTTCTTTTTTTCAGAATGGGAATTGAACCCAAGGCTACTTTACCACTGAGCTACATCCTCAACGCTTTTTGTTTGTTTGTTTTTATTTTGAGATAGGTTCTTACTAAGTTGCTTAGGGCCTCACTAAGTTGCTGAGGCTGGCCTCAAAATAGCAATCCTCCTGCCTCAGCCCCCCCCCCCCAAGTCACTGGGATTATGGGCATGGACCACTGTACCCGGCTATCATTTCATTTTAGCATTTTTTCTGTAGATCACATTACTTTTTTTTTGTTGTACATCTTCTCCCTACTAGAAAGAAATACTCATGGCAGTGGGGACTTTTGTCTATCCTATTCATTTTTATGTTCTCCAGTTCCAAAACAGTGCTAAGGACGTAACAGAAATTCAATATAGGGTTGCTACAGTAGATGCTGTTGGTGCTCTACCAAGATCTCCTTTAAGAGCAAATGCACCCATCCACCAGCTATTACAGCACTGACCTATAAAAGCTTACAGCTAAACTCTTTTTCCCTCCACCAGTGGGAGTTACCTCCTGGAGAAATACCAATTACAGGTGCTTCCTGCTCTCTCTCCCAGGGTGCAGCCCTTAACCAGTGACTTACTGATATGGGAGCTAAAACTATTGGCTCTCTTGCTTCCAGGTGAGATAATGGAGTTGTACCATTCACACTCTAGAGCTCCCTGTGAAGAGGCTAAGGCCAGGTTATATCTAGAACCACCTCATTTGTCCAATCTTATCCTGACTTCTTTACTTTCTGATAGGTCTTACCTAAAGTCTCTCACTCTCAAATCACTTATACAAATATTCTGATTTCTTGCTCAAGAGGTCTGTTTCAAGAGAACCCAACCTAAGATACTTGTTGACTGACTGACTGAATGAATGAATGTCTAAAGGTAAATGCAGACATAATTCTTAGGTTTTTCAGCAAGGTTCTTAATTTATCCTGCATAAATCATTATAGATACATCTCAATTAACAGAAGTGTCATAACAGAATTGTGAACTGAGCAATTGCATTAATACACCAGTCTATTTACTAATTTGAAGCATCTTAGGCTGTCCCTTCTGCTTATTTTGTCATTGTTGCCACCATTTGAAGAATCTGGCTAGAGCAATATCATCTTATAAGAACAACAATATTTTCAATATAATGAATAAAAAGGCATTTTGGAAGTATTGGACACTAGATGAAGACACTTCTTCACTCTTTCTACTCACCTAAGGACACTGCAGCTGATGATAGCTAAGAAGGCCCAAGTGGGGAATGAGGTTTAAGTGGTAGGGACATAATGTTAAGCCTGTCCAGATGATCTGAGAACAATTCTAATACTGAGTTTGTTCCATATTTTTATAAGGAATTTTAAAATGGGAATCAGTGTGAAATAATAATATTTTAACCAAAACTGTGCTGTGAGGAATAAAAAAGGACTAGAATTTATAAAGTAAATTTATAATAGCGATTGAGTTGAGGAAGGTGATATGATTTTGAAAGTAGCAGCTAAAAGAAATGTCAGCTATAATTATAGTATTTCATTTCTGGAAAAGGGATCAAATTTGGAAAAATGAACAGTTGTTAAATCTGGGTGATGAATTTGGGTCTGTGTTATATATTTCTATTTACATTTTTGGGATTTTTGAAAGGTTTTCTCAAACTAAAAATGCACATAACACTTGAAAGGAATGTAGTAGGCTCTAGTGGCAAGGGATATAACAAAACTAAGAAAAAACACTGTGTCAGTGGTTCTCAAGCTTCTTAAGCTTGTGATTCAGGATATAAAAAGTGAAAGTGAATCCCACAGACTCCTCATTGTTTCTAGTTGTCTTTTCCAAGAACAGCCTAGAGTATGCCACTTGCTGCAATCTACAGTTTCAGGAATTTGTCTGTAGTTCTGACTCACCAACCTCTGTAACCCACAGATTAGAAGCCATAATAAAGCAACTTTTTGGTGGGCATGCTGCAAGAAAGGACATTACTGGTATAGTGTCCACTTGGGAGCTTTGTTCCTTAATAAACCACAAGAATTAGTTTGATTAATGTTTTTATGAATCTCCTGGGTGACCAGAACAAAAAACAGTGCCATTAAGTTTGCTGATGACCCAGTTCAAAGGAGGAGATGTGACTGGAAGTAAAAGTAAGTTTAGGGGCTGGGGATTTAGCTTATTTGGTAGAGTGCTTGCCTTGCATGCACAAGGCCCTGGGTTCATTCCCCAGTACTACCAAAAAAAAAAAAAAAATAATAATAATAATAATAAGTTTAATGATCTGGAGAAATAGAAATAGTAAAGAGAAGAAAATGAAATAAGGATAGTACTATTGACCAAAAATATAAAAATATGAAATAATTAGCCAAAGGAAAATAATGCAGAAAAGACTTAGCAGGCCTTAGGAACATAAGTCTAGAATTTAACACAAGTTAATTATACATAGACTGAGGTACAGAATAAAAAAGCTAGTTGATCAACAGTTTTGTCACACAGGTTAAAAATATATTAAAGTACTTACTATCCTCACTACTCTACTGTCTGATTTAGCACAGTGAAGTCAAGGAGCAGCATCAAGCAGTAGTTAGAGGACAGGGCAGAAGCCAGAATGTATGAAGCCAACAATGTAACCTTAGCCAAGTTCTTTAACCTCTCTGTGCCTCAGTGGCTTCATCTGCAAAATAGAGATAGCAATGGTATGGATCTTATAGACTTGTAGTCAGAAGTAATAAGTTATAATTTGAAATCAGCTTAGAAGAGTGCCTAGCATATAATAGCTGTCATGCAAATGTTTGTTAAACAAAGAAAACAATACAGAAATTTAAATGTATTTGGAGGTCAACCAGAGAAAAGTCAAAATTATTATAAACCTAAAGATCTACACAGAAAAGCATGGAGCACTGGCATAATTCATTCTGTAAAAAAGAGGCAGTATAAGGCATTCTTACTAGGAGAACTACTGTCCAACTGCTGATAAAAATGTTTCTAAAACAGCTTTTTCAAATTCATAATAGGGAAGAAGACACAGGAAGAGGACCCTGGATATTTTGTGCGGCAGCTGCCATTTGATATATCGTCAGGTCCCTATTATTCCAATCAGAGCTAAGGATGTTGTTTTGGCTCAATAATAATGTTTTCCATGAGACTTCAGAAAAACTTTGACTTTTTCTGTTTTCTACCAGATAGTTCTGCCTGCTGGGATTTTGCAAATTTCAAAATTTTGTGCTGTCACATTCAGTTTTCTTCAGCCTAAGGAAAGCCTGGTGTGTTGATTATGCTGTGCTTTGAAAAGCATGTCATCATTTACTCCAGGATATGTGATTTTAAGAAGGGCAAGCGGAGAGTTTTGCATTCAATTTGCCACATATTTTACTTCATCTGGTTTCACAAAGGGAAAATAATATAAAAATATTATAGAGAAAAAGCAAATGTTTTAACAATAACCTTCCAATATGCACTATTTTAACTATCTCAGCTGGTTAGAGCACTTACATAACAGTCACTGGTTGAACCCATACACAGATAAGGAAACTGGCTCCACAATGAAGTAGACTGTGGTGCCTCTAGATAAGAATGGCTGATCACAGGGGAGCTTGCACTGCAAGTTCCAGATGACATTAACTCATACCAGATCATTTCAACAAATACTCAGTGGCATCCACTGTGTATTGAGAACCACACAAATTACTTGCCTCGTGATAAGGGAGGCAACTTCTCCTAACTTCTTCTTAAATTCTCTTTTCCCTTTTCCCTCCACATACTTATCAACAAGTGTAAAATCAGCCATTTATAACTATCTCAATATATCCCTTCTTTCCATTCTCATCACCAATATTTTTAGTTAGCTCCAATAATTTTATCTGGATTCCTAATATCACCTCCTAGTATTCTATGTGATTCAAGTCCCATATGACTTTGATCAGCACACAGACTATGGTCAACATCATCTTTCTTGCTTTCACTACTCCTCATTGAAGTCAGGATTCAATCCAGCCTCAGTAGGGACTATGATGCCTCTATAAGCCCATGTCTCCCTCCTGTCATTAATTCTTACATCTATACACATACATCCCAAACTCACCACACTGACTTGTTATTTATATGGCCTGTTTTCAATGGCCATGCCAGATGTGGTGATGCTTGCCTATAATCCCAGTGAATTAGGAACCTGAGGCAGGAGGATCCCAGTTCAAGACTAGACTCAGTAACTGAATTTGACCTTTTCTCAAAATAAAAAAATAAAAATAAATAAATAAAAGGGCTGGGAATATAGCTCAATGGTTATGGGAATGGGAATATTTGCATAAATCTTACCAGTTGAGCATCCTAATTCAAAAATTTAAAAACTGAAATGCTCCAAAATCTAACACTTTACAAGCATCATGTCAGTGTTCAAAAAGTTCCAGACTTTGAAGCATGTTGAATATTGGGTTATGGATGTTCCACCTATCTCATGCAAATCAGAGACAGAAAAGAAAGTAAGTTATGTGATAAGAAAGTGCCTGACACTGAGTCCATTTCAAATATTCTGTCACTTAGTATTCAGCCTGGGAAGGATGTCTTTCAATTTGATTAAGTCAGGAGATTAACATTGAAGGAGTTCAAAATCACACAAAAGTTAGTAAAGACAGGATTCAATCTCTAGAACCTGTGTTCTTTCTATCACGAATTCAGCTCCTCAAAGGTTGAGAGGTGGGAACAGCCACACCCAGAATAAAACATCAGGAGAGGTTACCAGTGGATGAAATTTTGAAGTGTTGGAGGAGAAATGGGGTACATTTTTAGATGAAAGAATACAGACAGAAAAGGGTTAAAATTCAAAACTTCTGAGTAGAATATAGAATGATCCAGTCTGGAATAAGTTGAGCATTTGTGAGGAAAATTCAAATTAAGAGAAAGTTGGGGCTATAGTAGGGGATATGGGAACTCTATTTCTAGTGGGTACCACTATTAGAAAAATAACCAAGAGCATATATCATACTAATGATTGGACCTAAGCTATCTTCATATCTGAAGAGGAGCAAATGAAAAAAAAAAAAAGAAAAACTAGTAATACAAGTATTTCAAAGTCTTTAACTAACTATGATTTTAATATAGACATGTACTTTTATCCAAGGAAGAAATACAACTACAGAAGTTACAAGTGTCATTCAAATCAAATTAACATCATAGAAAAAAAAAGTAAATAGATACATTTCACATATGTGAGACATGTAGTCTGTTCTCTTTGAAATGTATACCACCAAAAATGATTGTATCCATTACCTTTTAAATTATTTAAATCATACTCTTAAGTCATACTTTTGATTTTAACAAAGTACATGAATTGCCTAGCTCGTTCATTTTGTGAAGTCTAATCATCAAAACACAAGATGGCCATACTTAAAAGCACTGTGGTTGTTTTATTCATGTGTGTTTGGTGATGGTTTTACTTATCAAGATTATATTTCAAATGATTCTTATAACTAATTGTGTTCCAATGACTAAATTAAATTGAGACTGACTGATTATTTAGATGGTAACATCACAAATCCATTAGGAGTCTAAAATGAAGACAAGACCTTACATAGATCATCTATAGATCAGAGAAGTCCTAAACATATTTTTAAGACTGCTATTTTTAGTTTTTTTAGACACATGTTCCCCTTAAAGCAATTTTATGAGCTTAAATTTTATGGCAAATACAACCTTAAAGCTGTATATAAAAAAGAAAAAAATCCCCACATGGAAATTAGTGGGGATATTGGTCTAATTAGTGAAAATTCTTTAATGGCATATATTCTGCAAGCATGTATAACAAATTAGAATAAAAATAAACAAATAAATAATGGTACATATATTGCAAACTGAGCTTTTGAACTTCCACTTTTACATAATAAATTAATATCCAATATTATCAAACAGAGATACCTAGGGCCCCTGTTAAATTCACAGATATCATTTTACTTGACATACTATTACCAATTAATAATACAGCAACAGATGCTATAAAAATATAAGTATTTGGCTTTGAAATTTTTGCTACATTTTAAATATAGAAAATTCGTCATAGATAATATATCTACACATTTATCTAACCAATGTCAGAATTACCACAGATGTAAATTAGCAGGATTCAACTCTTCACTATTTTATGGACCATTTGTTACTTTAGGACAAGAGTTTGATGGGCACCTTTAAACTTTTAAAATAACCTTGAATACCAACTTCTTCTTGAAGAATCAAAGATACTCAAATATAAAGCAAAAAGGCAACATTATAAATGACCCTTGTCTGCTCCTCTTACTTAGAGATGAAAAACTGAGACCCAAGAGAGACAAAAATAGATGGTTTTGAATGCACATATGATAAATTAAGGGTTGAAAATCAGTGATTAAGAACATTCTCTATATGTATATTATGAACTGTATTACATACTACTACTATAAATAAAAATTAAAAAAAAAAGAAGGCATTCACATAAAAAAGTTTAAAAAAGAACAACACACTGAGTCTGGATAAAATAAAAGGGTATAAAAAGACAAAATTAGGAATTATTGAAATGGAAAAGAAACATAAGAAAACAAAGGTTTAACAGAGCTAGAAGTTGGTTATTTGAATAATAAGAATAACATCCTAGAAGAACTGATGGAGAACATAGATAATTAATGCCAGGTATAAGAATGGAGATATTATTACCTCACATTCCTGGGATAAAATCTACTCAGTTAACATATTATACTTCTATATTTCCTTGAATGTGATTTGTGAATACTTGCTAAGAATTGTCACATCTATGTTCATGGAAAATATTAAATTGTAATTTTTTTATTATGTAGGTCGATTGAAAAATATTGTCAGCTTTTGTCTGAAAAAGTCTTTTATTTTACATTTGAAGAATATTTGTGCTGAATGTATTATCCCACATTTTGACTTGTTGCTTTAAAAGCAACTATTTAATTGAATTGTGTTTTATATTTATTATTTGAGAAGTCAGCAGTCATTTTTATCATTGCTATCCTATATGTATTATGTCTTTCATTCCCTCTGGTGGTTTTAAAGATACTTCTATTAGTTTTCAGCAATTTGATTATGATGTGCCATGTTGTGGTTTCCTGTGTGTTCTGCTTGACATTCATAGAACTTCTTAGACTGATGACTTTGTTCTTCATAAATTTGGGAGTTTTCCCACTATATCTCTTCAAATATATGTTCTGTCCCGTATTTTCCTATTTTGAGAATCCAGTTGCTCATATGTAAAGCTGCATTTTTTTTTTTTTTTTTTTTTTTGGTACCGGGGATTGAACTCAGGGGGGCTTGACCACTGGGCCACATCCCCATCCCTTTTATATATATATATATTTTTTTTAATTTAGAGACAGGGTCTCACTGAATTGCTAAGTGCCTAGCCATTGCTGAGGCTGGCTTTGAACTCGCAATCATCCTGCTTCAGCCTCCCAAGTGCTGGGATTACAGGCGTGCGCCACCGCGCCCCCGACTAAGCTGCATTATTTATAGTTGTCTTTTCTATACTGAGGATTTCTAATCCCTCATTATTCTCATTTCCCCTCTTATAATGCTTAAACATGTTTATGGCAACAGTTTTATAGTTCTTGCCTGATAATTCTACCATTTTTCAGCTTTTTTAGTCCATTTCCATTGACCAATTTTCCTGCTTCTTTGTATATCAAGTAATTTTCTACTGAAGGCTTAACGTTATTAATGGCACGTTGTGACGTGTTTAGATCTTTCAGTCTTTCTTAGTTGAGTGTTCAGTTTTTGTTCTGATCTTTTCCTGTCTACTCGAACATCCATTCCTTTTTATTTTTAAAGCCATTTTGGTTTTTTTAATTTACTTATTTTTTTGAATTTTTTATTATTCTAATTTGTTATACATGTTTGCAGAGTATATTTCATTTCACATATATATAAAGAGCACAATTTTTCAAGTTGCTGGTTTTATATAAAGAATTTTTACAACAATTGTGTCTTTATACATGTATTTAAAGCCATTTTGTATGAGAAAGAACTTCTAAAACACAAGCACATTTGATTTTTTTTTTTTTTGAGACTTATTATTAAACTTTTTAAGGGTGGGTATACAGAACTTTTATTAGGGATAGACTAATTCTATTTCTAAAGCATAAGCTTTATAAGATATTTTATGAAAACCAGAGCATTTAATACAGGCTCCCAAACATGAAGGAGTTCTGATAGTTGTTCAGATTGCCAATCTGTGGCGGTTATTCTTTTCCCAATGTTTATGAATTTTGTCAAGGCTTATAGTTGTTTACTGTGGTAGTGCTCATCTGGTACATTAGTCTGCCACAGCCAGAAATGTATATCCCATGAGGGAGTTTTTAGCCATTCTCAGCTTTCCTTTGATCTTTTTTTCTTTGTCCTTTGACCCAATAATTGCCTTCTACTTTCCTTTAATTCTCTTAGAAACTCATAATTTTTCAGCAAAAGAACCCAAACCAGAAAATAATTCTCAAAATTCAATCCAATGGGCCTGGGTGGGGTGGCACATGCCTGTAATCCCAGTGGCTCAGGAGGCTAAGAAAGGAGTATTAGAAGTCTGAGGCCAGCTTCAGCAACTTAGCAAAACCCTGTCTCAAAATAAAAGGGCTCAGTGTTTGAGTGTCCCTGGGTTCAATATCTAGTACTAAAAAGAAAAAACAAACAAACAAACAAAAAAAAAAATCAATCCAATGCTCCTTCCACTGTACAATGTCTTTTGTTTCCTCGGAGTAAAATAACATTCTAAGCTAGTTTTAAGTTGCTCAATAGTTGTATATTTCTCTCTCTTTCTTTCTCCCCCTTCCTCCATCCCTCCCTACGATTCTCTCTCATTTTTCTGTTTTGGATAGATCTGCTGCTTATATTTTTTAAAATTTGCAACAGGTTCACTGATAAAGCTAAAAATGATCCATGCTGAGAAAATTTGCTTAAAAGCTATTCCTGAATGAGTACACTAACTACACAAAATTAAACAACCCACAAAGTGCTTTAAGCAAGACAAAAAACACTACTAACATACTTCTTCCACATGTCTGTGTCCATCATTTCCTACCTGAGATCCATATAGTTTGTTCTTCCTCCCTGTGAGCTATTTTACTTCTTGTTAGATGAATAGACTTAGGCTCCACTTACTTTCTTCTAATTTAAGTTCCTCAGTATTGATGAGATCTGCTCCTAGAATGTAATGTTCATCACTCTCTGTCCACAAAAGATCTATTAATTCATATTTATAAAGTATTAGTCACTTTAAAAATAAATTTATTATGGTTTACTACCTTTTAAGGAGAAGATAGATAAGAGCAGAGGAACAGGACTGAAACTGGTTTATAAAATGAGCCTTTTAAGAAAGTATATTTAGGCCTGGTGTGGTGGCACACACCTATAATCCCAGATACTTGGGAGGCTGAGGTAAGAGGATAGCAAGTTCAAGGACAGTCTGGGCAAGTTAGCAAGATTGCCTCAAAATAAAAAATAAAAAGGCATAAAGATGTATCTCAGTGGTAGAATGAATGCCTAGCATGTACAAGGCCCTGGGTTCACCAGTGTGGGGAATGTGATGGAAAGGAGGTATATTTAAATTGTACTAGGTGAAAGATAAATAATTTAATTTTTTTAATTATTAGATTTTAAGAGGTGGTGGATCTAATACTCTTACCTGTGAAGTTGAATATATTCTCGTGGTCTGTTGAGCAGGTGAAGAAATCTGTCAACAATCTTGTTTTTTCCTACACCCTGTAATCACACAGATAGCATTGTACAAAAAGAGACTTTTGTTTGATTCTTCTGCTAAACCAGAAGAATCTTTTACAAAAACCTATTTTCTCAAAGTTGTACTGTTTTAGTTTGTTATTAATGAAAACGAAACTAGCAAAAACATATGGCACAAATCTCATATAAAATAAAGGTTTTTGTCAAAAATTTACTTCTGGAGATATTAATTCTGAGCTATTCTGTTTTAAAGGGAAATCCATAAGTTAGCCTCCTACATCTTAATTATTTTGTTTGATAATTTTACAATGAAGTTCAGACATTACAGAAGAATATTTATTCCAGATTTGAAGAACAGCATTAAAGCGAAATCATGTAAGTAGAAAAACAATAGTATTTCTAATCAGTTCTTTAGAAATACGGTTCTCAGTTACAGGAAGACAACCAATACTATACATTTTTGGCTTTGATCAAACACTCACTTCTCCTTTTATCCTACTTTCTACTCCTTTAAAACCCTGGAAATCTAAAATTATAATCAAGACATATTAATAAAACTCAACTGTATTTGCTCTCCTCAGAAACGCCCTCATTTCTTTGCCACTTACTCATCCGGGGAGCCCATGTCCTTTGTAGAAGACATGCTACTAAAAATGGAATCTTGGGGGCTGGGGCTGTGGCTCAGCGGTAGAGCACTCGCCTAGCACGTGCGTGGCCCGGGTTCAATCCTCAGCACCACATAAACATAAATAAAGGCATTGTGTACAACTAAAATAAATAAATATTTTTTTTTAAAAATGGAATCTGCTCTGGTATAATTTCCCTATTTTAAAGTTTTCATTTAGAGGTGGAATACACATGAATCTTTTAACAATTAGGTTCTATGTAAAAAGTAGAAGTGGTTCAAATGTGCAGTTTTATATCATAGGTGACAGCAATAATGTATTAATTTCTTAAACTGTGCTAGTATTTTTCACATTATTTCATTTAATCATTACACTGAGACAGGCCCATGAAAGAGGATTATTCCTATTTCACAAATCAAGAAACCAATGCAAAAGAGGGAAGATAACAGAAGCGAGCTAGGCAACAAGTCCCAATCTCCTTACAACACAGAAAGGAGGCAGCAAAGGAAAAGCATGACTGAGAGGTGGGTGACAAAATAAATGCTTGATATTACAGAGTCTGGGACCTGGAGAGACTGGAGAGGGGTTAGCAGAGAAGAAAATAAACTCAGAGTGCTCTAACTCTATCCCAAACCTGCAGATAAGGAGGAAGCAGCAGCAGAGAAAGAAGGGGGGGGCAGGAACATTCTCTTAAGTTCTACCATTTAAAAACTGCTGGAAAGAAAAAGATTTAAAGCACAAAAGTAACAGAAAGGTCTTTAAAACAGCTCAAAGAGGTTAAAACCAAATTGTGAAAAGAAAACTGAGCCAAGGGATGGCAGCCATCTTGTGGAGCCCTCAGCCAACCAGCTACCCCCTTAAATCAGCAGAGTGTCTTCCTATGCCCAGACAGCTGCAAATTACACAAGAGGGACATCCCCTGCAGTGGGATCTTTAAGAAACCTAAGAATCCAGCCAGAAAGAACTAAAAAGTACCACTACTGGCCAAAACCTCTGAATCTGCCACCCCCACCCTTGCCCCTTGCCTGGAACAAGAGGACTGAACCAGCTGGTGGGGACCTAGTCCAGCTAAACTCTTGCACAATGTCCAATTGCTTACCTCAGACAAAAATGAAGCAGCTTAGGCCCAAACAAAGGAAAGGGGACTTACAAGGCCTTGATCACTGACCCTGGGGGGAGGCACCCTGGGAAGCTTAAGGATAGTCCCTAGGATCACAGTCCTTACCAGAGGGAAGCTGACTAAATTTCCTGTAACTTAAAAGATCCAGCGGGAAATTACCAGAGTCTATGCAGCAGGAAGGGGGTGATACCAGCTTTAATGGGTGAAACATAACAACTGGCAAGTGACAGGGCACTGTTTGGATACTTGTGGAACCTTGCATCAGACTTGGCACTGGGAATCAACAACTTCCATTTACAACATGGAGCAACAAGAGTCCAGGTTAACCACCAGAGACCCTTACCTATAGTACGTCAGAAAGCCACATCACCAGGGAGAATACTTGTGCACCATACTTCTGTACCACAGAACACCCACCGAAAACCCACAACCAGAGTTCTTGCACTCAACAACATCTACCAGGATCTTCACTAGTGAAAAGGATCCAGTAGAGGGGAGCAGATACATGGTGGCCCATAGCAACAAGGAGCACTTCAGAGCCTGCATCCTGAACTACTGCACACAACAGAAACAGCCAAGCACGATAATGTACCCTTCAAGCAGTCAGCTGCTGGCCAAGGAACTAACAACCTAGAAGCTGCTGGTAGGAAGAACACAGCAACTATGGAATTGGCTCCTGTACCCTGTAACTCAGGAAAGAACCACATCCAAAGACTAATGGACATCGGCTAAATGTCCAAACCCCAAAGACATCCAAATCAAGATTCAACAAGAATTTTCTTCACCTTGACATATCATACTATAAACAACTCTAATTTCAACTTGTTTTGGGGGGGAGGGGGAGCCAGGGATGTAACTCAGGAGCACTTAACTTCTGAGTCACATCCTTAGACCTTCTATATATTTTCAATATAAGTAGGCAGGGTCTCACTGAGTTGTTCGGTGCCTCGCTAATTGCTGCGGCTGCCATTTAACAATCCTTATGCGCCATTGTGCCCAGCCCTAATTTCAACTTTGATCACATAAATAACTCCTTAACTTGAACAATAATTGCTAACATAACTGGCAACATTGTATCTTTAACTGTTTTGAATATACTTCATCTAATGGTATAAAACATTAATTGGAATCAATCTTCCTATCTTTGTTTTCCTAGCTCTCTCTTGTTTATACCTGTTTATTTGCCTTATCTGCTACTACCTCAAATAACACCCATTCATCTATTTCTACTTTTAATTTTGGTGTAAGTTATCCTTTCATAGTTTCTGTCTATTTCTCTGCCCCTGCTCTTCTCTTTTTCCCTCTCCTATTTGCCCAATCTTTCTTCTTTCTCCCTTTTAGCCTTTACTTAAGGTTATATTAAGTTTACCAAATTTACCAAATAATTTTTGACTTGTTCCAGAATTTCACTATAGGTTTACATCTGAATTTAGGAAATGCAGAGAAAAACTGAACAAGATTTTGGGTCTTATAAGGTTGAATAGAAGGACGATTGGCTCAGAAGTGATTAGAGTAAATAGGTTTTAGTGACATATTTTAAAATGGTACTGATATTTCTATCAGCAAAGATCATATATTCACTTAAAACATAATTATCTGGATGTTCACCCAACCCAGGGCTCTTATGAAAAAGACACTTACAAAGTAGTCTGTCACTTAAAAGAAGTCAGAACTATACTGATAATGGGTAGACATAAAAACAATATAAAAAAGCACCCATAATGTTTCAACAACAGACTTCCCAAACACCCATAATGCTGGACACGTCAGTGGAGGACCTGTCAGGGAAAGACATTAGAAAGTTCATAGTTAAACTGTTCTATGAGCTAAAATAAGATGTAAGATCAAAAATTAGAGAGAAAATACAGGAAGTGAAAGATCACTTCAATGAAGAAAAAGAGATACTGAAAAAGAACCACATAGAAATCCTCAAATGAAGGAACCAATAAACAAAACTAAAAATTTAATGGAAAGCATCACCAATAGACGTAGACCACTTTGAAGACACATTTTCAGGCCTCAAAGACACACTATATAACCTTGAAAATAAAGTCAACCATAGAGAAAAGATGAGAAGAGACCCATGAAGAGAATATTCAAGAACTCTTGAGACATTAAAAGACCAATTTTAACATTCACTGGGATAGATGAAATCTCTGAAATATAAACTAAAGGAATGCACAATCTTTTCAATAAAGCAATATTGAAAAATTTTCCAAACCTTAAGAACGAAATGGAAATTCCAATACAGAGGCATATAGGACTACAAATATACAAAATCACAATAAAGCTACTCCAAGAAACATTATTATGAAAATGCCTAGCATATACAATAAGGATATATTTTAAAAGCTACAAGAGACAAATAGTTAATAATGCTCACATTTATAGAGAAACTAATAGAGATCTTAGCTGATTTCTCAACCCAGACCCTATAAACTAGCAGGTCTTGGAATAGTATATACCGATCTCTGAAAGAAAATGGATGCCAACCAAGCCTACCAACCCAGCAAAACTAAGCTTCATATTTGAAGGTGAAATATAAATCTTCCATGATAAACAAAAGGTAAAACAATTCACAACTAAAGAGACTGCACTGCAAAACATACTTAATAAAATATTTTCATGAAAAATACAAATTAAAACTAGCATAGGGAGGAAATACACTAGAAGAATACTCAACTAAAAGAGAATCAAATACAACTTAAACACTAGAAATAAACCAAATGATATGAAATAAAACTCATCTCTCTTGGGCTAAGGTTGTAGCTCAGTGCTAGAGTGCTTGCCTAGCATGTGTGAGGCACTGAGTTCAATTCTCAACACCGCATATAAATAAGTTAAATAAAGGCCCATCAACAACTAAAAAATATTAAAAAAAAAAAAACTCATCTCTCAATAATAACATTGACTATGAATGGTCTAAATTCTGCAATCAAAGACAAATGTTGGTAGATTGGACTTAAAAACAAGACCCCTAAATACACTGTCTGCAAGAGACTCACCTCACAGACAAGGACATCCAAAGACTGAAGGTGAACAAATGGGAAAAAACATACAACTTATATGAATTTCATAAATAAGCATGGGCTACTAGTCTCATATCACATAAAATGAACTTCAAGGCAAATTTAATCAGGAGAAACAAAGAAGGTCATTTCATACTACGGAAAGGAATCATATATCAACAAGATATAACAATCATAAATATCTATATCCCGAACAATGGACCACCTACATACACCAAACAAACCCTTCTCAATATCAAGAATCGAACAGACCACAAAACATTAATTTTGGGTGACTTAAACATGCCTCTCCCATCGCTGGTTACATTATCCAAACAAAAACTAAGGAAAGACACAACCGAAGTAAAAAATACAATTAATAATTTGCATATAACAGACATGTATAGAATATTTCATTCATCAATGACTGAACTTACTTTCCTCTCAGCAGCACATGGAACATTTTCTAAAACAGACCATATTTTAGGTTACAAAGGAAATCTTAGCAAAAATAAAATAAAAGGAGATATTACCTTGTATTCTATTAGATCATAATGGAATAAAATTAGAAATAAATGATAAGATAAAAAAAAGAAACCACACTAACACCTAGACATTAAATAATACACTTCTGAATGACAAATGGATGGCAGAAGAAATCAGGGGTGAAATAAAAAATTCCTAGAAACAAATGACTACAGTGATACAATATATCAAAATCTCTGCAACAGTAAGAAGGCAATTCTAAGAGAAAAGTTTATAGCATTTAGTTCACTCATTTAAAAAAATAAAGATAAAAAATAATCTAACATTATATTTCAAGGCCATATAAAAGAACAAACCAACACCCAAACCAGTAAAAGACAGGAAATAATTAAAAGCAGAGCTGAAATAAATGAAACTAACGTTTAAAAAACATTACAAACCAGGCGCGGTGGCGCACGCCTGTAATCCCACTACTTGGGAGGCTGAGACAGGAGGATCGCAAGTTCAAAATCAGCCTCAGCAATGGCGAGGCACCTAGCAACTCAGTGAGACCCTGTCTCTAAATAAAATACAAAAAAGGGTTGGGGATGTGGCCTAGTGGTTGAGTGCCCCTGAGTACTCCTGGTACCAAAAAAAAAAAAAAAAAAAAATTACAAATGGTCAATGAAACAGAGTTGGTTTTTTGAACAAATAAATTGATAAACCCTTAGCCACATTAACCAGAAGAAAGAGGGGAAAAATGCAAATTATCTAATTCCAAGATGAAAAAGGAAATATTATTACAAATACTGCTAACTCCAGAGACTCATCAGAAACTGTTTTGAAAATTTATACTCAAATTAATTAGAAAATATTGACCATATGGACAAATTCCTAGAGACATATGACCTAACCAGAGTGAACCAGCTAGATATAGAAAACTTAAACAGATCAATTTCAAGTGATGAAATTGAACCAGCCATCAAAAGTCTTCCAACAAACAAAATCTCAGGAATGGATGAATGGTTAGCTAAGTACTACCAGACCTGTGAAGAAGAACTAATAACAATCCTCCTCAAATTATTCCATGAAATAGAAAAGGAAGAAACTCTAACAAACTCATTCTACAAAGCTAGACAAAGACACAAAACCAGACAAGGACACATCAAGGAAAGAAAATTTCAGTCCAATATCAATCATGAACATTGATGCAAAAATTGTTAATAAGGTACTGACTGCATACAAAAACACATTAAAAAGAACGCATCAAGCCGGGCACGGTGGCGCAGGCCTGTAATCCCAGCACTTGGGTGGCTAAGGCAGGAGGATCATGAGTTCAAAGCCAGCCTCAGCAATGGTGAGGCAGTTAGCAACTCAGTGAGACCCTGTCTCTAATTAAATACAAAAAAGGGCTGGGGATGTGGCCCAGTGGTCGAGTGCCCCTGAGTTCAATCCCCAGTACCAAAAAAAAAAAAAAAAAAAGAGCGCATCATAATTGAGTGGGTTTCATCCCATGGATGCAAGGTGAGTTCAAAATATGGATATCAATAAATGTTAATTCACCAAATAAAGACAAAAAGCATATGATTATTTCAAGAGATGCAGAAAAAGTATTTGACAAAGTATAGCATCCATTCATGTTCAAAACACTAGAAAAATTAGGGACAAACCCAAGGCCAACATTATTCTACATGGAGGTAAACTGAAAGCATTTCCTCAAAAATAGGAACAAAATAAGGATGCCCACTTTCACTACTTCTATTCGACATAGTCTTTGAAATTCTAGCCAGAGCAATTAGACAAGAGAAGGAAATTAAAGAGGTATGAATAGGAAAAAAAAAAAAAAGTGCTCAAACAATTCTGTTTGCCAATGACATGATCCTACATTTAGAAGGCTGACATAACTCCAAGAAGACTTGTAGAGCTCATAAATTAATTTAGCAAAGTGGCAGGATACAACATTAACACCCATAAATCAACTGTGTTACTATATTCCAATCATGAATCTGGTGAAAAAGAAATTAGGAAAACTATCCCATTCAAAATAGACTTAAAAAAAAAATTGTTGAAATCAGTCTAACAAAGAGGTGAAGGACCTCTATCATAAAAACTACAGAACACTAAAGAAAGAAATTAAATAAGACCTTAGAAGATGGAAGTACCTTCCATGTTCTTGGAAAGGCAGAATTAATATTGCCACAATAGCCATACAACCAAAAGTGCAATACAGATTCAATGTAATTCCCATCAAATCTCCAATGACGTTCTTCACAGAAATAGAAAAAGCAGTTATAAAATTCATTAGCGTTATGGTTTTGATGTGAGGTGTCCCACAAAAGCTCATGTGTGAGGTGATGCAAGAAGGTTCAGAGAAGAAATGATTGGGTTGTGAGAGTCTTAACACAATCAGTGAATTAATCCCCTGATAGGGATTAACTGAGTGGTAACTAAAGGTGGTAGGGTGTGGCTGGAGGAGGTAAGCATTGGAGGGGCATGGCTTTGGGGTATATATCTTGCATCTGGGGAGTGGAGTCACTTTCTCTGCTTCCTGATCATCATGTGAGCTACTTCCCTCTCCCACACTCTTCTGCCATGATGTTCTGCCTCACCTAGAGCCCTAAGGAATGGAGCCAGCTGTCTGAGACCTCTGAAACCATGTGTCCCTAAATAAACCTTTCTTCCTCTACAGTTGTTCAGGTGGAGTCTTTTACTCACAGTAGCAAAAAAAGGTGACTAAAACAGTTTATGTAATGAATAGTTCATGGACATCTGTACACATACATATTTGTCTCACTTTTCTCCTTTCTAGCATTTTTTAAGGTAGTTATTCTTCATGACTGTCTTTTGAGGGCTAGAGTTTGTGATTACTATATTTTGTAATTTTTTTAGCTTGTCTATTTCTTTCTCTCTTTTCTTTTGCTAATAGCCAAATTCTATTGTTCTCTCTTTCAGTCTTACTTTATTTTTTTTTACTTCTACTTTTTCTCCTCCTCCTGCATAATCATCACATCCTACATCTCTTTTGCATTTTCCTGGTTCACCTTTTGAAATAGCAAACCCTTTTGCAAACTTACTCCTTTTACTATTGGCAATTCCTAAACATACTATTTCTATTTATTGTGCAAATTAACATATTGATGTCAAATTAAAAACTAAGTATTGAGTTTAATGCTGTATGTTTTTTGCATTGTTTGTTATTATTTGGTCTCCCCATAAAATGTAAGGCACTGGTAATCTTCAAGGACACTAAATCCACAGAATAGAAACTCTATTGTCTCAGATCCATACAGTTAAATGGATAGACACAAAAACAACATGAAAAAGTAAGGAAAGAAACCACCCCAAACAAACCCAAATATTTCAAGAACAGAATCCATCAACAGAGTGGAAGAAATATCAGAGAAGGAGTTTAGAAACTTCATAGTTAAACTGATCTGCGAAGTAATGGATGATGTAAGGAGTGAAATAAGAGAGAAAACATAGGAAGTAAAAAATCTCTAAAATAAAGAGATAGAGATTGTGAAAAAAATCAAGTGGAAATCCTCAAAATAAAGGAATCAATAAAGAATATTACAAATTAAATAAAAAGCATCACCATCAGAGCAGACCACTTGGAAAATAGTTTCAGGCAACAAAGATAAAATGTATAATCTTGAAAACAAAGTGTACCATAGAGAAAAGATGTTAAGAGACTATAAATAGAACCCCCAAGAAATATGGCATGACATGAAAGGCCATATATAAGCTTTATCAGGATAGATGAAGGCTCTTAGATAAACCAAAGAAATGGACAGTCTTTTCAATAAAATAATATTGGAAAATTTCCCAAACCTTAAGAATGAAATGGAAAATCAAATATGAAAGGCTAAAAGACAACAAATATACAAAAACAATAGACCCATACCAAGGCACATTATTATGAAAATGCCTAACATACAGAATAAGAATGGAACTTTAAAGTCTGCTGGAGAAAAAAAATAACAGGTTTCCCTCATATTTAAAGAGAAACAAATCCAGATCTCAGCTGATTTTCAACCAACACCCTCAAAGATCTTGGAATAATATATACCAAGCTCTGAAAGAAAATGGATGCCAGCCAAGAATACTATACCCAGCAAACTTAAGCTTCAGAATTGACAATGAAATAAAAACCTTCCATAATAAACAAAAGGTGAAAAATTTATAACTAGAAATCCTGTACTACAAAACATGATCAAAAAATATTTCATGAAGAAGAAAGGACAGATAAAATTAAAAACAAAGGGAAGAATAGCAGTACAATAAATCGAAAAAGAAACTAATTCAAATTAAAAACCAGAAATAAATCAAAATGAGAGGGAATAAGGATCCTTTCTCAATAATAACATTGAATGTAAATGGACTAAGCTCATCAATCAAAAGGCACAGACTAGAGAATTGGATCAAAAAGCAAGACTGAACAATATGCTGTATCCAAGAGACTTACCTCATAGGCCAACTCATAAACAAAGACATCCAAAGACTGAAGGTAAAAGGATGGGAAAAATCATGATTCACATAGACCTCGTAAACAAGCAGGGGTTTCTATCCTTATGTAAGATAAAGTGAATTTCAAGCCAAAGTTAATCAGAAGGGAACAAGAAGGTTATTTCATGCTGTTTAAATGAATTATACATCAACAAAGTATAACAATTATAAATATTTATGCCCCAAACAATGGAGCATCTACGTACATCAAACAAATCCTTCTCCGTTTCAAGAATCAAATAGGCCAAAACACAATAATATTGGATAACTTTATACACCTCTCTCATCACTGGATAGATCTTCCAAACAAAAACTAAATTAGAAAGCTACAGAACTAAAAAATAAATTAATAATTTAGACTTAACAGACATATGTAGAATATTTCAACCATCAGTGACTGAATACATTTTCTTCACAGCAGCACATGGATGATTTTCTAAAATAGACCATATGTTAGGAGACAAAACAACTCAGCAAATAAAAAAATAGAGATAATGCCTTGCATTCTATCAGTTCATAATGGAATGAAATTAGAAGTCAACAATTCAATAAAAAATAGAAGCTACTTTAACAACGGGAGATTAAATAAAATGCTATCGAATGACCAATGAATAGCAGAAGAAATCAAGGGTGAAATAAAAAAACATGTAGAGGTAAATGAAAATATCAACACAAAAAATCAAAATCTCTGGGACACTGTGAAGGAGTTTTAAGAGAAAGGTCATAGCACTGAGCTCATTCATTAAATGAACAGAAAGTCACCAAATGAATAACCTAACATTACATATCAAGGCCATAGAAAAAGAAGAAATTAACACCAAAAGCAGAAAACAGGAGATTATGAAACTCAGATCCAAAATGGATGTTTTGTTTCAATAAAATTGAAACAAAAAATTTTTCAAAAAAACATAAAGTTGGTTCTTTGTAAAACAAATTAAATTGATAGTCTTAGCCATGTTAACCATTAGAACGAGGGAAAAAACTCAAATTACTAAAATTCATGATCGAAAAGAACATGTCACACCATGGACACTAATAAAAAACAGAAGATAATCAAAGTATTTTGAAAACTTATGCTCCAATAAAAGAGAAAATCTTAAAGACATCAACAAATTTTTAGAGACATATGACCTACACAAATTGAACCAGGAGGACATATAAAATTTAAACTGATCAATTTCAAGCAACAAAATTGAAGAAGTCATCAAAAGCCCACCAACAAAGAAAAAAGACCAGGACCAGATGAATAGCTAGCCAAGTTCTACAAGACCTTCAAAGAACTAACACCATTCCTCCTCAAAATTATCCTGTGAAATAGAAAAGGAAGAAACTGTCCCAAACTCATTCTACGAAACTAGTATCACCTGATTCCAAAACCAGACAAAGATACAGCAAGGAAATAAAACTTCAGACCTATATCCCTGATGAATATAGATGCAAAAATTATTAATGAAATACTGGCAAATTGCATACAAAAACATATTAAGTAGATAGTACACCATGATCTAGTGGATTTCATCCTAGGGATGCATGGATGGCTCAACATACAGAAATCAATAAACAAGAATCACATAATTGTCTAAATAGATGCAGAAAAAGCATTTGACAAAATAAAGTACTGATTCATGTTCAAAACAGTAGCAAAACTAGAGATAGTAGCAACATACCTCAATATTGTAAAAGGTGTATACCTTAAACCCAAGGCCAATATCATTCTAAATGGAGAAGAATTGAAAGCATTACCTCTAAAAACTGGAACGAGACAGGGATGCCCTCTTTCACCACTTCTATTCAACATATTTCTTGAAACTAGTCAGAGCAATTAGGCAAAGGCAAGAAATTAATAGGATATGAACAGGACATGATCCTAAATATAGAAGATTCCAAAAACTCCACCAAAAAACTTCTAGAACTCAAAAACAAATTCAGCAACGTTGCAGGATATAAAGTTAACATCCATAAATCAATTGCATTCCTATATACCAATGATGAATTAACTAACAGAGAAATTAGGTAAACTATCCCATTCACAATAGCCTCAAATAAAAAAAAAAAACTTGGGAATCAATCTAACAGAAGAGGTGATGATACACCTCTATAATGAATACTACAGGATACTAAAGAAAGAAATTAAAGAAGACCTTAGAAGATGGAAAGATCTCCCACGTTCTTGGATGGGGGAATTAATATTGTCAAAATGGACATATTACCAAAAGTGCTGTACAGATTTAATGCAATTACTATTAAAATTCCAATGATGTTCTTCATAGAAATATAAAAGCAGTCATGAAATTCATTTGGAAAACCAAGAAGACCAGAATAGCTAAAGCAATCTTTATCAAGAAAAGTGAAGTAGAAGGCATCAGAGTACCAGATCTCATAAATTACACTACAGAGCAATATATTAGTACCAAAACATATGTGAAAACTAATGGAAAAGAACAGAAGACACAGAGGCAAAACCTTATAAATATAGTTATCTCAGACTAGACAAAGGTGTTATTAACATATACTGGAGACAAGATAGCCTCTTCAACAAATGCTGCTTGGAAAACTGGAAATCCATATGTAGAAGAATGAAATTGAACTCCTCTCTCTCACCTTGCACAAAATTCAACTTGAAATGGATTAAGGACCTAGGCACTAGACCAGAGACCCTGCTCCTACTAGAAGAAAATGTAAGCCAAACTCTCCATCATGTTGGCTTAGGAAATGACTTCCTCAACAAGACTCCCAAAGCACAGAAGTAAAATCAAGAATGAATAAATGGAATGGTGTCACACTAAAAATCATGTACACAGCAAAGGAAACAAGAGCATGAAGAGAGAGCCTACAGAATGGGAGAAAATCTTTATCACCCGCACCTCAGGTACAGCATCCATCTCCAGGATATATAAAGAATTCAAAAACACCAAAGAAACATTAACCCAATCAATGAATGTGCAAATGAACTGAACATGCACCTCACTAAGAAGAAATACATTCAGTCAACAAATATATGAAAAAATGTTCAACATCTCTAGCAATTAGAGAAATGCAAAAAAAAAAAAAAAAAAAAAAAACTACACTGAGATTTCACTTTAGTCTAGTCAGAATGATGATTATCAAGAATACAAATAATAATAAATATCAGAGAGGATGTGGAGAAAAGGGTACCCTCATACCTTGTTGATGGGACTGAAAATTGGTGCAACCACTCTGGAAAGCAGTATGGAGATTCCTCAAAAAACTGGGAATGGGGGCTGGGGTTGTGGCTCAGTGGTAGCACGCTTGCCTAGCATGTGTGAGGCACTGGGTTCGTTCCCCAGCACCCATAAAAATAAACAAGTAAAATAAAAAGTATTGTGACCATCTACAACTAAAAAAAAAAAAAAAAAAAACTGGGAATGGAACCACCATATGACCCATCTATCACATTCCTCAGTATGTATCCAGAGGATTTAAAATCAGCATACTATAGTGACACATTCACTTGAATGTTCATAGCAGCACAATTCACAATAGCTGAACTCTGGAGTCATCCTAAGAGCTCTTCAACAGATGAATGGATAAAGAAAATATCACACACACACACACACACACACACACACACACACACACACCAGAGTATTACTCAGCCATAAAGATGAATGACTTTATGGCATTTGCCAGTAAATGGTTGGAACTGGAGACTATCATGCTAAGTGAAATAAGCCAGTTCCAAAAAGTCAAAGGTCAAATGTTTTCTATAATTTGGGAAAGCTAGTCCAAAACAAGAGGGTACTGGTTAAAAAAAAAAAAAATAGAATAGAAGAAAGATCAGTGGAGTAACAAAGGGGAATGAAGGGAAGGAAGTAGGGGTGAAATAAGGAAAGATGATGGAACAATGAATCTGACCCAACTTTCCTATGTATATATATGAATATACCACAGTGAATCTCACCATCATGTACATCCCCAAGACACTAATTTTTAAAAAAAAAAATAAGTAAATAGCCCAAAGGTCAGTAGAGCAAAGGGAACAGAACAAGGGGGAGGAGAAGAGGAATGAGGGGAGGAGGGAGGAAGGGAAAATAGTGGGGTCTAAATTAGAACCAATTTTACAAACTATATTCCATGCTTTTATAATTTTGTCAAAATGAATCCTACTTTGGTATATAACTAAAAAGAATAAATAATAATAAAAAGACATGAAGGCTCAGAGAAGTTAAGTAACATGTACACAGTTACACAGCTAATTTGGGTTCTGAGCCAGAACTCAAATCCATGTGTGTATGATTCTAAAGCTCATGCTTTTAGCTTCTACATTATGGATTATACTAATTTTTCAGTGATAAATTGATTAAAGGCAATCTGAGCTTTAAATTATTTCCTTCTCCAACTCTATGATCCAGTCTAAAAAAATAATTAGGTACATCAGGGCAATGCATGGTACCTAGTAGAAATAACAAAAGTCGAATAGAGAGGCAAGCATTATTACAGTTATTTTTACTACATACTAAACATCTTATGAAGAAAAGTATTTTATAAGCACCAAGTTGGAAATTCAAATCAATTAAGCGAGATTTATGGAGATTTATAGGAGAGAGGAACCTATGCCTGCTTTGCTTATCACTATATTCCCAGATCCCAGAGAGCACCTATACAAATAATGCACTCAGTGTTTACTCATTTATCAAATGAATGAGTTTAGAAAGTTTGGAATATACAAATAATGACCACGTTAATAAGCATATCTAATAATGGAATCTGTGGTGAGTTATAGATTTTTAAAAGCTGGACAAGTTTGTGAATGATCCAATTTATTTCTCCTACAAAAACTTAAGGTTGTATTGGAGTAGAATGCCAAGCAGAAAGATTCACTAAAGCAGGAATAATGGGCCATTTCATCTTCTAGGGAGTCTTTTCAGTATTTAACTGGACTTCACCCAAAATAATTTCAAGCCTAGCACAGAAGCACAAAGACAGAAAATCACATTTGCACATTTGTATGTCAATTACAACAGCTATGTAAGCTTTAAATGGCATGCTGCAATAAACATAAAATTTTAAATAGATAAAATTGGGTGAGTAAAATGTGTGTGTTAATTTTTCAGCTCTGTTAAATTCAGTGATCTTAGAGAGAAGCAAACATCATAAATGCATTAGCATGTCAGAAATAGGAAGGATTTCCTGAAAGCAATGAGTCATGAAAAGCTACTATCAAGGAGTTCCTCCTCCTTTAACAACTGCAAAGTTACTGGATCAGTCATCTTTTCTTGAGCAATGCACTATTTAGGAGCTCACAGTTCCCACAGATGTAGGATGAGATCCTCAGCTGCCACTAAGCAATTTTTTGCTGTTTCTTTAAATATCAGGATCTGCAGAACTCCAACCTCAGCTGTCTTCTGTTCCACATACTCTCTGGGAGGTCTCACCCACTCCCATGACCTCAGTCATCACATATGGCTCACACTTCTTTCCTAAGCTCCATTGGAAACCTCTTATTCTGACAACTAAACTTCTGTAGCAGATGTTCATACCAAATTCATTAGGATTCTAGTCAAACCCACTCATCTTTCCTTTTAACTCCAATATAATAGTATTGCTCTATATCTTGCCACTCACTGAAGAAATCTTAGAATACTTTTTATATTTTGGTGGTATTTTGCCCCATTTTCCCCCCAGCACCATTCAAAATGTCACTAGGCTCTTTGCAATCCCTATAGAAAAAAATTTGATTTTTACCTCCCACTCATTTTTTTCCTTCTTTCTTTCTTTTTTTTTCTCTTCCTCCTTCCCTTCCTCCTTTTCCTTCCTCCTCCCTTCTTTCTTGTCTAATTCATCAACTATATGAGCACGTAAAGTTATAGCAACTTCCTACTGGCGCTAGATACGGTGGTAAATTTAAAACACGAAACATAAACAATATCTTCTAGCCACACTCATGACTTAAGAGTCCAGTAGGGAACATGGGCAATTAAGCAAATCTTACAGATCTGCAGGATAACCCAGGGTCATCATCTGAAACATCTGAGACACTTAAGATTTAACCTAACCTAAGGCTTGGAAAGGCCCACTACAAACAGTGATGTTTAAATTGAGATATCAAGCAGTCAGATGGTACAGGGAAGACTTGTGGGCAACAGTGAACTGGGGAACTGGGAGGATGAAGTCAAATGCTACATTACAGGTAAGGAAGGGAGCAGTAGGAAATAAGACTAGAAAGGGAAGTGGGGTCTAACTCTGACAAACACTTAGAAACTGAGAGTTTGCACTGTTCACTGAGACAGAGAAATCACTGAAGTTGAGGAGTAAAAGGAAAAGATTCTCTGTTTTGGAAGATAACTCTGATGGAATGGTCTGACAGAGGAAAAAAAAAAACTGATAGCAAAGGAAAGTAGTTTGAAAACT
The DNA here is from genome assembly GCA_025594165.1 of Tamias sibiricus. Classification (NCBI taxonomy): domain Eukaryota; kingdom Metazoa; phylum Chordata; class Mammalia; order Rodentia; family Sciuridae; genus Tamias; species Tamias sibiricus. The sequence goes on from CM046663.1 coordinate 49,654,456, forward strand.
TAAAAAATTCAAGAAGAGATGATGGTAGCCTAAGTATAAGGTAAAGAGAACTGGATGAACTAAAGAGCTAATTAGGAAAAGGAACTAACAGGACTTTGTGATGATGGACCCGAAGGAGGATGAGGAGATAAAGAAATCAAAGTTTCTATCTTGGGCAGCAGGGTGGTAGGTCAGACACTTTACTGAGAAAGAAACAGGGGAGAAGTGAACTTGCTGGGTGGGGGAGGAGTTTTTAAAATGCAGTTTAATTTTGGACATGTTTACTTTGAAGTGTCTGCTTCCATATCTGTTCCTTCCTCTTGAACTCACTGTCTCAGCTCATGAGTAGCTCATCTCCCTCCAAGACTCCTGGAAAGGGTCCAATTTTCTTTGCTACCTCAAGACTCATGATGGGCCAGTCCCATCATAAATCCCAAAATAATTTTGTTTAGTTATTTTTCTACATCAGAGATCTCATCAGGTCACTTCCTACTTCATTTTAGGAAGCTCTGGTAGTTCCTTCGAGGAAATGCTGAAAGAATAATCTAGGAAGGAATTTCTGTAAATATCCTGAACAAAATGAAACAGTTTAGCAATTTGTTCCTTCCAATCATAGTTTCTGCCTAGAACAGAAAATCCTCAGGATTACTTTAATTGAATAAATACATAAACAACATTTCATTTATCCACTATAAAAAATACACACACTCATATTCCTCACTGGAAAATTTAAAAAACAAAACATCTCTCCATACACAACTGCTTAAAAACTCTCCGTTAAGATTTTCATTTTATTCCTGTGCATTTTTATCTTTACTTACTAGCCATTATTATCCTGTATGTGTAACTGATATCCTTTAATAAAAATTAAAATAAAGTAAATTGTCATATCTTGGATATGAGGTGTCCACCCAAAGTGCCAGTGTTTCTAGAGGAATATTAAGAGGTGAAATGTTTGAATTGTGAGAGCTGTAACTAATCACCCCATCCTAGTTGAATGGACTGGGTAATAATGGTAGGCAGGTGGGGCATGGCTGGAGAAGGTAGGTCATCTGGGAGGTGCCCTAAAAGGATACATCCTTCCTGGAATCCCATCCCCTTCTCCTCCCACCTCTGCTTCCTGATCCTGTGAGCAGCTCTCCTGGGCTGGATCCTTCCATCATGATGAGCTGCCTTAGCACAGGCCTAGAGCAACAGTCAGCCATCTATGCACTGAGACCTCTGATACCATGAGCCAAAACAAACTTTTCCTCCTGTAAATTGTTCTTATCAGGTATTTTGGTCACGGAAACACAAGAACTAACTAAAACAATCATTATTTACTTGTGTTAAGGATAATATTTGGTGAACAAAATTTTTAAAAAGGAATCTGTGGGGTGAGAGATCCTAAAAAATACCAACTCTCTCATAAGAATGCCTCTTATTTTTATCATTACTATCTTGTCCTGTTGAGTTTTTCATGACAATGTACTGGAAAGAGGGACCATTAACTACAGAGTTAAGAGAAGTAGGAAATTTGTGAAATTTCACAGATAGGAATCAAACTGAGGGCAGGAAATAAGCATGCCTCCAGTTTCTGTGAGAGAAAAGCTTAGGGAACATGACTTTTAAGAACTACGGAGGATTATGGGTTTTTTAAAAATCTTTTCTGTTTGTTTGTTTGTTTGTCTTTTATTGTAGCTATCCTATTTCTTCAAAGAGATCAGCCATAAAATCCTTTAGGGGGCTTCCAGGAGTATATCCTTGAACAGGAATTGAATACATAGTTTAGGAAACTATCCATATTATGTCAAGGGGAAGAAGGAGAAAGGAAAAGAGTGGGAGAAAAGGGCTATAGAGGAACAGAAAGCAGGCAAAGGAATATTAGTCTAGGAATGAGATGTGGACCAAGAATGATTCTCCTGGGACATAAATGTTGAAGAATCAGTAACAAGCCTTAAAGGAGCCCCACAACAACAGATAAACTTGCAAGCTTGCTCTGCAAGCCTCTGCCAGTCTCACACATGTTCCTATCAGTGGACCATTTCCTGAACAAATATGTTCATACTTTCACATCTTTAGTCATGTCATTTCTTCTGACTAAAACAGCCCTTCCTGCCGGGCGTGGTGGCACACGCCTGTAATCCTAGCACTTGGAAGGCTGAGGCAGGAGGATCGCAAGTTCAAAGCCAGCCTCAGCAATGGCGAGGCACTTAGCAACTCAGTGAGACCCTGTCTCTAATAACATACAAAAAAGGGCTGGGGATGTGGCCCAGTGGTCGAGTGCCCCTGAGTTCAATCCCCGGTACCAAAAAAAAAAAAAAAAAAAAATAGCCCTTCCTGGGGCTGGGGTTGTGGCTCAGCAGTAGAGCGATCGCCTAGCATGTGCACGACCCGGGTTCGATCCTCAGCACCACGTAAAAATAAAGGCATTGTGTTCAACTAAAACAAATAAATAAATATTTTAAAAAATAGCCCTTCCTTCCCTGTTTGTCATCTTCTACTCACCCTTTAGCTTTCTGATGAATTGTCCTCACTTCTCTGTACCTTTTCCTGACTGTCTAATTGTTTCTCTCCTTCAGTGATAAGATTCAGAATGACATCTTCCTTTAGGTTCCTAAGCTGCTCTCTCTCTGCACAGTGTTCTCTAGTATTATGCCAGGTGCCTGGATAAGTAGGCACACTCCTTGAAGACAAGATCATGCTCCTGTTTAGGTCTCTATCACCAATGACTCACAGATAATCTACAGATAATAACTATTAAAATTTGAGAAAAGAGGGAAGAAAAGGAAAAGAAAGTCATGTGATCTGCTTTTACTAAAGAGGGTAGAAACCTCTTCCAGGAATCTTCTACTCCCTTTGTGGAAACAAAGAGGAAGAAGGTAACATTTATAGAGTGCTATTTGGTTTGGATATGAGATATTCTCTGAAAGTTCATGTATAAAATAGTGCAGGAATGTTCAGACATGAAATGACTAGATTATGAGAGCTGTAACCTAATCAGTGCATTAATCCATTTGATGGGTTGACAATCTGAAAGGACTACTGGGTGGTAACTGTAGGCAGGTAGGGTGTGCCTCTGGGGTTCATATTTTGTCTCTGGTGCTTCATGCTTTCTCTGTTCCCAGACTGACATGCGTTGAAGAGCTTCTCTCTGCCATACCCTTCCACTGATATTCTGCCTTACCTCAGGCCCAGAGCAATGGAACCAGCCCACCATGGACCAAACTTTTTAAAGCATAACCTTAGAAGAGGATAAGAACTTATCCTCTTCTAAGTTGTTCTAGTCAGGTATGTCATCTTCTAATGAAAAGCTGACTAACACAAGCCCTTTGGTACATGCATAAATGCCCTTTCAGTACACTTGAATCCTCATACCAGCCATGTGAGGAGAAAATGCTTTGGAGAGAGGCACATTTAAGTTTTAAGAAGTTAAGAACCTTGCACACAAGGGATTCTGAACAGAAATCCATGCTGAATCAAGAGATTGGACTGTATCTTTCATTTCACCATGCAAAAGGTAAATCCAGAGATAGCCTCCTTAAACTGATTCACATGAGTGTTTATTTCTTGATGTCATAGAGTCAAAGATCTCTACCAGAAGGCCATAAAATAACCTAAAACAAGTAACAATCACCCATCATGAGGCTGGAACTTCTTGCACAGAATTTAAGGACCAGGAGGGATCATTCCAGATATTGCCTTCTGCAGTAATATTTTAAATGGCCTGCAAGAGAGTGTGTGCCACTTCCAATGTTCAGCTTTCCCTCATGGTCTCTAAAACATTGTTACTTTGAGTCTTCCTTCTAGTTGCCCCAATTCCTTAATAATTTTCACAAAGTTGGTTCACTTCATGTAATATTTTCATTACCATTCTTTTCATGGTGCCCTATGTTCTTTAGTAGAAAAGTTACTATATGAATGTCATTAACAAATATTAAACACAATGAAAAAATAACCAAAGAAACTGATATTGCAATAAATCAAGAAAAAAAAAAACTAAGCTGCTTTTTTTAACTTTAAAATTTCCATCAAATGTTGAACCTTTGAATTCTTTACTTAAAATGGCTAAAAATATATTATACAGGTGTTGGGAGACTTGGACTATACTCCCTGCAAAATTCCTCTCAGATGGAGGAGTCTGCCACCACCTGAGCCTACGCATGCTCATTTGAATATGGAGAATATGGAAGGCCTAGACAAACTAATCTCTAAATAATATCTTATAATGATACTATTTAATCCTATAACCAAATAAGAGATGGTACTATATGACCACTAGCAATTTCTTATTTTTTAAAATTATCTCAATAAATACACATTACTTATGTAATCAGAAAAAAATATTTTAACTGCATAGCAAATAACCCTAAACATTCACAAAAAGGGGAGATTCCCTGTATAAGAGCCAACAAATAGTACCCAGAAGTCAAATGAGAGAAATCAAATGAGAAGTCAAATTAATTTCACCTCTAGTTTCCATGACTCTAACTTCTATCAAAGACATAACCTTCTCTTTACACATAAATAATAAAAGCTATATTTCTACAATTCCCCTCTGAAATGTTTTGTTGCTATAAAGGGCAAAGATAAAACTTTTGGGTATTATGGTTACCCATTAGTTGCCACCAAAGCAGCCCTGACAAATACTTCAGGGGGAAAATAAATCAATGTGTCTGCAAGAACAAAATACAAATTCAAAATAAGTGTGAACAAAAGATTCACTAAGAAACACTGGGTAGGGCTGGGGGCTCAGTGGTAGAGTACTTGCTTAGTATATACGAGACCCTGGGTTCCAACCCCAGCACCAAAAAACAAAGCAAAAATACTACTGGATAGATGATCTAAATTGGCAGAGAGAATGTGAAAAAATGACATTCATTTCCAGACTATAATTTAGGCAACTTCACTAACCAAGGGATTGGGGAAGGGACAAAATATATATACAGACAGAGAGAGATGAACATCACTGTATTTGATGAAAACATGTATTTCACAGTCTTAGGACCCCCCCCCCAACTACTGGAAGACTAACACCCCAGACTATTAGAAGCACAGCACACTTAGTTATCAAAGGCCCTGCTGCCACTACCAGCTGGGAACACAGGAAAATCCAGTCTGGACAAACTGTTCAGTCTGTCTACAGATTTCAGACAATTGCTCTGGCATAGCAACACAGTATATTTCTGATGTTACGTAGTAACAACCTGCCAGGACTTAGTTCAAATTAATTAGCAAATTTCACATTCTTTAATTTTGGCAATAAAATATGCACAGTACCTCAATATTAAATAATTCAACTAAACATTTGCTAGGCTTCTATCCACAGGAAAAAATGAAGCCTCTGATTACAGTAAAGTTATAATTAATAGAGAGAGGAGGTACAAAGAATTCTATAGTAACAATGTACATAGAATTCTATTTAGTTGACCCTAAGAACATATTCACTGATTTTCATAATGCATAAAAAATTTTTTAAATCAGTGCTATGAAAATTAAGAAAGAAGTTATTTCAAGCCTGGAAAAAATGAGTATCATTTAATTTTGTGATATAAATTAATCAACAAATTAAATTGACTTAATGAACTCTACTCTTAAAGATATTTTCGTAATAGAAATTCATCAATATTGGTATAATTTTGAATAAAATGTTTAAACGAATAAAAATGGGCCATCTTCTCTTTCAAAGAGACTTGAAAGCTGTATCAGCTAAATGCAATGGCCAGGCTTTATTTGGAGGGTGACTGGAACAAGCCTGCTATAAAATAACATTTCAAGATAAATGAGAAAACTGAAAATAGATGAGATATCACATTAAGAGACCATTACTAATAGGTATAATAATTAAATTGTGGTTATATTACAAATAAATACTGAAGTACCTGCAAGAAGGATAATTTATTAAAAGATGACACAAAGAAAGTGTTAGGGGAATAAATAAAACAAAATGAGAAGGGGCTGGGGTTGTGGCTCAGCGGCAGAGCGCTCGCCTCGCATGTGCGCAGCCCGGGTTCGATCCTCAGCACCACGTAAACATAAATGCATTGCATTGTGTACAACTAAAGTAAATAAATAAATATTTTTTAAAAAATGGGAAAAAAGCTGTTAACTGTAGCAGCTGGTTGCTAGGTAGAAGGGGGTCCATTACATACTCTGCTATTTGTAGTATACTAATTTTTAAATGTCCTTTACTCTGTAGGTACAGAGTATATCTCTTATAATATACTATTACAACCACTCCACAAGTTACTTATGTTGTTCTTGTTGCTACTACTACTATTACCACTAGTAGAAGAATGAATGTGGTACCAAAGACGGAAGATTAGAGAAGGGTGCACTTTCCTGTTGCTCTATGGCTTGGAATACTACTACTTCTCAGTGAGGTAAGCGGCAAAGGGAATTCACTGAAATTCAATACTGGACAGTCAGAGAGTCACAGAGACCCAGAAATTTGTTTGCTTTGGACAGAGGACAAGAAAGAGTACACTGAAGCCAAGATAGTGGTGGCAGAGGCACCAGTTCACTGCAGAGAGCAGGGGTACACAAAGGAGCAAGGGAGAGAGGGAATCGGGAAGGGGGAGGGGGGAGAGAGAGAGAGGGAGAAACACAGGATAAGTTTGGCACAGGAAAATCCTTGCTCATAAACTTCTAATTCAATTAGAGATGAAATCAAATACATCAAAACAATTTCAAAGAAAATGTAATCAAAATAGTGAGAAAATCCTATAAAAGTTCAAAAGATAACAAGACTATTTCTACTTAGGGGAGATAAAGAAAAGCTTCATAGAGGAAAACAATATCTGAGTTGTTGCAATGGCAGGATTTCACAAGCAGAGAAGAGGGAAAGAGACACCTTGCAAAGCACATACCACAAAAAATGGCTTAGGCAGAATTCTGGACATAGAAGGGATGGACACTATACTTTAGAAGAATTATAAAAGGAGTTTGAGCCAGACTGCCTGTCATTAGGGGTATCTCCCTATAAAGGAGATTTTGCTTTTTAGGCAAGTAGGATCACCTTTAACTTTTCACAGGAAATAGGCAAGAGATGCTTTCTTGGATTGTCTCACTGCTGTTAGGTCAGACATTGCCATGGAACTGTGAAGAGTGCCCAAAGAATCAGTCATGTAAAAATATAAACATGAATAGAAGAGATACAGAAGGTATCCTATATGAAATTCTTCCAGAGTTAGTTTTTTATTTGTTAAGGAATTCTGTTACATACAGAATTTTGGCAAGGGCAAAAAAAATATGAACATAAAACACAAGGAGATTTTAAATAGAAAAATATCAGCAGACTGCCATTATTTGGTAAAATGATACACAAAGCTGGCTTAAAAGAAAAAGATAAAATGTTGACAAACCTTAGCAAATGATTTTATTGGGCTATATTCATGTAGAAGTGATTGTGAATAATTAATTGTGCCTCATGAAATATAAATTAAATTTTGATGACTTGCTTTGAAAGTTGTCTAATTCTAGAAACAACCAAGTGACATTATTTTATGTAACTGATTAAATTTTCATTTCTAAAAATGATACACTGCAGATTTTAAAGTTGATTTTTATGTAAGGGTATCTAAGCAGTTTACAGCATCACATTGCAAAATATTTTTTTCCCTTCAATTATTTAATAAAATATAACTATCTCTCAAAATTCAAGTATTCTTACTCCTAAACATTAGTTTGTTCTTAGGGATATTTTAAAGAAAAAGAAATGATGTCCCTATAGGGTGATTCTATAACCTCCAATTGTCACAATAAATTTTTGTGTATCAAATGTAACAAGACTCTACAAATTAAAAGTAAAGCAGGTATGGGAAAATGCAGAGGCGGGAAGCTTATAGCATTACTCATTAGAAAACAAATAGCCATCTCTCTTTGTTAAGTAGAAAATTGTGCTATAACAACAACAACAACAACAATAATAATACTATAATGAAACTCTTAATTGCATGAAGGATGTATGTAATATTATAATTATAATATGCAGAAAATAATGCGTGTGATAGCATACTACAGAAGTTCCACAATATGGAGTACTATATCCTACGTTACCATCAAGCATGTGATTTCAGGGCTCCCCATCCTATTTGACTGAAAGACAGCAATTCTGCTTCATTTACTGTAAAGGCAATGTGTTATGCCACAAAATCCCACATAGAAAATATAAAGGATAAATAAGTCTATTTTATTTCACCAAAATAAAGATGCAAATTATTTTATTTTGCTACGACAAGTGGTGTTTCATGGGACTGATTTTAGCTTCCCAAGAGTCATGAAATTTTGCCTAACACTATAGATTCTTAGAAAAGATAATACTATCTACAAAAGAAAAGGTAGGATTGGGCAAAATAAACGTGATGAACCTTGAGATGCCTCAAAATCAACACCTACTCAATTTAATTTCTTCGTTTGTAAAAACTGTCAGAACAACAACAACAACAACAAAACTGTCAGAAGATCAGTCTTCTGAAATAGCTCTAGTTATAATTTCAATTGTTGAAGTTTCTTTCATGGACTTCAGCCAGTATCCAGTTTGCAAACAGAAAGCTATATAGACATCTCTCTACAGGTGTTTGTATTAAGAGCATTCATTTAAGTTTTTATCACATATTTATGCCAACTCACTGTTGGATTGTTTGTCAGTATTTAATCTGTACATTTCACTTTTAATTAACTTTTATGGAGGGGTAGTACAAGGGATTGAACCTACCAGTACTTAACCACTGAGCCATATCCCTGTCCCTTTTCTCTATTTTATTTAGAGATAGGGTCTCACTAGTTCTTAGGGCCTTGCTAAGTTGCTGAGGCAGTCTTTGAACTCCCATTTCTCCTGCCTCAGCCTCCCAAGTCGCTGGAATAACAGGCATGCACCACCACCCCTGTCCTTTAACTTTTTTTGATTAGTCATTGCTTTAGAAAGAAAAAGGTAGGAGCCTGCTCAATTGCTTTAGAAAGAAAAAGGTAGGAGCCTGCTCAATTGCTACAAATGGTTCAATTGGTTTCAAAATAAATCATGTGATTAAAATGGGCATCTTCCCAGGTGGCTGTCACGTTGCATTTAAGGGAAAACACCAATTATAGCATCCCATGAAAGCTGAGAGTCAACAGTCCCCAAACTACCACCTGTACCTTCACTTGCTTGTCTATTTTTTTCATTGTCATGTTTCAGAAGGTGGATATAAGGTGAAAGTGAGAAAGTACATGAAATATTAAAAGAGGTTTGAAATAGCTTTGATGGATGAAATATAGCATTTTCAAAGTTACAGAAGAAGGACCTAAGTTACTGTGGCTGCAAAAGCACACATTCCTGAAGGGAGAACTCTTGAAATGACCAAGATGCAGAGAGAACACAGAGAGGAAAAAACAACCTCTTCACCTGTACTTAGACAAGCACAGCAGGGTAGGTGATCTGCAAAGAACACTACAGGTGGCTTTGCATGTCCTCATACTTTTCAAATGGAAGCAGTCAAGAGTCTAACTAACCATAGAATCTTGCTCAGTTCTAAACACAGACATTAGCTATTAAAAAAAACGAAATTTGCTAAAGTATATAAATGTATTATTTAGATTTTGAATATAATTTAAATAAATCAATCAAATTCCCATTCCCCAACCTGGTAAATTAAGCCTAGGTAGTTATACCTCATCTAATTAGCTTAGTACTACTCAGCACTTAATTATTACCAGAAATTTTAAAATAATAAGTTTTTATTAGTCAATTTTAGTGATAACATTGCCAGTCTCTAATCCTATCATGGAATATAGGGGGCCACTTAACTATTTACTCTCTTCAAAAGAGAGATCCTAGATCCTATCTAATCCATTTGTATCCTTAACTCAGCAGCTTCAAGCTTACAGAAGAAAAAATATAGTCAATGATTTTCAGAATCTCCTAAAAATAATACAAGTTGAAATTTAACTTGTATATTATTTCTTCATATTATTTCTAAAGCATTTTGCCTACTCATTAGGAATTTATTTTATTATAGTCCTCTACAATCTAGTAATTCATCCAGCAAATGTTTATTTAATGTCTACTGTATACAAGGCATTGGGAAGAATGCAAAATTAATAAAGACTTTTCTTGAGGGCTTATTCTCTTCAGTAGAGACAGAACAGGCAGATGAATAAATCTAGGAAAAGATCAAACAGAAATCTATACTGACCCACTAAAACATATACTAGAGCTAGGAGCAACCTTAGAAAACATCCATTGCAATCATTATTTTATGGATATGCTGGGAGGAAGCCCATTTAGGAAATTAGGAATATACTTCATAGCATGTACATGGTTTAAAAACCTGAACACAGAAGTAGGTCTTCAAATTCCCCAGTTCACTTCATTTCCACTATACCATGTTGCCATTCTGAGGTGGAAAGCATTTGAATAGGCAAAGATGGTATGGTTGCAAACATACCAAGCTGGAATATAACACTGATAAAAAGATTTATTTGGACAACAGACCATTTAATTTCTCTGAGAACAAGAGTTGGAGGGGAGAAATGAGAAGGTAGGCAGAAAACAGTGAGATCAAACAATGGAGGATATCAAATGGCAGTCTAAGAGAGTTAGACTTTCTCATTAGACAATTTAATGGACACAGGTAGCAGAAATTACTTACACTATCTAAAAGTTCCTTTAATATTTGTATTACAATATAACACTGACAATCTCAGAGGTTTATAATGAAAGAAGAGAAAAGCCTCCCAATATGAAAAAGGCCAATGACACATAGTACACTTTTAACGAACACAATCTCCCTTTGTTAAATCTTCTTTCTCTGAAGTGGAGGGTGGCAGAATAGGTGTAAAAGAAGGCAAGATATAATCTGTGATGGGGCTGATAAGTTCGTGATACCCCCTACCTCCTGCCTTGCCCCTGAGTATCTTCAACTCTATCCAGCCAGTTCCTGAAACAATGCTAGACAGGTTTGAATCATCCATCCTCACAGATGCTAGAGGCCAACCACGTGCCCATAGTGTTGTAGCTGCTCTTCCCTCCACCACACCTACCCTGTTGCCTAGCCCTAGTTCTAGTGTCATTCTTTTTCTTGGGACTTTAAACAGATGAGAGGTAGCAAGGCAGACTTTACACCAATATTTGTATAGCACTCCAGAATAATTTCAAAATACTTTCACATTTTCCTTTTCATTTCTCATAAAGCAGAAGCAAACCTCCTTTCCACTTTACCCCTCACCTTGCATAGCTCCCCTCAGTCTTCCAGAGGTTAGAATACACTCCCCATCTCTGGTTACTGGTTAGACTCTAACATTGACATTAATGCAAATGACTGTCCTGAAATCCTTTTTCTGCGTCTATTGAGATGATCATATGATATTTTTTCTTTAAGTCTATTGATGTGATGTATTATGTTTATTGATTTCCAAATGTTGAACCAACCTTGCATCCCTGGGGTAAACCCCACTTGAACGTGGTGCACTATCTTTTTGATATGTTTTTGAATCCGATTTGCCAGGATTTTGTTGAGGAATTTTGCATCTATGTTCATTAAAGATATTGGCCTGAAGTTTTCTTTTTTGGCTGGGTCTTTGCCTGGCTTTGGAATTAATGTGATATTGGCCTCATAGAAAGAGTCTGGAAGAGCTCCCTCTTTTTCTATTTCTGAAATAATTTGAAGAGCATCAGTATTAGTTCTTCTTTGAAGGTCTTGTAGAACTGGGCTGTGAACCCATCAGGACCTGGACTTTTTCTTGTTGGTAGTTTTTTGATAGAGTCTTCTATTTCTTCACTTGAAATTGATTGATTTAAATTGTCTATAGCCTCCTGTTCCAGTTTGGGCAATTCATACGACTCTAGAAATCTGTCAATGCTTTCAGAATTTTCTATTTTATTAGAGTACAAGTTTTCAAAGTGATTTCTAATTATCTCCTGTATATCTGAGGTGTTTGTTGTGATATTTCCTTTTTCATCACGGATGTTAGTAATTTGAGTTTTTTCTCTTCTTCTTTTCGTTAGCATCGCTAGGGGTCTGTCAATTTTATTTATTTTTTTAAAGAACCAACTTTTGGTTTTCTCAATTCTTTGAATTATTTCTTTAGTCTCAATTTCATTAATTTCAGCTCTGATTTTAATTATTTCCTGTCTTCTACTGCTCTTAGTGTTGATCTGTTCCTCGTTTTCTAGTGCTTTGAGGTGTGATGTTAAGTTATTTATTTGTTGTTGTTGTTGTTTTTCTGTTAATGAAGGAATTCAGTGCAATGAATTTTCCTCTTACTACTGCCTTCATAGTGTCCCAGAGATTTCTATACGATGTATCTGTGTTCTCATTTACCTCTAGGAATTTTTTAATCTCCTCCTAGATGTCTTCTTCAACCCCTTGTTCATTCAGTAGCATGTTGTTTAGCTTCCAGCTGTTGGAGTAGTTTTTTTTTTTTTTTTTATTTCTTATATTATCATTGATTTCTAATTTCATCCCATTATGGTCTGATAGAATGCAAGGTAGTATTTCTATTTTTTATATTTGCTAAGAGTTGCCTTGTGACATAATATATGGTCAATTTTGGAGAAGGAGCCATGTGCTGCTGAGAAGAAAGTGTATTCGCTTACTGAGGGATGAAATGTTCTATATATGTCCGTTAGGTCTAAGTTATTAATTGTTTTAATAAGGCCTAAAATTTCTTTATTTAGCTTTTGTTTGGATGATCTATCCCTTGGTGAGAGAGGTGTGTTAAAGTCCCCTAGAATAACTGTGTTGTGGTCTATTTTACTCTTGAACTTGAGAAGGGTTTGTTTGATGAATGTAGGTGCTCCATTACTTGGGGCATATAGATTTATAATTGTTATATCTTGTTGATGAATGGTTCCCTTAAGTAGTAAGAAATATCCATCTTTATCCCTTTTGATTAGCTTTGGCTTGAAGTCTACCTTATTTGATATGAGAATGGAAACCCCTGCTTGCTTCCGCAGGCCATGTGCATGATAAGACTTTTTCCAGCCTTTCACCTTCAATCACTTGATGTCTTTTTCTATGAGGTATGTTTCTTATAGACAACAAATTGTTGGGTTATTTCTTTTAATCCAATTTCACAATCTGTGTCTTTTGAATGGTGAGTTTAGGCCATTAACATTCAGGGTTATTATTGAGATGCGATTCTTATTTCCATCCATTTTTAATTGTATTATGGTATTTAGCTTGATTTGGATTCTCCTCTGGTTAGTAATTCCTTTAGTTTACTATCTCCCTTTGTTGATTTTCATTGTTATTTTCCTCTTATATTCATAGCTTAATAGTAAAAACTACCTTTGCTAAGAAACTGCATTCCACTCAAAAATCTTAGCACATCAATATCAATGAATGCTTCAGAAACACTTGGACCCTGTGCCTTGAACTGAGCCCAGCTCAGTATGTTCCCAGTATATTCTCCAAGAAAGGCTGGTATGCTGCTGATGAGGAGTCATCAGTTTCTGTGTTAAGGACATTCATGTGAAGGCAGAAGTTTTGAAAAGGACACACTGAGTATACCATGGATAAACTGATAAAAAGTCTGTGAAGCCCTCTGGGCTATATAAGACTTAAAAGTCCACAGTCTCATTGTTTTTCAAAGTGAGATGACAACTTGACTTATGGGTTTCAACATCAAGGGAAAAATAGCAACAATTGTTCTTCATCCTTCCACCTCAGGTATACAGAAAAATGATTTTTCAGGAAAGAAAAGAAGGTGGGACTTTTTTAATGGAAAAAACTTCCATGAATAATTTATTGTTCTACTTTTTAATTCTTATTTAGAAAACATGAAACAAGATATTTTAAAGTACTTTTTAAACTTTACAGTGATTTTATTTTTAGCTGGCAGAATAGAGCACAGTATGAAGTACTTTCCATGCATTATGTCATGTTATCCTTACATTAGCCCAGTAGAATACAAAGTATTTTTATTCCCAGGTTAGACATCAGGAAATAGTCTAAGATAAGCAATTTTCCCAAAGCCACACACCATATGTGGGGGCACTGCTATTGGATCTCTAGCCAGCTAACCCTCAAGCCTATGCCTCAGCCAGTAAACCACTCATTTGACCCATTTTTATTTTTAAACAGCACTTTAAAATTGTAAGTTTGAGGAACTAAATATATTAAAAATATGTACTATTTTTTAAGTACAAAAAAGAAAAAAAAATAAAGGACAAATTTCTGAAAGCGTGTAACCCTTAATTTAAGACCAATTAAAAATGAAACCCAAAGTGCCATTTACTGTGGGTATGATAATTCAATTAAGAAAAATTATCAGCACCCTCTAGCTATAGAATATCTATTAATTCCCTCCATAAACATATATTGAATATCTACTATGTAGCAGTACTGGGCTAGGATCCAAGACAGAGATGAATAAGACAAACACAATCCCTCCCCTCTAGGAGCTTACAGACAAGTTGGGAAGAGTCACTCGTGTATAAATACAATACCATATAACTTGTGTGATGGAAGGGATAGAAGGGAGGAGAGCAGGAGAACTTAACTGAGCTAGGGAGAAGGGAAGATCTCCCTCCTAGGAGTTAGGGGTAGGGCATGATGTAAAGAGACAGGAGTGTTACATGAAGAAAAAAGACCATGTACCAAGGACCAGAATGGAAATAAGAAACTGAAGAAAATTCAGAGTATCTCAAACTGCCATAGAAAGAAAAGAAGAACCAAAGCTTGGACTGATCAGTGGGCAGAGGCTGGATTCTGCAGGACTGTCAGACATACTAAAGACTTAAGACCATACCTGAGGGCAATGGGGAGTCAATTTAAGCACAAAAGAGAGACTTAATCACATTATAGTTGTACAAGTATCAATCTGATTGCAAAGTGGAGACAGTTTAGAGTGAATTTGGTGGGAAATTATTGCCTTAATCCAGGAGATAGGTGATGGTGAGCAGGGTTAGAGTAACAGATGTGAACAAGAAGAGTAGACACTTGTGGAGTAGATTGAATAGGATGATGGGAGATTGAATGGGGTCTGATTTAAGCCTTGAAATAAATCTAAGGTTAAGTCTAAAGTAGATATTCACATTTTAATTAAACCAGTCATTTTACTGGAAGAGGAAGGGAGCAATTCCAAAAACTTATTCCAACAACAAAAAACTTACTGCTTTGAAACTATTACTGTCATTTACTCATTAGAGCTTGGGTTTCACCCATAACTTACCTGGTTACCAACCAATAATAAGTGTTCTCCAAGGAGAAAGTCTTTGAGCATGTCTTCCATCACTATCATGTGCTAGAGGGAAAAAAAGGACAACAGATTAACTGTATTTTGTACAATCAAATTAAAATAAGGAAGTTAACTATATAGATATATTCTTGGAAGTTAAGATATCTATTTTGGTAGAATACTCAAGTGATTTAATTTTTAAGAAAACAAAATTAATGAGTTAGATATAAGTAAGCTATGTAACCAATTAGATCACTGATACTGAAAACTTAAAACAGCTCCTTAAAGCAAGTCCAAGTCATTGACCAATTCAAGTTATTTTTATAATTCAATTCAAATATTTTTATTTAAACTATGTAGCATTGTCTTGAAATTTAATATAAAATTTAAATTGACACTTGCTAATGTAAATATATAATGGCTTCCAAAAATAACTGGCAATTTCTATGGAACATTTTAGACTGACTTGATCTTAACCATTACCTTCAAAACTGTATAGCTTTGGAATTAAATATATTATTTAACTTCCACAGTTTTTTATTTGAATTATGACACAATATAATAAAAGAACAAGATTAAGCTTGTTCACAACAGCTACAGAGAAAGTTACATTGCTCTTTTGTATCTTAAAAAATAGGCCACCTATAAGTAGGTTATAAAAGCTCATTGGGGGTCAAGAGAAGAACTACATCCTAACACAATTAATATCCCTATTACTTTTTCTTGGTTTTCTGTATCAAATCAAATAATAGCCTCACAAGTACTAAACTTATCGAAGTTCCCTATTTTTTAAAAAGGCAAATTAACCGTTTGCATTTTATATATCTACAGATATTTTTCTGGTATGTCAACTGCTTTTCTTTTTTTAACTCAGTTTTTTAGAGGGCCAGAAAATTTTCCTTTCACTTGTCAAATTGAGCATATTTTCGTTCTGTTTCTATCTTAGAAAGGAAAACTAAGAAAGCGTTTTCCCTCCTTGAGAATTAATGAGTAGGCCCTGATGTTTGTCTTGGTAGATTTTGTTTTTTAAAATTAGATATACTAGGAAGCTAGAGTTTTTAAAAGGCTTGAAGTAAAGTGAACATATCCATTTATTGTCATTCTGGCACATTTTTAAAAATAAAGAGCCATTGTTCATAATTATGCTGGACCAACAACAAGTACAAATTGAGACTTTCTTTCTTTCCTTCCTTCCTTCCTTCTTTCCTTTCTTCCTTCCTTCCTTCCTTCCTTCTTTCTTTCTTTCTTTCTTTCTTGGATTGAACCCAGTGCCTTGTGCATGCTAGGCAAGTACTCTGCCAAGTGAGTTACATCCCCAGCCTAAACTGAGACTATAAACTGAGACCAACTGAGATGTGTGATTTCCCTATAAAAGTAAGTCCTAAAAAATAATTTAAAACTGAGTTCTGTGGTAATATAGGCCAGAGATCTTTACATTTTAATTTAGATGAAAAGTCAATGCCAATTTCCATAAAACACTAAGTTCTTCCTGAAATAAATAGGCTAATCTGCATGAGGAATGGATAGAAAAGTTGCAAGGAAAGGAGCACCTTGATGGCTGGGTAATACTGAAAATTAATCCAAACTATATTTGTATTATTTATTCTAATATCTTCCTACTTCATACCCTCATTACATCTAACTAGATTATTCAAATCCACAAACACTAACTAAGGCTAAGGTCATTACCAACATAATTATTCTCTTGCCTTCTTCTACTTAGCACTGCAGATGATTTCTTAAGTCTATCCTTTAAGTTAGTTGTCTTTCTCTTTGTCTTTTTCTTCTGTCTTTAATAATTTCTCTCCATAGTCTTCTGGACTAGATCATCTTATTGTAGCAATTCCCTCCATATGATTTTCCCCTGGTTCCTTTGTTTGTTCACTCCATCACCTTTTTACTTGCTTTCTTTGGGGTCTCAGTATACAGTAGAACAGGTCATGCCTATCTGTATAATACTGTCACCCACCTAAGAGCCAAGTGAGGGCTGTGTGCAGAGTTGGGTACCCACACATCAGTGCTAGAAGAGCTATCTCTGACCTCACATTCCCTAAATCCTCTCATCCATCTCATGGCTGCAGCTAACCCTGATCTTCAAACATCAAGATTTCTCAGTGATGACTAATAAAAACACCTCCTGGTTATTGCCCAGTCTCCTAAATTCAGCACACCCAAATCCAAAACTTGGCTTATTATTTTCTCTTCAACTTCATTTTTTATCCTTTACCCTTTTTTTCCATTTTCCCATTTTCTATTGTCTGATCAAATGCTCATCATTATTATAATCACCCTGCCCACCTTGCTTCTCTTTATCAAGATCCAAAAAAACAAAAAATCCAAGACCACCACCACCCCCAGAAAAGATCAACGGTATTCATTATTTCTTTACTATTACCACAGCTTTAATTTAGGGTGTTATCATCTCTGGCCTATGTAGGTAGATAGGTAGATAGATATAATATTTAAGCTAATTTAGCTTTTGTAACTTCATCCTTCCCTGAGTCAATGTGCTCTCTATAATTCTCATACAATCACTTCTTTGTTCAAAAACTTGCCATTTCGTTTTTCAAAATTCTTTAAATGACTCAATACTTTAGGAACAAAGGTACTCCTCATGTTTCTGATCTAGTCCTAGTCTCAGGTTCATGCCCCACCATTCTCATTCTTCCACATAATGTTCCAGAGATGTGGAGAATCTAGAATAATTTTCTACTTAGTCTTCAGTTTACTTTTCCACCACACTATGTGCTCCCTGAGGTAGAATCTTTGTTTTAAACGAACACAAAGTTCCAAGGACTTGACCTTCTAAATAGCCCTGTGATGTGTCCACTCTACTCTGTCCCTACTCTCACTGCCTCATTTCAGATCCTTCTTAACTTTCACCCAGACTGTTAGAATAACACTAAACTAGTTTCTCTTTGCCTTGGTTCTAACTCTTTTTTTTTTAATTTTTAAATTTAATTTAATTTGTTACACATGCTTTTAGAGTGTAATTCCTTTCTACATATAAAGAGTACAGTTTTCCAAGTCATTGGTTTTACACAAAGTCTTTTCGCAAAGCACAATTTAAGGTTCTAATTATACAATTTCTTTTTTTTTTTTTCCAAGTTGCTGGTTGAGAGTGGTTCTTAAAATGTGTTAATTAATAAAATTAATCCTTTTATTAATCCCCTCAATGCTTATATACTTAAGCAATTAGTGTGTGCCAGGTACTTTGTTATTTGCTGGAGATACAACATAAAGAAAACACAGGGCTTTGCCCTATGATGTAGAAGAACACATTTTAAGAACCACTCTCAATATAAAGTATTTTTACAGGTTCTAACTCTTAGACAACATTCAAGAGTGAATGCAAAGTGAGCAAATGTGCTTAAAGTCTTTCATTGGTGAGGAAACCAAGGAAAGAAATCCTAGTTCCTTAATTTGAGAAGCTCAGATGATCTGATCCTTTCCTAACTCATCAGACTCATCTCTTAAACTTTTCTATTTGCAGCCTTAGCTTTGTGCCAGTGACAATTACATAGGGTTCCCTAAATGAGCTATTCTTTCATGTAAGCAAGTCTCTGTAAATGCTAATCTCTGAGAGACTTGCCCAGTATTTGTCTTATTTACCAATTTTCTATGATCTTTATAATCAGGGATAATCACCTCACAAAGGTAAGCACAGTAACCTGCATATACTTCCATCACACTGTGAAGTAACCATGTATATTTGCCTCTATTTTCCATCAGATTAACAGCTATTTGAGCTCTAGAGATGCATTTGCTCATGTGACTATTTTAATCTCTTTATCCTAAGACCTTAGGACAAGGTCTGAACCATGATAAATATTAAAAAAAATTTTTTTCAGATCTAAAGCTGTTTAGGCTTATTAAGAGGCTATTAATTTTCCTTCCCTCAAATCTCTCCTCCTTACTGATACAAGTATAATATTTCTTAACGAAAGACTGGATGAAAAAACAATTCCTTACCATGAACATTCAGAATCTTAATCATCCTTTTATTAATCCCCTCAATGCTTATATACTTAAGCAATTAGTGTGTGCCAGGTACTTTGTTATTTGCTGGAGATACAACATAAAGAAAACACAGGGCTTTGCCCTATGATGTAGAAGAACACATTTTAAGAACCACTCTCAATGCAATGTGGTAAGGGGACAACAGGGCATAAAACTAGATGGTACTTAAATCTGCAAAAGGCTATGAAGCATACTGCTTCAAAACTGAAGAGAAGCAAAAACAGAATCAGTAATACACATAGCAAAAGCAAATTTAATCAAGCCACTGTCTCTAGAATTGTTATAGCTAAAACTTTTTCATTAGTGGTTAATTCATAATGCTTGTAGAGGAGGAGGTACATTTGGAGACAGGTTACAAGAAGTCACTTCGGGCCTCTGTGTAAAGTTCACAACAGCCCTGGAGCCCTCCATGTCTATATCACAAATGTCTTGGCAACAGACACTATGTTCAAGAACACAAATGGTCCTCCTTCCTACTAAATCTCCTAGGAGCTTTTCAAATAATGTTACTTGTAACAGTATCCTGATTATTGTTTTCTTTGTTCATTTCTATTACTAGAAAGAGGGTAATATCATCAATTTTTAGAAATAGTACATTTTCCTTCTAATCAAATTTTTGTCTTTATTTACTAGGCAAGAGTTTTTCTCTCCTTTGTCTTACGATTTAATTTTATGTTCATTTGTGCACTGATTATGCAAGAACACTAATGTTTCTGAAGAAAAATAAAATCTACATTAGTTAACTGACTCTTAATAATTAAAATCAAATCAGGGTTATGCCTTTGCTTTGCCAGAAATAATTATTATAGCTTGGACAGATTTCAAAATTTTAAACCAAGAATTTTATTAAGGATGAAGAATTTGCCTGGATACCTTCTATATTGTTAATATAATTTAGCAATATAAATTATGATACTTGAACAAAAAACAGATTTGTAGAATGTCAGATTAAAAAAGAAATTTAACTTCAATTTTGCTAATGCTTTAACATAGCAAAAATAGTAAGAAGTTCTAACATAATTTGTAAATGTAATGTACTATTTATATGCAGAATAATGATAAAGTATTATAAAAAATTTTAAGTACTTTTTCATCATAAAAGAAATACAAAGTCTAGCACAGTGGCATATACCTATAATTCCAGCAACTTGGGAAGCTGAGGCAGAAGGATTACAAATTCAAGGCCAGCCTCAGGAACTTAGCAAGACCTTGTCTGAAAATAAAAAGGGGTGGGGATGTAGCTTGGTGGTAGAGTGTCCCTAGGTCCAATCCCCAGTATACATACACACACACACACACACACACACACACACAATTGAAAAAAGGTTGGCAGGAAGGACCACTTCATGGAAAACCTGGAAAAGAAAACTGTTATATTCAGCATATTTTCCCTGAAAATAATCTTATTAAATTGTATATCTACAATATGGCTTTCCAGGTATAAACTAATTCTGAATATTAGTGGAAAGTCCACAATTACTGGTTACTTTGTTAAGATAAAAATTTTCATCATACTCCCTTAAAAAATAAAAAAGAAAGAAAAGAAAAAGAAAAATACAGGAATTGTAGGATGTATCAGATACATTCTTCTTTGAATTACTGAAATTATTTCAAGAAAGAAAAAAGAGAATGAGTAGTTCTGTTTGTTTTTAATTAAATAATGGATTTACTTTATCATAATTAAATAATGGATTTACTTTATCAACCTGAAGTACAGCCATACAACATGTGTTTACATGTATATATGAAATTTATAACCATAATAATAATAGTAACTCCTCCAATTTTCAAGTACCTTTGGAAAGAATTTTGAAGTTTTTAATACTTTAATAAAAGATGTTTCAGTACTTCATATTGCATCATCTGCACTTAATTTAGAAAATTACATATATAATTAAGCATGAGTATCATTTGTTAGAACTAACTCCCACGATAAGTGGTGATTTATCTAAGCAAATAAAGTAATGCTCTTACCTGAATGTTGTCATAGAAGAGAACATCAGGCACTTTCATTTTCTCATGGGCATTATATATTGGTGCACTGATAGTACCAATCCTCAGTGATCCAGATACCACTTCACCTGAATGTTTCACACAGGACAGAAAATTAGTCATAACTACATCCTACAAATAATATACAAAGATGGTAAGTCCACTCATCATAAAATGTAAGATAGCTTCTGTAACACCTTGAGCTCTTCAGGGATTTTAATTTAACATCTAAAGAAATAAGCTTGGAGATGGTAATTAAACACTACAGTTCTATATACAGCTTATAATGTTCTAAAATATAATAAAATATATTTAAAGCAATAAATTTAGCAAGTAGTATATAGATAAAATTGAGAAGTAAGAAACAACCCAGAACACAGCCAAGCCACATTCATAAATTTACCTGGTCAGGGATTACAATACACACATAAGCAAAATACACATTCAAAAGCTTTCAAGTACCCTGAATATCATCTTTAGGAAGCACCTAATGAAAACCTCCACAAGACAATCCCTGAGAGGTCCATTGAAAAATACAGATGAACCAACCCTCCTGGATCTCTTGAACTATTATTTTCAGGAATAGTCCAGATGATCTATATTTTCAAATTAACACCCAGGTTATTCTGATAGAATAGTATCGGAAATATTCTTATTTGAAGTAAGAACTGGGAACCTCTATCATATAGTTATTCAGTAATAACTGTTATTGTATTGTTCTCTATTTGCTTTAAAGAGCTCTTTAAAGCCAGGAATTTAATAATAATAAATTTCCTGAAGTCAGGAACCTATCTTATATATTCCCTGTGGTAACCAGATATTCAAGGTCATTGATATTTTCCAAGAATAATAGCAATAACATTAATACTAATAGTGTTATAATATTAATCATCACAATAATAACAGCTGTCATTTAGTAAGGACCTTTCATGTGCCAAATCCCAAACTATGAGATTTATATTTTTCTTCATATAATTTCAAGTAACTTAACAATGAGACAAGAATTATGAGGAAACTAAGAACATAAATAATTTGTTTAAAATCACCTCCCTAAGGGAGCTAGGGGGTATAAAGAGAGGAAGAAAAAACAACAACAACAAAAAGATGGTAGAATGAGAGGGTTATCATTACCCTAAATGCATGTTTGAAAACATGAAAGATATGAATATACTTTGTGTATAACAGTGATATGTAAAAAGATACTCTTTATGTGTACTACGAATTGTAAAGCATGATACTGTTACATATACAACACCGAATAAAAAAAATTTTTTTAATAAATAAATAAAATAAAATCACCTCCCTAAAAAAAAGTAGGCCCAAATCTCCATCATGTTGGATTAGGTCCCAATTTCCTCAATAAGACCCCTATAGCACAAGAATTAAAACCAAGAATTAATAAATGGGATGGATTCAAACTAAAAAGCTTCTTCTCAGCAAAAGAAACAATTAGTGAGGAGAATAGAGAACCCACAGAATGGGAGCAAATCTTTACCACTAGCACATCAGATAGAACACTAACCTTAAGGATATGTAAAACTCTCAAAAACTTAACACCAAAAAAACAAATACCCCAATCAATAAATGGGCCAAGGAATTAAACAGACACTTCTCAAAAGATGATATACAATCAATCAACATATATATGAAAAAATGTTCAACATCTCTAGCAATTAGAGAAATGCAAATCAAAACAACTCCAAGATTTCATCTTACTCCAGTCAGAATGACAGCTATCAAAAATACAAACCACAATAAATGCTGGCAAGGATGTGGGGAAAAGGGCATACTCATACATTGCTGGTGGGACTGCAAATTGGTGCAGACAATCTGGAAAGTACTATGGAGATTCCTAGGAAAACTCTGAATGGAACCACCATTTGACCCAGCTGTCTTACTCCTTGGTCTATACCCAAAAGACTTAAAAACAGCTTACTACAGGGACACAGCCACATCAATGTTTATAGCAGCACAATTCACAATAGCTAGATTGTGGAACCAACATCATGCCCATCAGCAGATGAATGAATAGGGAAACTTTGGTGTATATACACAATGGAACACTACTCAGCATTAAAAAAGAATAAAATCATGGCATTTGCAGGTAATGGATGGAGCTGGAGAAAATAATACTAAGTGAAGTTAGCCAATCCCAAAAAACCAAAGGTCTAAAGATTTCTTTGTTATGAAGATACTGACTTATAAAGGCAAGGGAGGGGGGATAAGAGGAATGAAGGAACTTTAAATAAAGGGGGAGGGGGAGAAAAGGGGAGGGGGCAAGGGGATAAAATCACCTTCCTAGTAAAAGTGGAGCTTAAAATAGAACTTCAACTAATCTGACATTCTTGCTATCAAATCAAATATTTTTAATTCTTTGACTCCTAGTAATATTCCATCCTATGAAAAATAACCCAGCAAGCATATACACAATTACAATGCCTTAAATAATTCACCTATCTTTTGTTTTCCTACTTCAAAGGCGATGGTCATCATTATCCTAAGTACATGTATGAAGACACAAATGATGTGATTTTACTTTGTGTACAACCAGAGATATGAAAAATTGTGCTCCATATGTATAATATGAATTGTAATGCATTCTGTTGTCATATATAACAAATTAAAATTTTAAAAAATAAAATTTTTTTAAAAAAGAATATTTCAATCTGTTTCTCCTTTAAAATGCTATTTTTCAATATGCTAAGGCATATTGAAAGACAATATGGGGGAAAGCATGTGCTTCTGTGGAGTACCCTAAACAATTTTAAACTAAAAATTATTACATTGTCACATTGTTTAATTAGCACTGAGTACTATACATTTGCCAGAGAACAGCAGATCTTAACAGTAATCTTCCCCTTCAATAATCTTTACCATTTTCCTTTTTCACAAATTCTACAGGGAAGGAAAGCCAAGAGCCATCACACTGAGTATTTCCTATTTAACTACCACCAGGCCTTGAAACAGACCCAATATAAAACTTTAAAGGAACAGAGCCAGAATGTGGCAGTGAATCAAATTCTGTACCTGTCTGCTGAGATGACACTTATATTTTCAGGTTCAAACAGTATCTGATAGCATCTACAATTTAGTTTGTGGAACATGTCCATTAGCTTTAGGACAATTTAATTTACACAACCAATGTTGATAAGCAGAAAGGGATATGAACTCAGAGAATGATGATGCTAGTACATTCCTGGGAGAAAGCTGGCTAGCTATCTTGTAAAAAAATTCATAGGATGACATTATTTTGGTAAATTTATCAAGTTCCTCAATCTATTACTTTCAAACCTAATTTTATAATCAAAACTGAGGGTAAATCTAACTTTCAGAAGAATATTAAACACATTCTGATTAAGAAAACAAAATTGCAAAATATTACATCACAATGGAAACTGCAACTTTCATATCAACTATGATATACTGTTTGCCATAAAAGCTTATTATTTGGAGTAGGACCTGCACGGAGAGCCATGTTCTCAAGAAGGTTATTTGATGAGCATGGGCTCCTAACAAGGAAAGTGAATTCATGAATTCTCTACAGGACATATGATTTTTAAAATGAATGCTATTAGTCAAATTGAAAAGTCTCAACACTTAGGCTCCTTATCCTCTACAAGAGGGTCACTGCTAACAAGGGCCTGTTACCAAGACTAGATGATCTACAGTCTGAAATGACACAGTCGTTCTTTGGATATGTCAATAGATTCAATCAAATAACACTCTGAATCTTCAAGTCCCAGAGTTATTCTGTCTCTTTTGAGTTGACTCTGAATTTCTATTCAGACCTATCAGTATATTAAATTTATAATCTGACTCCAAAAAAGTCATCTAATTTCCATAATACCAAGTTCTTGGTTCAGGATAACCTCCATTATTAAAAAAATATCTACTACAAAGAGAATCACAGTAGTCTCTTTTAGAAAATGGTCCTACAATAAATGTTTTGATAAAACAGGCAATTACATTTAAAAAATGGGGAAAATTTCACTGTGCTGTAATTGAAGAATAGGAAACTTATATGGAGAGATAAATCTCCCTAAAAATTCAAACTTATACTTATGTCTACTCATAAAAAAAGTAGCACAAACAACAACAGGTGAAAATGGAAGAAGTAATAAGACATGCAATGTTATTCTGATTATTAGTTTAGTCTGAATCAAGCTAGAAAAGTTGCCCAAACATGTTCCATAGTACACTGGTGGTCCTCAAAATTTAAATGTTGTGCAAAGAAAACAATTTTAGATTCTATACTGATATATATTTGGAAAAAATATATTTGTCAAAATTATATAAGTTGATTACAAAATGAATTCTCAGAGCCTTTAATATGTCAATTTAAGAGTCAATTGTGACTCTTCAGGGCCACGGAGAATTACATCTAGTATGTACTGAAATAAAGTAAATATTCTAACTTACAAATAGCATTCACATTTCTAAAAAACAGATTGTTCAACTTAATACATAAGCAAAATGCATTAAAAACATTTCTATTGAAATTAAAATAATAGCATCAAATGTTTGATAATTATTTTTTCACTTAAAAAAAAAAAACAAATTAAATACTTACATTTGTAATCCTCCAGGTCTGGTTCCAGATTATCATCAGTAGTTACTTCTATTGCAGCATCTGCCAGATTTTTCTCTAAAGCTGACCTAGCAAGGCTTGGTAAGAACCTTGCAGAGAATAGGGGAGTAGAATGATAAAGTCAAAACTTTCTGTGATTCTCAAAAAATTTTTTTGGGGTGGGGGGTTCCAGGGATTGAACTGAGGGGCACTCGACCACTGAGCCACATCCCCAGCCCTATTTTGTATTTTATTTAGAGATAGGGTTTCACTGAGTTGCTTAGCACCTTGCTTTTGCTGAGGCTGGCTTTGAACTCTCGATCCTCCTGTCTCAGCCTCCTGAGCTGCTGGGATTACAGGTGTACCACAGCACCCGGATTCTCAAATATCTTTGAATGCACACAGGCACACGTGTGCGCACACACACACACACACACACACACACACACACACACCTTTACTAATTACTACCAATTATGGGAGATTGATCTGGATCTGTGAGATTCAAAGCATACAAAATTTTAGAATAAGTATAAAGCATATATAAAGCATGTTTGTGGGATTTCCTTTAATAACTAAACAAAGCTCATTTGTACTTAGCAGTACTCATTTGTGAACAACATATTATAGAATAAGAACTGAAATAATTTGCTTTTTAAGTGAATTTAATACAACTCATAAATTTGTTTATTTTGTTACTGGCTTATCAAATTTTATTAAATAGATATTATAGCAACACTTTAAGCAGCTGTAAGTTTACATTCACAAATTCAAATCAATAAAGGTGAATTAGTAAGATTTTTTTTTCTTTTTACTTTCTTAACAAATTACTGAATGAATGATTATCAATCTTGGATCTTCCTTCCATTAAAAAATATATACCTCCAGGGAAGGGAATTTAACTCAGTGGCAAAGCACCCCAGCACTGCAACATAAATAAATAAATAAATGCAAAAGTGTATCTCCATATTTATTATATAAATATGTTGTCAATCTGGTAAGTGATAAAGGCATTCTTCAATTATAAACATATTGTGAGCATCATGTGCTGGGAACATGAAACATAGATTCCCACCCACACAAATAAAGTTATATGAGAGTTTGATTCCAAGTGAGCTCACAGAAATGATCTTTAATCCATGATTATCTGTACCATACTTCTACATACTAACCACTAGGAAATACAGTGTTCCAAATAAATATACTAAGAACAAACCACTTATAATTTAGATCTTACACAGCTCTAAAACTTTGATAATAGTTCCAACAGGTTTGAGAATAATTTTAATAATAGAGTGGTATGCACCAGAAGGCAAACAGATGTCTATAAAGCATTGGTATGGAACAATCCCTGTCCTTATAACATTCCACTCTACAGATCTGACATGAGCTCATACATACTGTGCCATTTTGGTCCTAGGACACATAAGGGAATCTCTAGTCCAGTAGTTCATCAGTTCAGCATCAAGTCAGACTTATCTGGGCCAATAGTTCATCAGTTCAGCATCAAGTCAGACTTATCTGTTGTACTGCTGACCTTTCATCACAACTTTTAGATCATTGCCTTCTTCAAAACCATGTGCCTTCACTGAGCTTCGTGGCGCATGCCTGTAATCCCAGCACTTGGGAGGCTGAGGCAGGAGGATCGCGAGTTCAAAGCCAGCCCCAGCAATGGCGAGGCACTTAGCAACTCAGTGAGAGCCTGTCTCTAATAAAATACAAAAAAGAGCTGGGGATGTGGCCCAGTGGTCGATTACCCCTGAGTTTAATGCCTGGTACCAAAAAGAAAAAAAGAAAAAAAAGGAAAAAGAAAAAAAAAAACATGTGCCCACTTTAACTCCCAGACCTAGTAACTGGACTTTTGTTCTGTCTCTTGAGCCCTGGTCCTAGTATCCCACCAATCTTCCTCTCACCATTCTCCCAGACTTAGTATTAGTGGCTATATCTGTGCACCCTGTGGCTGCATCTCCACTACTTCCTATCAGACAACCTTGATTGACACTGCTCACTTACAAACTAGACTTGTTTGCTACTCCCAGTCACCCCTGACATCTACGTGGTCTGTTAACACATCTGCAAACTGGCCATGAATTGGAACCTTTCTAGATTGCCTGGAAAGCCAGTGGAGGATAGCAAAATGGGAGGAGGTGTATAAATAAGAGTGAGGGAAAAAACAGAGGTCTCAGTTCAGTCTTACTTAGAAGGTGTAACAAATAATTTATTTCTGTAATTTATTTCTTAAATTTACAAATAGTAATTTAAAATAACATGATTCATCCTATTTACAAATATAGTTTGAAGTATTAGTGAGTTAAACAGAATATACATAAAATTATTAATGCAGGTTCAAATGTTTAAAGATATTTAATTTAGCCAAGTTTTATAGAACAAAACGTTTTTTAAAGGCCCTTAAAAATGAACGTTAGGATCTCTTAGTTAGCTGGATAAACAGAAAACCTACAGAAGACTCAGAATTTTTTAAATTATAGCCTTTAAAAATTGAATCAGTTTTTAAAACCAAAAATAAATTCTAAATAGTCTCCTAAAGTGATTATTAAAAAAAAACAACAAAACAAGCATAATTTTAATAAATTTAATGTTCAATAAATTTAGGCTAAGTCGTTTATTTACATTTTTGTATGCCTACTAAAATACCTCATGAATATAATTTATGTTAATTTTTGTTTTAAAAATTTCAACAAAATTCGATTCTGTTCCACTGCCTCAAAATGGAATGCAGTCATTGAAGAATAAACAAACAAACAAAAAGACCTCACATTTTATCACCAATAATGTTTTGGTACCTTCCTGACATTGTGCTATCCTCAGGAGAAGGTTAGTAAAAAGACTTTTGACTGTAGCTTTGCTAAAATCAACAGATGATGCAAAAACAAGACAAACTGTCATTTCTATTTCCAATGGGTTATAAGGTGAGAAGAAAATGGAGTTTTACTGTGGTCAGCTGTAACACCATAAAAATTAGCTACTTCATGCAGTGAAGTACTTATAAGAACAAAAAGTAAACATTTTTAAACTCTGAAATATTTTAGTAGTTCAGAAAATTACAGAGAATATTACTGAAAATGTTTTTACAAGTAAACAAATTTTAAGTATAAAATGGTAGCTGATTTTCATTTTAAATTTCATTTCCCTTATTAGTAATGAGGTTAAACATCTTTTCAAATGTTTATTAGCCATTTGAATTATTCCTTCTTCTCATGAATGCCTATTCATCCCTTGCCCATTTAGGGTTGATTCTTTTTCCTTAATATTTGTAGTCCCTTGAATAACAATACTTTCTTAACTATAAATCTTATAAAACATCTTTTCCTAGTTTATTCTAATAGTCTATTTGTCTTCCCTTACATGATACCAAATGAATATGAATACAGTTTTACAACAGATCTTGATATCTCATAGAGTAAGTATACCTTGCTCAATCTTCAAAAATTCCTACACTATTTTTGGAATTTGATTCTTACATGCCAACTTTGAGATCAAATGCACTATAGCTTTGTGGGGTTTTGATTAAATTATATCTGTATTTCAGTTCTATGAGAAACAGTTTTAAACTAATGAATCCTTCCTTCCATGTAGGTATAGCTTTCCTGTTAAGTCCTCTTCTGAAAATTTCAATAAGAATTTGTACTTTTCTCCATAGAAGCATTACATTCCCAATTACTAGAATTATGCATAGATGCTAGAGTACAGAAATGTTATTGATTTGAGTACATAAGTAGCCTCACTAAACTCTTATTTGTTCAAATAATTTAGTGTATTGTCCTTGGATTTTTTTGTGTAGTCAATGATATAATCCTGGGCAAATGCACATACTAAAAGTACAGAAAGATGATATTCTTGCTCTGTTTCTAATTCTAAAGAAAATGTGCCAAGTATTTTGTCAAAAGAATCAGCTGTAATTTTCTGCTAGATATTCTTTATCAGATTAAAGACTTTCCCAAATATTCATGATTTACTAAAAATAAGCCTGGTTTACTAAGAGTTGTTTGGTTTTGCTTGGGTTTTGTTTTGGATTTGGCTATTTGATTTTAGGAAATATTTTTTCTTTATTAAAATAATATCTTTTCTCAATTACATGTTTTAACAGTAAAGTAAAAATAGAAGCCGGGCATGGTGGCGCACGCCTGTAATCCCAGCACTTGGGAGGCTGAGGCAGGAGGATCACGAGTTCAAAGCCAGCCTCAGCTGTGGCGAGGCACTTAGCAACTCAGTGAGACCCTGTCTCTAATAATTAAATACAAAAAAGGGCTGGGGATGTGACCCAGTGGTCGAGTGCCGCTGAGTTCAATCCCCGGTACCAAAAAAAAAAAAAAAATAGAATATTGGATCTTCTTCACATTCTTGAGATAATTCTGGATTGTTCATAAGTTTTAAAAGTATAATATACATTTTAGATAAATAAAAAACAGATACATTTTAATAAAAGTTAAGTGAAAAGAGAAAACCTCAGAAATAACGTTACTCTTTTGCTATAGCTAAACATTTCTGTCCCCCCTAAAATTCACATGTCAATATCCTAACCTCCACAGTGAATTTATGATAACTTATGGCTGGAACGCCTGTAATCTGAAGCTACTTGGGAGGCTTAAGTAGGAGGACAGTCTGGGCAAAGTAGTGAGACCCTGTCTCAAAATTAAAAATAAAAAGGGCTAGGGATGTAGCTCAGTGGCAGAACACCCATGGGTTCAACCACCGGGGCATGAGGAAGGAAGGAAGGAAGGAAGGAAGGAAGGAAGGAAGGAAAGAAGGAAGGAAGGAAAGAAGGAAGGAAAGAAGGAAGGAAGGAAGGAAGGAAGGAAGGAAGGAAGGAAGGAAGGAAGGGAGGGAGGGAAGAACTGTGCTAACTTTACACATTACTTCATGTTTATTTTTTATGTTGATTTTTTTCTTTCATTTCTACCTATGTTTTATTGATATCAGCTTTTCTCTATTTGTTCATTTCTAATTCCACAAGGTCTATTTCCATAGTTCTTTGTGTTTACCAAAAATTTATGCATGCATACTTGAACAAAGTAATTCGATACTTCTATTCTCTTCCTAGAAAATAGAACTAAAATATTCATCTTTTTTTCAGTTTCTATGTTCTCTTGTTTACTATTAGTTTCACTCTGTTGTTAAAAATTTCCCTATATTATTAGTATTCATTTTTATTTCTTTACTTTTCATAATATGTTTAAATTTACCATATATTTACCTATTTCTTTCCTTGATATTCTTTTTAAAATTTGTTCTTTTTAGTATACATGACAATGGAAAGTATTTTGACATACCATACATACATGGAATATAACTTCCCATTTTTGTAGTTGTACATGATGTGGAGTTACACTGAATGTGTATTCATATGTGAACATAGGAAAGTTATGTCCAATTCATTTTATGTATATTTCCACTTTTCAGCCAATATGAATAATATTGCTAGGAACATATATGTACAAGTTTTTGTATGGACATTTTAAAATTTCTCTTTGGTAGAAATCCAGGAACAGAATTGCTGAGTCCCATGGCAACTACAAGCTTACTTCATTTCTTATACTTGAGACATTTTGACATTTTCTTCCTTTCACGTTTGGATTAAAAAAATATTATTTTTTATTATATTTTTTTCACAATTTCTAATTTGGAAGAGTGAACAGAGAATATTGACTTCAGTTTATCTCGCTTATGTTTTTCAACAGCTTCCTACACTCTTTAATTCAACATGATTTTAAAATATTTGTGTTTTAGAAGAGATCCATTAAGTTTTCTGCCTCAATATAGAAGGAAAAATATGGAATCACTCTGAAATTACTTATTTTAATGTTCTTAAGTATCTATCCAAATAAAACATCTGATGAAAATTCATTCCCTAATTCTTCCTGACCTTTATTAAAATGTTCTCACATTTTCTATGTAGGCTGTATAACTGTTAGATATAAGTTAAATTTTGCCAGTTGTCAACATCGTCAGATGCTTTATTTTATTTACTTATTTTTGACAGTACTGGAGATTGAACTCAGAAATTTGTGCATGCTAGGCTCAAATGCTCTACCACTGAGCTGTATTCAGCTCTCTTAGATGCTTGAGGATAGTTTATATTAGTTCTTCAAACTTTGATCACTGTTGTTTAATTATTAGATCAGTTTTCATTACTGGATTTATTCTTGTCCTTTTTTTAAAAAAAGGAAACTGAAATTGATTCAATTGCCCACCCATATCTTACAGGTGATAGAATTTTGGAGGTATAGCTAGTTCATTCTAACATATTCATGGTACTGTTTTTCCTTGAGCTTCAAAATTGTTTACATTGCTTAGTACTCAGTGTCAACTTCTATGATCTCATATTTATAACAAATCCTATCTAAGACAAAATATTGTTTAGGTAATTAAACTATATTTTCTTCAGTTTATAACTGAAAAATAGGTGACTGAAGCATTTTTTCAAATTTTCATTGGAAGTCTCATATTCTAATTAAAAGAAGGGAGTCGTTTTTATTATGTCTCATAACTATTGGTTATTCAAAAAATTACTCTAAAGACCCTGGCGAGTCTCAGTTCAGCTGGATACACCACAGTGAAAACAAATTCAAGTTGCAACATTAAGGAGTTTAATTTAACTAAAAGAAAAATTGTCTGTTACATTGGAGAGTTACAGAGGACCATTTCATATTCTCCTAAGCCATAAACAGATTCTCTTTTAATTCCTCTAATCCAGGAATGAATGGACAATAAGCATAACTATCATAAAAATCACAGGAATAGAATTTGAAGTATGAAAATATTAGAACATATGAAAAGAGTAAAAGAATACTCTGGGCCTACTGGGGATTGTTCTTAATCTTTTCTTATTGCTCTTTTAAAAGAGTTTCATGCAAATGTGATTCTGAAAGAAAATTCTATAAGTCAATGTTTTATAATCACTTCCCCATTGGTATGAAAAACTATTAGTGTAGAGTGAAAACATCTTAGTTTTGTTAAAATTAGAGAAGAGGACAGTACTATCAAGCATGGAAAATCCCAAGGCAAATTTGCAAAGTGATAAGTACAATGCACAGAAGTCCCAGCTCTGAAGATACATGAACGAGTATTAAACTCCCAAACCTACTACTATGTGATCTGAGCAAGTGACTCAAATTTTCTCTTCTTAAAATTGTTTTAAATTTTGTATTATTATTATTTTTTGGTGCTAGGAATTAAACCTAGGGCTTCGTACCTGCTAAGCTTACACTCTACCACTGAGGTACACCCTCAGCCTTGTAACTGTTTTCATGGCTAAATAACATAATAACTGATGACTAGGCTGAAATATTCACATATTCAGACCAATACTTTTATGAACCTGTACATGTAGACTATCAATTAAACCTATGTTTTAGCAAAGACCCACAGACTTGAAGTCAGTGTGAAAGAAGCGTATGGTTACCTGGAAAGACAAGCTTTAGTAATAGCACTGTGAAGATTTTCATTAGGATACTGTGACAGCCGACGAGAAATCCGCAATAATTGTCGAGTAGAAAGCGATGCTGCCAAGGACTGTGCCTATCATAAGGTAAGGAAAGTCTGTTAAGAGACCTGCTTCAACTTATTAAATACCCTTTAAATGGGTATCACAGCAAAATTAATTACTCCTGATGGATAAGGCCAATTTAAATTAAATATGCACTGTTAATGAATTACAAATAAAAATAAACAAACCAACTTACATTTTAAATATCCTTAAAGATAGTTTTTTTTCTATGTAAAAAGTATCAATTCAATTCAAGTTATTTTAATTGTGCTAAGTACTATACTCACATATCAGGGTAGAGGAGAAGGGTATTATAAAACACAGGTCACACCTGTCTTACAAATAATTCCTATTTATTTCTCTTTTTTTATAACTTGTTAAGATATTCTGAAAAAACTCCTAGAACTTTAAGGAAATCTGTTGTTTCTGAAATAGAGAAAAGGAGTTGTGGAATATTTAGGGTGCTGACCACAGATGTGTGAATCAGTTTGTTAACTTGTGTGACAGCTTGATGTTTGAAATCCTTCCCCTCTACTGTCAGAATAATTTCTTTTTCTTTTCTTACTTCCTCAGATTACACTCACAGAGTTGCTCATGTTGAACCTAGGACATGGTAAGTGCTCAATAAACATATGCTGACTTGAACTTGAAATTCTCTTGGCAGATAGCATAATATCATGATAAAGTTTATAGGCTTGAAAGTTTGACAAGTCACACTCTTTATTAATGGTATAAACTTTACAAACTTACTTAACATTTCCAAGCCTCAGTTTCCTCATTATTTTTATCTTTTCCAGATTTATTTTCTCCAAAATGAAGGATGTAACACACAATTTAGTTTATATACCTTATGAATAAAGAAATGTATGTATGAACAAATAATCAAGAACTTACAACTCCTAAGAGAGAATCAAAGTTTTACAATCATAAAATTTTACTATCATTGTTTTAGAGGTCCATTAGGGAAAAAGATTACAGACATCAATAGAACCAACTATTTTCTGTTTGTCAACATATACTAAAATTATTCACCCTTTGTGACTTAAGTATTTTGTTGTTGTTGTTGTTGTTGTTATTGTTGTTTTTTGGTTACTTAAAATGGTGATATACATGTAATAATGTGCACATTCTGCTTTTATGTATATGAACAATGAATGTTCATGTATATGTGGACTCCTATAACCTTCACCCACATTGCTGCGTAGAGTATTTCTAGCGTAGCTAAGGGGATAGGAATAATGGCAGAATGAGTTGGACATCAATACATTAAGTGAATGTATAAAAACTCAAACGGTGTGAAAATGTGTAAAACCAATGACTTGAAAAACTATGCTCTTTATATGTAATATGAAAGGAATTGCACTCTGCAAGCATGTATAACAAATTAAGTTAAATAAAAAAAAGGCCCCTTCCAGTCCATGTCTTAGTTTGTACCCTACCACCCTGTAATGATACTATTCTACTTTCTTTCACCATTCATTAATTTTTACTTGTTCTTGAACTTCATATAAGTGAAATCATGTAGTATATAATTCTCTTTTGTATCTGTCTTCTTCCACTTAATGTGTTGCTTTTTGAGATTCACTCGTTTTTTATATTTCAATAGTTCATTCTTTATTTTACTATTGTTTAGCATTCCATATACGTAAATACTAAAAATTTATTTATCCAATCTGTTGTTGGTAGACATTTGGATAATTTCCAAAAATTGACTATTATGAGTAAAGTTCTTGTGAATATTCTTATATATTTCTTTTGGTGGTCATATATATATAATTCTCTTGGATATACACCTAAGAGTAGAATTTCTTGGTTTTGGGGTATAGAATTTTCAGCTATGGAAGATATTGTCAAAAAGTTTTTCAAAGTGCTTGGTTTCACAAACATAAGAATTTTACTTCCTTCAATCCCTACCTCCAGAACTGGATACTGTCAGCTTTTTTCACTCATATCTATCCTGTATGATGGTGTAAAATAAAGAAATAAATAAATGCATTGTGTACAGCTTAAAAAAAAAAAAAAGGAACAAGATATTAAAAGTTACCAAAGGAGCAAAAAGATAAATTACATTCAAGAGATGAAGATTAACAGCTAACTTCTTAAGAAACATTAGAAAACAATGGAACAATAACTACAGAGTACTGAAAGAAAAAACTGCCAAGCTAGAAATCTAAAACAGCAAAAATATCTTTCAAAAATGAAGACAAAACTAAGAACACTTTCAGACAAATTAAATCGTAAGGAAGACAAAACTAAGAACACTTTCAGACAAATAAAATCGTAAGGAAGACAAAACTAAGAACACTTTCAGACAAATAAAATCATAAGGAAGTTTTTCAGGCTGAAGAAAATGATTCTAGATAGAAACATGGATCACTAGGCTTACTATTTTTCCTTGATATACTTATTAGTGATATATGAACAGTAAATATATGAAGATACTCAATGTCATTATTCATTAGGAAAATGTAAATTAAAATTACAAGACACCATCATACAGAACAGATA
The DNA here is from genome assembly GCA_025594165.1 of Tamias sibiricus. Taxonomy (NCBI): domain Eukaryota; kingdom Metazoa; phylum Chordata; class Mammalia; order Rodentia; family Sciuridae; genus Tamias; species Tamias sibiricus. Next base: position 49,690,167 of record CM046663.1, read on the forward strand.
TGAGTTTCCTCATTTTTGAAATGGCAATGATAATACACTTACCTTTAAGGTTGTTTTGAAAAAATTAAATTAGAAAAAGATTTTAAAGCATTTAGTACAGGTCAGAAAAATATGGGTGCTCAACAAGTGGCAGAGATCATTAAAATAGTTACCCTCTTCACAATGAAAAAAATCAGATAGATGAAAGGGATGAGACATTACCATAATTTTAATAAGTCATATTATTAATGGCCTAATTCTCAACTCAGATCAGCAGCACTAGGAAAACAGTGGTTTCTCCTGAAAACCAGAGAAGAATTTTTGAAGCAACTGGATCTTTGGGAGGGCACATCAAAGATCAGAGTGAAATGTCATAGGTGACAAGAGTAGTAAGATGGCTCTAAGGGCCTAATAAAGGAGATTCTATAAAATTAAAAAAGGGTTCGAAATAGATAAGGGGAGAAAGCCAAAAACACATTAAAATTCATTTTCTTGTTCAAAGTTTCACCTAAGGTCATCTCTGTAAGTCCCAAAGAAGAGAAATGTATTGACTATTTTCTTCCTCACATACTTCAGCCTCATAAGATGTTGATCTACTATTATTAGTATATATATGCCTGGGTTAGGAACATGACCACAATTTATGGCATATCCTTTTTTTCTATTAAAAAATATGTTCTAAATTTCAAAGAACTCATTCACATGCAAACATTTGGTGTATACTTGTTTTCAATAAATTTGAACTCTAGACATAGAGACAATATTTAAGAAGACACAATATGTAAGAAACCATAAATTACAATTCAAAACAGCATGTAATTTAATGCTAAGATAAGTGGAACAGTTGACAACTGCTACAGTGGCTTAAAATGTTCCAGTGGGCAGGAGAACTGCGACGAACAAAAGCATGGAAGGAAAAGGAACACAAGTTCATGTAAGCTGTGAGAACATCAGCACAGCTCTACTATAGAGCCCTGCTGGAAGGCTTGTTCTCAAATATCAAAGACCTGTGAATGACACTCTGGAGTTTGACTTTATTCCTAAAGGAAAGGGAACTTTGTGCAAAGGAGTACCCTGATTTTACAATCAAATTATCTGGCTTAATCCCCAATTTAAATCAGCAGCCATATATAAAGTAGTTGAAGGACAGAGAGACTAGAATCAGGAAACAAAAGGTTACTTCATTAATCTGCCTATGAAAAGATAAAATCCTATAGTCCAATAATAATAATGGCAGCAAACATGAACAGAAAGGATGCAACAAGTGTCTCAAAGAACTTGCCAACTGAGAGGAATTGAGGATAAGATTTAGCCAGTTGTCGCTGAAAGTATAAAAGGCTAGAAATGACTTAGAAATCCCCATCCTTATTATCTAGCACCATAAATTTTCCCTATTTTAATCAAGAAAACTGTTTAACAAATGATTCCCAACAGAGGCTTCTGATGACAAGTCTTATTAAACCCTCAGGTAACTTTCTAGGATATAACATTCTAATCTCATTCTAAGCATAACACCGAGTTGAGACTTCACATTTAATTCCAGTGATCATTGAGGATTTCTCATGAATTTGAAGAATAACAACTCCTTCAGTTGAGAGAACCAAAATGTTTTGCAATAATATGCAGTGTTGAAAAAAATCAGAACTAAGCTATCTGTTGAGCCATTTTAGTGTTAAATAGAGAGTCTGGTAATTTCTGTTCTCATATTATTGATTAAAAATTAAGAGTATACTTTAATTTAAAATTCCTACTGTATTTAACATTTATAATATCAAATTTCTAACTACAGTTTTATCTGTAGAACATAGGGTTAAAATGAGAAGCATTCATTACAATGATTATGCAATTTAAAAAGCACAGCATAAAGGGTTTTACATATTAACCTTATTATTAGTACCCAGCATAAAAATATAAAAGATCTTATCAAAATAAGTTTTCTTTCTCCTAAAGAATTATTTCATTTTTAAAATTTAACAGTCTCAAAAGAGAATAATGTAGGGGTGATCAGCTAATAAGTAATTACTTAACCAATTTATTTATTCATTCATTCATCAAAGATTTAAGTGTCTAGTATGTGCCACGTACCAACCAGTCTGGGGAATAAAAATAAAAGAATGCACAAGACCCAGACTAAAAAAGTTCAAATATTGGAGAGAGGGAAGATGGCCGACAGGAGGGAGGTGCTCTCTGGACGCAGGTGCTGAAGGACACGGAGTGGGAAGTTTGAGCGTGTTGCTGGTGGTTCTATTGCAACTGAAAGGGAGCTGAGACATTCCTGCACCGCTGGACAGCGAAATACAAGGTTCTACAGGACCACAACAAGCAGAGGCAGAGTCGCAGCGGTCCACAGCCCGAAGCAGCGCTATCTGTGTTACAGGCCCAGGGGCCGATACCATCTCGGCAAAGAGATGATCCACCCAGCAGCTTTGAAACAGATCGGCGAGGAGGGATAAAAAGAGGCCTAGAGGCGTGGGTGGTGTCCACGTGGAGCTCTTTCGCACTGCTTGCCAAGCCGATCCCGCACACTCTGGAGTGACACAAAGGTCTGCGGAGCTGCTGTTGAATGGGAGAACACCGCCATCTTTGAGAAGTGCAGTGGCTGACCCAGACAAAGGGGAAAAGACGGAGGAGACAACAGCTGCAGACATCCAGGGAGCCCCAGCGCCCTGAAGGCAGAGCACACCTGAGTGAGACTCGGGTAACCAGCAGGGGAGAACGTGTCTGAGGCCAGCCCAGTGGCCACAAGAAGCTGCAACTGTGGGTGGGCGTGGGGAAAGGGTGCCTTTTGGACGGTCCCCTTCCCGGTGCCATTCATCTGTTGACACACAACCGCCCTGAGCCAATCTTCCCCCTGAGCCATTCAGCCGCTGGCCTAGAGTGCAGACTTGACTTCAGTAACAGGGTCGCAGACTATCTGGATATGGTTCAATGCAGTTGGCTTAAACTGGAAAGGAAAAAGAGAGGGGGGCTTCCCAGGGCCCGTTTTGTTTGAGACTTGGGGTTCGAAGTTTTTTTTTTTTTTTTTTTTTTTTTTTCTGGTTGGTCTGCTTGTGTTATTGGTTTTGGGGGTTTTTTTGTTAGATTGTTTGTTGTTCTTTTTCTTTTTTTGGCTTTGTTCTGTTTAGCTTTTTTTTTTTGCATTGATTGTCAGTGTGTTTGATTGTTTGCTTCTGCTCCTTTTCTCATTCCTTCTTTTCTTCCGTCTCACTTTGGCATCTCTTCTTCCACCTTCATCTTTCATATTTGCACCCTGCCAGTGCATACTAAACAGAGGCAAAAACAAGCTTTATGCAGAATTTGGGATTTCTAGAAACGGCGCAATTGAACTGGATAGCAAAGAGGTGTTATATATAGTTTACTCTCCATTTTCTTGATTCTCTCTCTCCTCTCTCTTACACCAATTTCTACTCTTTTATCATTTTTTTTCTTCTTTTCCATCTTACTTTATATATAAATGGGTCTCTCCACCTAAGTGTCAACTCCATTCTCTATCTTCTCTCTTCTACTGATACTAAACCACTTCCAGTAAACCACGTCAATAAACTCTCCTTTCATACTTTCCAAGAAAGAACAATTCAAGACACTTCCTTCTTCTTAAACATAATACCTTTGTATCCAATACTTGAAGCTATAAACCCCCATCAGAAGCTTACAGAGTAAATTGGAAAGAATATCTGGGTTAAAAAAATCTGTACATTGTGACCAAAATTGAATTTGCTGAATAGAAAGTGTTAGGTTTTAAAGTGTAAAGGAATTATAAGGGGAGCTGATAGCTTTGTACTACAGGAACAACATAAGGCATTAAGGTAAAATCGAAACAGTCAAGGTACCACAGTGCAGGAAGAAAAGACACACAAGCAGCATGAAAAAACAAGGGAAGAAAGTGACACAATCAAATCAAGATTCCTCATCAGTAGATTTCATGGCAAACACAGTTGGTCAAATGCCAGAGATGGAATTTAGAAATTACATATTCCAAATGTTTATGGAACTTAAGAATGAACTCAAAAATGAGATGAGGGAGCAAGTACAGGAGGCAAAAGATCATTTTGACAAAGAACTCCAAAAACAAATACAGGAAGTAAAAGATTACTTCAATAGGGAAATAGAGTCTCTAAAGAGAAACCAAATAGAAATTCCAGAAATGAAAGAAGCAATAAACCAAAATAAAAGTTCAATTGAAAGCATCTCAAACAGAGTAGACCACTTGGAGGAAAGAACCTCAGACAATGAAGACAAAATATATGTCCTAGAGAAGAATTTAGACCATACAGCAAAACTCGTTGGAAATCAAGAACATAACATCCAAGAATTATGGGACAGCATAAAAAGACCAAACTTAAGAGTGATTGGCATAGAGGAAGGGGCAGAGTTTCAAGCCAAAGGAATGAGTAATTTATTTAACGAAATAATTACAGAAAATTTTCCAAACTTGAGGAATGAATGGGAAAACCAAGTTCAAGAGGCATACCGAACACCAAACAAACAAAATCTCAACAGATCCACACAAAGACACATTATAATAAAAATGCCTAATATTCTGAGCAAGGAGAGAATACTAAAAGCCGCAAGAGAAAGGAAGCAGATCACATATAGGGGGAAACCAATCAGACTATGTTCAGATTTTTCAACCCAGACCTTAAAAGCAAGAAGATCCTGGAATAGCATATTTCAAGCTCTGAAAGAAAAGGGCTGTCAACCAAGAATCTTATACCCAGCAAAATTGAGCTTTAGATTCGAAGATGAAATAAAAACCTTCCACAACAAGCAAAAGTTAAAAGATTTCACAACTCGAAAGCCAGCACTTCTGAACATCCTGGGCAACATTTTTCATGAAGAAGAAGAGAAAGATGATGATGAAAATCAACAAAGGGAGATATTAAACTAAAGGAAATACCAACCAGAAGAGAAACCAAATCAAGCTAAAGACCATAATTCAAATAAAAATGGATGGGAATAAAAATCACATCTCAATAATAACCCTGAATGTTAATGGCCTAAACTCGCCAATCAAAAGACACAGATTATCAGAATGGATTAAAAGAAATGACCCAACAATTTGCTGTCTCCAAGAAACACACCTCATAGAAAAAGACATCAACAGACTGAAAGTGAAAGGCTGGGAAAAGTCTTATCACTCACATGGCCGGCGGAAGCAAGCAGGGGTTTCCATTCTCATATCAAATAAGGTAGACTTCAAACCAAAACTAATCAAGAGGGACAAAGATGGATATTTCTTATTACTTAAGGGAACCATTCATCAACAGGATATAACAATCATAAATCTATATGCACCAAATAATGGAGCACCTACATTCATCAAACAAACGCTTCTCAAGTTCAAGAGTAAAATAGACCACAACACAGTTATTCTAGGGGACTTCAACACACCTCTCTCACCAATGGATAGATCATCCAAACAAAAGCTAAACAAAGAAACTTTAAGCCTCCTTAAAACAATTAACAATTTAGACCTAACGGACATATATAGAATATTTCATCCCTCAGTAAACGAATACATATTTTTCTCAGCAGCACATGGCTCCTTCTCCAAAATACACCATATATTATATCACAAGGCAACTCTCAGCAAATATAAAAAAATAGAGATACTACCCTGCATGCTATCGGACCATAAAGGGATGAAATTGGAAATCAACGACAAAACAAGGAATAAGAAAAACTACTCCATCAACTGGAACCTAAACAACATGCTACTGAATGAACAAGGGGTTGAAGAAGACATCAAAGAGGAGATTAAAAAATTCCTAGAGGTAAATGAGAACACAGATACTTCATATAGAAATCTCTGGGACACTAAGAAGGCAGTAGTAAGAGGAAAATTCATTGCATTGAGTTCATTCCTTAAGGGAAAAAAAAAAAAAAAAACAACAAAAAAATGACTTAACATCACACCTCAAAGCATTAGAAAAAGAAGAACAGACCAACACCAAGAGCAGTAGAAGACAGGAAATAATTAAAATCAGAGCAGAAATTAATGAAATTGTGACTAAAGAAACCATTCAAAGAATTGACAAAACTAAAAGTTGGTTCTTTGAAAAAATAAACAAAATTGACAGACCCTTAGCAATGCTAACGAAAAGAAGAAGAGAAAAAACTCAAATTACTAACATTCGTGATGAAAAAGGGAATATCACAACAAACACCTCAGATATACAGAATATAATTAGAAATTACTTTGAAAACTTGTACTCTAATAAAATAGAAAATACTGAATGCATTGACAGATTTCTAGAGTCATATGATTTGCCTAAACTGGATGTGGAGGCTATACACAATTTAAACAGATCAATTACAAGCGAAGAAATAGAAGATGTCATCAAAAAGCTACCAACAAGGAAAAGTCCAGGACCTGAGGGGTTTACAGCCGAGTTCTATAAGACTTTCAAAGAAAAACTAATACCAATGCTCTTCAAATTATTCCAAGAAATAGAAAAAGAGGGAGCTCTTCCACACTCTTTCTATGAGGCCAATATCACATTAATTCCAAAGCCAGGCAAAGACCCAGCCAAAAAAGAAAACTTTAGGCCCATATCTTTAATGAACATAGATGCAAAAATCCTCAAAAAAATCCTGGCAAATCGGATACAAAAACATATCAAAAAGATAGTGCACCATGATCAAGTGGGGTTTATCCCAGGGATGCAAGGCTGGTTCAACATTCGGAAATCAATAAACATAATACACCACATCAACAGACTTAAAGACAAAAATCATATGATCATCTCAATAGACGCAGAAAAAGCATTTGACAAAATACAACACCCCTTTATGTTCAAAACACTGGAAAAACTAGGAATATCAGGAACATATCTCAACATTATAAAAGCTATATATGCAAGGACCCGAGCTAACATTATCTTAAATGGAGAAAAATTGAAAGCATTCCCTCTAAAAACTGGAAAAAGACAGGGATGCCCCCTTTCACCACTGCTATTTAACATAGTACTGGAAACTCTGGCCAGAGCAATTAGACAGACGAAAGCAATTAAAAGGATCCAGATAGGAAAAGAAGAGCTCAAATTAGTACTATTTGCTGATGACATGATAATCTTCCTAGAAGACCCAAAAAACTCTACCAGAAAACTTTTACAACTAGTAAATGAATTTGGCAAAGTGGCAGGATACAAAATCAACACACATAAGTCAAAGGCATTTTTGTACATCAGCAACAAAGACTCTGAAAGGGAAATGATGAAAACTACCCCATTTACAATAGCATCAAAAAAAATAAAATACCTGGGAATCAACCTAACGAAAGAGGTGAAAGACCTCTATAACGAAAATTATAGAACACTAAAGAAAGAAATCATAGATGAACTCAGAAGATGGAAAGACCTACCTTGCTCTTGGATAGGTAGAATCAATATTGACAAAATGTCCATACTACCAAAAGCATTATACAGATTTAATGCAATTCCAATCAAAATCCCAATGTCATTCTTCAAAGAAATAGAAATAGCAATCATGAAATTCATCTGGAAAAATAAGAGACCCAGAATAGCCAAAGCAATCCTGAGCAAGAAAAGTGAAGCAGGGGGCATCACCATACCAGGCCTTAAATTATACTATAGAGCAATAGTAACAAAAACAGCATGGTATTGGCACCAAAACAGACTGGTGGACCAATGGTACAGAATTGAGGACACAGAGACTAATACATATAATTTCAGCTATCTTATATTAGACAAAGGTGGCAAAAATGTACAGTGGAGAAAGGATAGCCTCTTCAACAAATGGTGCTGGGAAAACTGGAAATCCATATGCACCATTGAAATTAAATCCTTATCTCTCACCATGCACAAAACTCAATTCAAAGTGGATCAAGGACCTAGGAATTAGACCAGAGACGGTACGCCTAATAGAAGAAAAAGTAAGCTCCAATTTCCAACATGTCGGATTAGGCCCCAAGTTTCTTAATAAGAATCCTGTAGCGCAAGAATTATTACCAAGAATTAATGAATGGGATAGATTTAAACTAAAAAGCTTCTTCTCAGCAAAAGAAACAATCCGTGAGGTGAATAGAGAGCCAACTAATTGGGAACAAATATTTAGTACATGCACATCAGACAGAGCACTAATTTCTAGAATATATAAAGAGCTCAAAAAACTTTACACCAATAAAACAAATAACCCAATCAATAAATGGGCTAAGGAATTGAGAAGACACCTCTCAGAAGAAGATACATGATTAATTAACAAATACATGAAAAAATGTTCAACATCACTGGCAATTAGAGAAATGCAAATCAAAACTACTCTAAGATTTCACTTCACTCCAGTCAGAATGGCAGCTGTCAAGAACAAAAGCAACAATAAATGTTGGAGAGGATATGGGGAAAAAGGCACACTCATACATTGCTGGTGGGACTGCAAAATGGTGCAACCATTATGGAAAGCAGTATGGAGATTTCTTGGAAAACTGGGAATGGAACCACCCTATGACCCAGCCATCCCACTCCTGGGTCTATTCCCAAAGGACTTAAAAACAGCAAATTACAGTGACACAGCTATCTCAATGTTTGTAGCTGCGCAATTCACAATAGCTAGGTTGTGGAACCAACCTAGATGTCCCTCAGTAAATGAGTGGATTAAGAAAATGTGGTATATACGCACAATGGAATTTTACTCAGCAATAAAATAAATTAATGGCATTTGCAGGTAAATGGATGAAGTTGGAAAACATAATGCTAAGTGAAGTTAGTCAGTCTCAAAAATCCAAGTACCAAATGTTTTCTCTGATATAAGGAGGCTAGTTCATAGTATTGTTGGATGGGGGGGTACGTAGGAGGACTATAGGAACACTAGAATGGTCAAAGGGAAGGAAGGGTAAGGGGGGGAACAAGGGGGGAGGGAGGGGGAGAAAAGGAAAAAAAAAAAAAGAAAAGGTGGTTGAATGAGACGGATTTCATTTTCCTAAATGCATGATTGAAGACCTGAATTGTATGAATATACTTTGTATACAAACAGTTGTATGTAAAAAGATGCTAAATTCATGCACTATGAGTTGTACACATTAAAAATTATTAAAAAAAAATTTTTAAATAAAAAAAAAAAAAAAAAAAGTTCAAATATTAATTGGGGATAAAAAATAAAGTATAATACAATGGCAATGGCTCAACATCAGAAGTATACACTCATGTCATGAAAGCTGATGAAGACAGAGGTTACTTCTATCTGAGGAGGATGAAAGAGACCTGCCAGAATAGGGAATCTGAGGGACAAGTGGATGGGAAGAAAGCACATTTCAGACATTACACAAAGCAAAGACCTTTGAGTAGTGCTAGAGTTAAAAAACAGGAAGAAGCCATGTGTGAATAGAGCTGAGGGGGCTTCAAAAGAGGTTGTAGGAAATGAGAGTGGGAAAACAGCTTATCTTTAATCTGTGGACAAAGAGAATGAATCCTTTAACAGTTTTAAAGAAAGGGAAGAACTCCAGAAATGGATTGAAAAAGTTCATTCCAAGGACAATAAAGAAGACTCATCCATTCATTTATGTAACAGATACCTGTTGAATACCTGCTGTGTTGCAAGCAAAGTTCCAGATTCTGGAAATACCACAGGAAACAAAACAAACAAAAGCCAATGTTACTGTGGATAAAAATCCAAGTGAGGGAAAACAGAGAATAAAAATAAGTGACTAAAACATGTCTATTATGTCCACAGATCATATAAGTCCCATGAAAAATCTTAAAGTAAAGCAGAGTGTCCTGGAAGATGGCCGACAGGAGGGAGGGGCTCTCTGGACACAGCTACTAAAAGACGCTTAGTGGGAAGTTTGAGCACATTACTAGCAATTCTCTTGCAAGTGAAAGGGAGCCGAGACATTCGTGCACCTCTGGACAGTGAAATACAACGTTCTTCAGACCATGATGAGCAGGGGCAGAGTTGGAGCGGTCCAGTCCGAAGCAGCGCTATCTGTGCTGCAGGCGCAGCTGCCCGATATCATCTCAGCAAGGGGACAATCCAAACAGAGGCTTTGAAACCGATCGTCGAGGAGGGATAGAAAGAAGCCTAGAGGCGCGGGCAATGTCCAAGTAGAGCTCTTTCACACACTTACTAAGCCGATCCCGCACGCTCTGGAGTGACACAAGGGTCTGCGGAGCTGCTGTTGAGCGGGAGGAAAGGACCGCCATCTTTGAGGAGTACAGTGGCTGAACCAGACAAAGGGGAAAAGACAGAAAGGAAGGACAGCTGCAGACATCCAGGGAGCCGCCAACGCTTTGAAAACAGCGCACACCTGGGTGAGGCTCTAGTAAGCAGCAGGGGACGGCGTGTCTGAGGCCAGCGCAGCGGCACCAAGAAGCTACAACTGTGGGTGGGCGTGGGGAAAAGGGTGCCTTCTGGAGGGTCCCTTTCCTGGTGCCATTCATCTGCTGACATACAACTTCCCTAAGCCGCTCTTCCAGTGGGCCCTTCAGCCACTGGCCAAAGGTGCAGCCTTGATTCCACTGACAGTATCACTGTCTAGACGTGATCTGATACAGTTGGCTTAAACTGGAAAGGAAAAAAGAGGCGGACTTCCCAGGGCCCATTTTGTTTGAGACTTGGTGTTCGACTTTATTTTTGTTGGTTTGCTTGTTTTGTTGGTTTTCTGGGTTTTTTTTTTTCTTCTTCTTCTTTTTTTGGCTTTGTTTTGTTTTCCTTTTTTTTTTTTTTTTTTCATTGATTGACAGTGTGTTTGTTTGTTTCCTTCTGCTCCTCTTTTCTTTCCTTCTTTTCTTCCTTCTCACGTTTGCATCTTTTCTTCTTCCTTCATCTTTCCTAATTACAAGCTGCCAGTGCATACTAAACAGAGGCAAAAACAAGTTATATACAGAACTTGGCAGTTCTAGAATGGGCGCAATTGAACTGGATAGCAAAGCGGTGTTATATATAGTTCACTCTCTTATTTTCTTGACTCTCTCTCTCCTCTCTCTTACACCAATTCCTACTCTTTTGTAATTTGTATTCTTTTCCATCTTACTTTATTTCTTCTCTCAAAAGCTGGTTTATATATAAATTGGTTATGTTAGGTTTATATAAAAATTGGTCTTTCCACCTAATTGTCTACTCCATTCTCTTTCCTCTCTCGTCTACTGATACGAAACCACTTCCACTAAACCACTTCCATAGAACTCTCTTTTCATACTTTCCAAGAAAGAACAATTCAAGACACTTCCTTCTTCCTAAAACATAGCACCTATGTGTCCAATACTTGAAGCTATAAAACCCCATCAGAAGCGTACAGAGTAAATTGGAAACGATATCTGGGTTAACCAAATCTATACATTGTGATCAAACTTGGATTTTCTGAAGAGAAAGTGTTAGACTTCAAAGGGTAAAGGAATTATAAGTGGATCTGATACCATTGTACTACAGGAACAACATAAGACTTTAAGGTAAAACTGAAATAGTCAAGGTGCCACAGTGCAGGAAGAAAAGACACAAAAGCAACATGAAAAAACAAGGGAAGAATGTGACACAAACAAATCAAGATACCTCATCAGTAGATTCCATGGCAAGCACAGTTGGTGAAATGCCAGAGATGGAATTTAGAAATTACATATTCCAAATGCTTATGGAACTTACGAATGAACTCAAAAATGAGATGAGGGAGCAAATACAGGTGGAAAAAGATCATTTTGACAAAGAACTCCAAAAACAAATACAGGAAGTAAAAGATTACTTCAATAGGGAAATAGAGGCTCTAAAGAGAAACCAAACAGAAATTCCAGAAATGAAAGAAGCAATAAACCAAAATAAAAGTTCAATTGAAAGCATCTCCAACAGAGTAGACCACTTGGAAAAAAGAACCTCAGACAATGAAGACAAAATATACATCCTAGAGAAGAATTTAGACTATATACCAAAAACTCGTTAGAAATCAAGAACATAACATCCAAGAATTATGGGACAACATAAAAAGACCAAACTTAAGAGTGATTGGCGTAGAGGAAGGGGCAGAGTTTCAAGCCAAAGGAATGAGTAATTTATTTAACGAAATAATTACAGAAAATTTTCCAAACTTGAGGAATGAATGGGAAAACCAAGTTCAAGAAGCTTACCGAACACCAAACAAAATAACAACAGACCCACACCAAGACACATTATAATGAAAATGCCTAATATACTGAGCAAGGAGAGAATACTAAAAGCCACAAGAGAAAGGAAGCAGATTACATATAGGGGGAAACCAATCAGACTATGTTTAGATTTTTCAACCCAGACCTTAAAAACAAGAAGATCCTGGAATAGCATATTTCAAGCTCTAAAAGAAAAGGGATGTCAACCAAGAATCTTATATCCAGCAAAACTGAGCTTTAGATTCGAAGATGAAATAAAAACCTTCAATGACAATCAAAAGTTAAAAGATTTCACAACTCGAAAGCCAGCACTTCTGAACATCCTGGGCAACATTTTTCATGAAGAAGAAGAGAAAGATAACAACGAAAATCAACAAAGGGAGATATTAAACTAAGGGAAATTCCAACCAGAAGAGAAACCAAATCAAGCTAAAGACCATAATACAATTAAAAATGGATGGGAATAAAAATCACATCTCAATAATAACCCTGAATGTTAATGGCCTAAACTCGCCAATCAAAAGACACAGATTATCAGAATGGATTAAAAGAAACAACCCAACAATTTGCTGTCTCCAAGAAATACACCTCATAGAAAAAGACATCAACAGACTAAAAGTGAAAGGCTGTGAAAAGTCTTATAACTCACATGGCCTGCAGAAACAAGCAGGGGTTTCCATTCTCATATCAAATAACGTAGACTTCAAACCAAAACTAATCAAGGGGAACAAAGACGGATATTTCTTACTACTTAAGGGAACCATTCATCAACAGGATGTAACAATCATAAATCTATATGCCCCAAATAATGGAGCACCTACATTCACCAAACAAACGCTTCTCAAGTTCAAGAGTAAAATAGACCACAACACAGTTATTCTATTAGACTTCAACACACCTCTCTCACCAATGGATAGATCATCCAAACAAAAGCTAAACAAAGAAACTTTAAGCCTCCTTAAAACAATTAACAATTTAGACCTAACGGACATATATAGAATATTTCATCCCTCAGTAAATGAATACACTTTTTTTCTCAGCAGCACATGGCTCCTTCTCCAAAACAGACCATATATTATGTCATAAGGAAATTCTCAGCAAATATAAAAAAATAGAGATACTAGCCTCCATTCTACCAGACCATAAAGGGATGAAATTGGAAATCAACGACAAAATAAGGATTAAGAAAAACTACTCCAACAAATGGAAGCTAAACAACATGCTACTGAATGAACAAGGGGTTGAAGAAGACATCAAAGAGGAGATTAAAAAATTCCTAGAGGTAAATGAGAACACAGATACATCGTATAGAAATCTCTGGGACACTATGAAGGTAGTAGTAAGAGGAAAATTCTTTGCACTGAGTTCGTTCCTTAAGAGGAAAAAAAAAAAAAACCAAAAAATAAATGACGTAGCATCACACCTCAAAGCACTAGAAAAAGAAGAACAGACCAACACCAAAAGCAGTAGAAGACAAGAAATAATTAAAATCAGAGCAGAAATTAATGAAATTGAGACTAAGGAAACCATTCAAAGAATTGACAAAACTAAAAGTTGGTTCTTTGAAAAAATAAACAAAATTGACAGACCCTTAGCGATGCTAACGAAAAGAAGAAGAGAAAAAACTCAAATTACTAACATTCATGATGAAAAAGGGAATATCACAACAAACACCTCAGATATACAGAAGATAATTAGAAATTACTTTGAAAACTTGTAGTCTAATAAAACAGAAAATATTGAAAACATTGACAGATTTCTAGAGTCATATGATTTGCCTAAACTGGAAATGGAGGCTATACACAACTTAAACAGATCGATTACAAGCGAAGAAATAGAAGACATCATCAAAAAGCTACCAACAAGGAAAAGTCCAGGACCTGATGGATTTACATCCGAGTTCTATAAGACTTTCAAAGAAGAACTAATACCAATGCTCTTCAAACTATTCCAAGAAATAGAAAAAGAGGGAGCTCTTCCACACTCTTTCTATGAGGCCAATATCACTTTAATTCCAAAGCCAGGCAAAGACACATCCAAAAAAGAAAACTTCAGGCCCATATCTTTAATGAACATAGATGCAAAAATCCTCAAAAAAATCCTGGCAAATCGGATACAAAAACATATCAAAAAGATAGTGCACCATGATCAAGTGGGGTTTATTCCAGGGATGCAAGGCTGGTTCAACATTCGGAAATCAATAAACATAATACACCACATCAATAGACTTAAAGACAAAAAGCATATGATCATCTCAATAGACGCAGAAAAAGCACTTGACAAAATACAACACCCCTTTATGTTCAAAACACTGGAAAAACTAGGAATATCAGGAACATATCTCAACATTATAAAGCTATTTATGCAAGGCCCCAAGTTAACATTATCTTAAATGAAGAAAAATTGAAAACATTCCCTCTAAAAACTGGAACATGCCCCTTTCACCACTGCTATTTAACATAGTACTGGAAACTCTGGCCAGAGCAATTAGACAGACGAAAGTAATTAAAGAGATCCAGATAGGAAAATAAGAGCTCAAATTAGCACTATTTGCTGATGACAAGATAATCTACCTAGAAGACCCAAAAAACTCTACCAGAAAACTTTTACAACTAGTAAATGAATTTGGCAAAGTGGCAGGATACAAAATCAATACACATAAGTCAAAGGCATTTTTGTACATCAGCAACAAAGACTCTGAAAGGGAAATGATGAAAACTATGCCATTTACAATAGCATCAAAAAAAAATAAAATAAAATACCTGGGAATCAACCTAACGAAAGAGGTGAAAGACCTCTATAATGAAAATTATAGAACACTAAAGAAAGAAATTATAGAAGAACTCAGAAGATGGAAAGACCTATCTTGCTCTTGGATAGGTAGAATTAATACTGTCAAAATGTCCATGCTACCAAAAGCATTATACAGATTTAATGCAATTCCAATCAAAATCCCAATGTCATTCTTCAAAGAAATAGAAATAGCAGTCATGAAATTCATCTGAAAAATAAGAGACCCAGAATAGCCAAAGCAATCCTGAGCAAGAAAAGTGAAGCAGGGGGCATCACCTTACCGGACTTTAAATTATACTATAGAGCAATAGTAACAAAAACAGCATGGTATTGACACCAAAACAGACTGGTGGACCAATGGTACAGAACTGAGGACACAGAGACTTATATATATAATTTCAGCTATCTCATATTAGACAAAGGCACCAAAAATGTACAGTGGAGAAAGGATAAGCTCTTCAACAAATGGTGCTGGGAAAACTGGAAATCCATATGCAACAAATTGAAATTAAACCCTTATCTCTCACCATGCACAAAACTCAATTCAAAGTGGATCAAGGACCTAGGAATTAGACCAGAGACAATACGCCTAATAGAAGAAAAAGTAAGCTCCAATTTCCAACATGTCGGATTAGGCCCCAACTTCCTTAATAAGAATCCTGTAGCCGGGGCGCGGTGGCGCACGCCTGTAATCCCAGCACTTTGGGAGGCTGAGGCAGGAGGATCGCGAGTTCAAAGCCAGCCTCAGCAATGGCGAGGCACTTAGTAACTCAGTGAGACCGTCTCTAATAAAAATACAAAAAGGGCCGGGGATGTGGCCCAGTGGTCGAGTGCCCCTGAGTTCAATCCCCGGTACCAAAAAAAAAACAAAAAAAAAAGAATCCTGTAGCGCAAGAATTACTACCAAGAATTAATGAATGGGATAGATTCAAATTAAAAAGCTTCTTCTCAGCAAAAGAAACAATCAGTGAGGTGAATAGAGAGCCAACTAATTGGGAACAAATATTTAATATATGCACATCAGATAGAGCACTAATTTCTAGAATATATAAAGAACTCAAAAAAACTTAACACCATAAAAACAAATAACCCAATCAATAAATGGGCTAAGGAATTGAGAAGACACCTCTCAGAAGAAGATACACGATCAATCAACAAATACATGAAAAAATGCTCAACATCGCTGGCAATTAGAGAAATGCAAATGAAAACTACTCTAAGATTTCACTTCACTCCAGTCAGAATGGCAGCTATCAAGAACACAAGCAACAATAAATGTTGGAGAGGATGTGGGGGAAAAGGCACACTCATACATTGCTGGTGGGACTGCAAAATGGTGCAACCGTTATGGAAAGCAGTATGGAGATTTCTTGGAAAACTGGGAATGGAACCACCCTATGACCCAGCCATCCCACTCCTGGGTCTATTCCCAAAGGACTTAAAAATAGCTTATTACAGTGACACAGCTATCTCAATGTTTGTAGCTGCACAATTCACAATAGCTAGGTTGTGGAACCAACCTATATGTCCCTCAGTAAATGAGTGGATTAAGAAAATGTGGTATATACGCACAATGGAATTTTACTCAGCAATAAAAGAAAATAAAATAATGGCATTTGCAGGTAAATGGATGAAGTTGGAGGACATAATGCTAAGTGAAGTTAGTCAGTCTCAAAAATCCAAGTACCAAATGTTTTCTCTGATATAAGGAGGCTAGTTCACAGTATTGTTGGATGGGGGTACATAGGAGGATTAGAGGAACACTAGAATGGTCAAAGGGAAGGGAGGGGAAGGAAAGGAGCAAGGGGGGAGGGAGGGGGAGAAAAGAAAAAAAAAAAGGTGGTTGAATGAGACAGATATCATTTTCCTAAATGCATGATTGAAGATCTGAATTGTACGAATATACTTTGTATACAAACAGTTGTATGTAAAAAGATGCTATATACATGCACTATGAATTGTACATATTGAAAATTATAAAAATAAAATTAAAAAAAATCTTAAAGTAGATAGAGAGGAAGAAATTTAAGAAAGCCTTAATTAAAAAGTAACACATGAGAAAATTTGAAAGGCATGAAGGAGTAAATGTACAGCCATCCAGGAAAGAGACACATGGGCAAAGGAAATGCCAAGTAGCAAAGGCCTTGAGGCAGGCACTAGTGTATTCATAGAATAGCAAAAAGATCAATACAGCTGAAGAATAAGTAGGGGGAAAGAAGTTGGACATGAGGTCCCAGATGTAATTAATAGGAGACCTGTGACATCTAGAAAATGGTCCAGGGTTCCCCAACCCTGAGCCCTTCCACACAAATGTATCCACATCATAATCTCTGGAATATGTGAATGTCACTTCCTATGACAATTTTCTTTGCAGATCGGATAGGATTTTGAAATAAGGATATAATTATTTGGGTGAGCCCTAAAGGAAATCTTATGTATTGATGTAAGAGGGAAACAGAGGGAAATTTGACACAAATTCACAGAGAAGGTGACAAAAAGATGGAGGCAGAACTGACATGATGAGGTCACAAGTCAAGGGATGCTGGAAGCCACCAAAAACCCAGAAGAAACAAGGAAGATATTCTCCACTGCAGCTTCCCAGGGAGTACGGCTCTGTTGATGCTTTGATTTTGGGTGATACTGATTTGTAAATTTTGATGTTCACCAGATAAATTTCTGTTCTCTTATGCCACCAACTTATGGTAATTTGTTACAACGGCTATAGGAAACTAACAGACAACCACTAGATGAATGAATTGTTGGTAAAGAGAGCAGAGGAGAGGAAATAACAATATCCCAGGAGAAAGACTGTGAAGTCTGATACTAGGACAATTATTGACAATAAATCAAAGAAGAGATGTGATATTTAAAGATGCTAAATTGGTGAGATTTACATTCCTATTAAAAGAAGACACAAGGAATGCAAGGAATTAATAATGTCAAGCTTTCTAACTTGGGTAATTTGGAAGATTATTAATGGAAATTAAATTGTGAACAAATAATTTCAAGGGGAAAGATAACTTAGTTGTACTAGATAATTTATAGTAATTTCAAAGTATCTAGTTGAAAAGTAAAAGAAACTGACATTTATTAATCAGATACTAAAGAGGGGATTCTTTACATACATTATAATGTTTAATCACTGAAAACTTCTTATGAGATAAAGGGCCATTTTCCCATTTTGCAGATGAGAACACAGAGTTACAGAGTTAGAAAGTGATAGTACTTTATGTTTCCAGCATGCCATCCTGGGATAGAAATACAAAGAGAGAGAGACAGAGAGAGGGGGGCAGGTTAGAAACAGGAGATAAAGGCATTAACAGGACACAAAGCTATAAGAATAGATGATGATGCTCAGTGAAAGAGATGGAGGGAACAAAGCAGAACCCCCAAGGAACCCCAAATATTCCCCTAAAGTGAAAAATTATATTCTCTACATGAGCCACAAAGATATGGAAGAAATGTTAAAATCACTGAAATCATGTTAAACACATGCACAGGAAAAAACTAAGATAAAGGCCAAAAATATCAATTTAACAACAGATTTTAAAACAACAGCATGTCAACAAGAGAAAATCCTTTGGTAAAGCTCAGACTTACCGTTGGATCCTGGGTCTCTCTGAGTTTGTGTGTAAATGATAATAATTTATTCAACGCTTCCTGAGGAATATTTGGGACCTATTTTATGACAGAATTGAGGAACATCAAAAAGAATAATTAGGATATCTGTTCAATTGGTCATAAATGATGACTACTTAGCAAATAATATTAGAATTACATTTATAGAAAATACCTGATTATTAGTTACATACATAGTTCATGAATCAGACAAATAAAACCAAGCTACTCTTCTCCATATACAATTTAATCACCAGCATAAAACTAAACAATTACTGCAATTAAAAATGGGCATATAGTGTAACCATTAAATCTTTTCATTTCTGGTTTTGTTAGCTTCATTTTGAATTTTAAGCTCTGATTTAGGCATTTTCCTTAGTGAAGGCAAATTGCTTTATATGTGTGTATCTATATGTCTACTAAGTAACATAAGATACTACTGTGTAAAGAATGCTCCCGGTATCCTTTTTCTCAAAAATTGTAATCCTCATAATCAAGGGCCATGATCAAATCAGGAGAGCAGCTGCTCAAATAAAATACATTGATTGCTTTCAGCTATTATAAACCTTAATGTATCTAAATATATCTAATATATCTAAATATCTAATTTAAACTATAAGAATTTTTACTTAATCAATAACTTTAAATTTTTCATTTAAAAGGATTAGAAATAATTTTACAATGACAACTGGCATAATGTGAACATTTTGAAAGTACACTGCTCAAGGTTTCCCAGGTCATTTAAATAAATGAAATTTTTTAGAATTTTAATTCTATTCCTTATATACTTTACCTTACATATTCTTTGAATCCATCCTATGGTGTAAGATATAGTATTATCCCCATTTTCAGATGAAGAAACAGTGATTGAGTAACTTACCCAAGATCTAGAAACTAATATGTAGTTTATTTGACATTTAAGAGTCAAGTTGCTAAAGGCTATGCCCTTGTACACAACCATGTTCACAATGATACCTAAAATTAACCATTTCATTCTGGTATTTTAAAGGAAATGGATGCATTTATGTAAAATATTTTTTTAATTTTTAGTGATCTAAAACAGCATTGTCCAGTAGAATTTTCTATGATGATGTAAATTTTCTTTATTTGTGCTAATACAGTAGTCAACTTACCCCACATAGCTACCGAATACTTGATATGTGACTAAGAAACTGAGCTTAAAATTTTTTATTCAGTCTGGCTAATGCTATCTCATTGAATAGTGCAATTCTAGAACTACAAAGTGGTAAACACAATGCTTGGTTAGGGTAAACACTGCAATAATGGATCACCCACATATTAGAAGCTACCAACTGACTAGTTAGGTAAGCATAAGATTTATTATAGTCCTTAGGGAACCCGGACTACTTAGTATTTTCTCTAAAATCTAAGGAACTAAATATATATATATATATATATATATATATACACACACACACACACATACATACATATCCTTTTCTTACTGTAGGAAGTTAAAATAGTCACTTCTGGATGAATTTAAACAGAAAAGGAATTGCAAAACTTCCTCTGCATAAGGCAGGGGAAAGGTGGCCTCCATCTGTGGTTCTAAAAGTATGGTCCTCAAACCAGTAGCATCAGCCATCACCTGAGAACCAGTCAGAAATACAAATTGTCACATACCATCTCAAATCTTCTGACTCAAAAACCATAGAGATGGAGCTCAGAAATCTGTTTTATCAAACCCTCCAAATAATTCTAAAAAATGTTAAGAGGTTGAAAACCGTTGACTTATACTATTATATGAAACTATTTGGGAATAAATGGAAAGGAAAAGACAAAATGCCCCACCCTGCCCCAGCATGTATTAGGGTACCTTAGAAAAAGAACAGCTATAGGCATTAGGTTACCACTGGCCTTACTCTTACCATTTCCTTAATCACTTGGATTTCTTCACTTTGGACAAGGGGTTTCATGTAATGGAAAAAGAACATGGTTAAGAATTCTGGTCCCAGCCACTGTTGTGTTGTGCTTCCAATAACAGGGGGCTCTGCCAAGGCAATAATTCTGAAGGAAGGGTGGATAGGAAAAATGGATCTAAAAAAGGAAAAATAACAAGAAAACATAACCTTTCATATTACAGATTAGGTCATGGTAACTGAAGCCTAGGCAATGATAAGCCTATCATACTATTACTGTCCAAATTGTTATTCAAAGAATGAGTTTGGAAAAAAATAAAAAAAGTCAGGGTATCCCAAGATCCTAAGATTAAGAAAAATGAAATAATTACCTAATACTAATAAATGTTGTACAATATCTACTTACAAAATTCCAGTTAACACAAATCACTGCTTGTAATGTGTTATTATGCTTGCAAAAAACTTTCCCTGAAGTCCCTTAAACTCAAATCCCATTCAGTTCATACTAATTATCTTTATCATGATCCAGGCGCGGTGGTGCATGCCTGTAATCCCAGCACTTGGGAGGCTATGGCAGGAGGATCGAGAGTTCAAAGCCAGCCTCAGCAATGGCGAGGCACTTAGCAACTCAGTGAGACTCTGTTTCTAATAAAATACAAAAAAAGGACTGGTGATGTGGCCCAGTGGTTGAGTGCCCCTGAGTTCAATCGCCAGTACCAAAAAAAAAAAAAAAAAAAAAAATTATCTTTATCATATTTATATTATTTATATTTATCATACTCATTCTCTTTATTTAAAATTTTCTCAAAATCTTCTGTCTTACAAGGAGGCCACACTATGTCAATCATAGAGACCAAGAAACATGATTCAGGGTAGGAAGACTTTTTCAAATACAGAAAATTAAAGCACCTGAAGTGGGTTAGATTAAATTTAAACTTTAGATCAGCAAGAGAATACTTAGGTCTTAAAAAGGTAAAGAAAAGTAAAAGGGAGAGAAAGGGAAGATACTGGGGAATGAAAAAGACCAAAGTAAAATGAGCATGAATATGTAAGAATGAATCCCACTATTATGTAAAATTATAATGCACCCAAAAAAGGTTTTTAAAAAAAGGCAAGAGAACCAAAGCTTTACATAACTCATTCTTTTGGCATTATTATAGAAGTGTTACAATTTTTTTCAATATCTTTATTTTTTTAATGTGGTGCTGAGGATCTAACCCAGTGCCTCACACGTGGTAGGCAAGCGTTCTACCTCTGAGCCACAATCCCAGCCCATAAAGTGTTACAATTTTTAAAGTGATGTCCTTAAAAATCTCTACTAGAAAAATTGAGAAGACATATAAACATTTTAGTACACATAGAAGAAAAAGATAAGACTTCCCATGGCTAGTGAAATAACTTGAGTCAGTTTTGAATGAGAGATAGAAAACCACTTATTACAACCTAAGCATGTGGGTAATATTGTCAGGTTTTATCAATTCTACTCAAAATCCCATCAGAAATATTGCTTTTAGAGGGTAATATATTTAATGAGGAGGGAAAGTAAGGATGAAAATGAAATAATTGTCAAGATTTTCAGAAAAACAAAAACTCAGTACATAACTGTTAACTATTTCAGTGGTACCTGAATTAAGTGATTAGGTTGCCAGAATACTGGGAGGTAGGACATGTGAAAAGAATCAAATGAGTACTTTGAAGAGTTCAGATAAGAGAAAGTCATATCAATACAGTGGGTATTCATTTGATTCTTTTCACTACATGATCTGTAATTTTAGAGTACTTAAATCACCTAATAATTTTAGAGAGCATAATTTTTAAACCAGGGAAAAGCAATTTTAGAAATGGCCACATAGAAAACTTGGATGAATTCATAAAAACTATCAGATATCATTTCATTCATCTAGGTTTAAAA
This sequence comes from Tamias sibiricus, assembly GCA_025594165.1. NCBI lineage: Eukaryota > Metazoa > Chordata > Mammalia > Rodentia > Sciuridae > Tamias > Tamias sibiricus. Next base: position 49,712,435 of record CM046663.1, read on the forward strand.
AAAAAAGATGTTCCAGCAGGGCCTGAGGAATGATCTGTCCCAAAGAGTTGTTCTGGACAAACAGGGCAAAAACAGGGAAGGATAAAAACATGGATAGTGCCTGAAAGTCCTGAGGACAACATGGTCATTCAGGATTGCTAGTAATTAGTAACATACCAGAAAATGGGCATGGGACATCCTGAGATCAAAAAGCTAAAGAGACAAGTTATACTCCATTTGCTACTTTGGCTAAGTGGTTTGCTATAATTAAGATCACTCTGCCTGAAGGCCCAGCAACAGATAGCATCCTTGATCCTTCTGACTCCGAATGGGGACAAAAAAAAGATGGGAGACACAGAGCCTAATTTGGATGCACAAAATTAAAGCTGCAGATATAGATTTTTACTTAAGATAGTGAGGGATAGAAAATCAGAGAGTAAACAGAGTCAAATTCAACAGGCAGCCAGGCATGGTATTGTGCACATGTAATCCCAGAGACTCAGGAGGTTGAGGCAGGAGGATTGCAAATTCAAGGCCAGTCTCAGCAACTTTGTGAGACACTGTCTCCAGATAAAATAAAGAAAGGGCTGGGGATGTAGCAGTTTATATCCTTAAACTAAGAGATCAGGAAGTAGGCACTATAGCAGAGCTGTAAGGACAGGACTAGAGGAGCAACTAAAATGAGAACAAGGGAAGTGGCCTGAATTTAAATAAGGTGACAGCCATTGCCTGAGACATTTACTGTCTGTGGCTTGCTCTTTAGTTTTGGCTCACACAAGTTACTTGAGTAAGATGGCCAAATTTGGAGGGGGCATTTTTGAGACAGCTGATATGTTGGGCATAGAAGGCTATGCTGACAATAAAAACAACCACCAAACTACTGAATAACAGGTTGAGAAGAACCTTTTTGTTTTCTAGGCTCTCCCCGCAAAACTTCCTTACATACAAATAGGTTACATGGAGAATCATTTCCTGAGTTAGGTTCCCCAAGTCTGAAATTTAGAGAGCAGAGGTTCTGTCATGGACTTCAGAGTGAGTTGACAAACCACTGGGAATACTAAGGCTGAAGAAACTACTCATAACTGAAAATTAGGAAACAAGCACCATGAAAATTTAAAATCAAAGTTAAGTTTAATTTTACTAGAATTAAACAATGACAAAAACAAATAAAACAAAAAAGATGCTTACCTTTACACAGGCATTATTTCCTGAGGATTAAAGATTTAAAAAGCACAAATGTATTTTAAAAATATTTGTAAAGATATAAAATATTGGGGTCAATATTTAAAATACTGGGATCAATATGTTTGTAGACAAAGATATAAGTTTCTTTAATTTTTGTTTGCTTTTTTTCTGGTATTGGGGATTGAACCTAGGGACACTCTACCACTGAGCTATACCATCAGCCTTTTTAATTTTCTTTTTTAAGTATCTTTTTAGATGTTGATGGACCTTTATTTTATTCATTTATTTATATGCAGTGCTGAGAATCTAACTCAGTGTCTCACATGTGCTAGGCAAGTGCTCTACCACTGAGCCAAAACCCCAGCCCCTTAATATTCTAATTTTGAGACAAGGAAGTCAGAAAGTTGTCCACACTGGCCTCCAACTTTCAATCCTCCTGAGTCACTGTGATTGTTGGTGTGTACTACCATGTTCATCATAAATGTTTGCAGAGAGTAAAATACTTTCTAATGTTTCTCAGCAATAAAATGGAGCAAACTACTGATACACAACGTGGATGATCACAAATAATTAAGTTGAATAAAAGAAAACAGATAAAAAAGAATGTATACCATGTGATTCCATTTACATAAAACCCTAGAAAATACAAGCTATATATAGTGACCAGAAGAAGATCCCTGGGAATGGTAGAAGAGAATGAGAATGGGTCAGAGGGAGGTATTACACAGGGGCCTGACAAAACTTCAGAGATTATGAATGTATTCAATATCTTGATTGTGGCAATGGTTTTCTAGGTATATTTAAATATCAAAAATTATCAAACCGTACACTTTACATATAGTTTATGACATATCTGTGATACCACAACAAAGATTTTAAGAATTAAAAAAGGCATTGTTAAGCTCCCATCTTTTGAATGGAATTATATGGTACATTTTTGCTGAATTTGCATATTAAGGAACTTGAAAGAAATATATAGAAGGTTTCCATAATGACATCAATCAGAGGCTGCAAATGGATTTTTAAGTTGGCCTTCCATGCTGTAATACAAATAGTTCCATTTCAAAACCTAGAAGTTGCATAGTTCCATACACAGCTCATATTTCATTTTTTTCCTGTGCAACAAAGCAAACTGCATAGACACATTTCTAATGCATCCTTATACCATACAAGATCTAGGGTAACACTGGAAGAAAGCAGATGCCAAATAAATAAATGTATACTGATATTGTGAATACAATACAGTACTACAAGAAACATTTGGGGGGTGTGCAGTTTTACCAGGAATTGAAATCAGGGCCACTTAATCACTGAGCCACACCCTAGCCCTATTTAGTGTTTTATTTAGAGACAGGTCTCACTGAGTTGCTTAGTGCCTCATTTTTGTTGAGGCTGGCTTTGAACTCATGTTCTTCCTGTCTTCTCACAGGCATACACCACTGCACCCAGCTACAAGAAACTTTTGAAGACCTTTATGACAAGAAAAAACAAAGTGATAAGAACTGAAAATAATGGTCTTCCATTCAAAAGCTAGTCTAAATCTGGTCTTGAATGAATTTGTGAGAGGAGGTATATTACCTGTATCAAAAGGACAAACTGAAAAAAATACAGTACTAAGTAATTATACTCCACATAGGCACAGTTTTAAAAACTATTCCTTGTACATAAAAAATATACAGGATTATTTTCAAAATCAAAATTTCCTAAGCCTCTTTTTCTTGAGGTATAAAATCCTGGATCTATGTTGAATTTGGTTAAAAATTTACACTGACAAATTTGCTAGCAAAAAGATGCTAAAGGGGCTGGGGTTATGGCTCACTCGTAGAGTGCTTGCCTAGCATATGCGCGGCCCGGGTTCGATCCTCAGCACCACGTAAAAACGCATTGTGTACAACTAAAAGCAAATAAATAAATATTTTTTAAAAAGATGCTAAAATTTCTGGGAAATAGGAGAATGCCTAGGTCCTAACTGTCTTAAACATGGGTAAGAGTAAAAGCAAAAAGGTCCAGAGAATCTAATTCATTAAGGATTGTGCTCAAATGTCCAATTACATTTCCTCAATAATCGATAAAGACTGAGAGGTTGTAAACTGTTTTCAATGTTCAAAAAATAACAGTAAAATATTCAATGAAAATACAAAAATATTAGAGCACATCTAAATACAACCAAGGCTAGGCCACAATCTATATTGCTTCCCTCAGATAACCAGAAGCCCTTTCCTGGTGAAATGAACCATTAACTCATCTCTCTCATCCATGCTGCTCTGGCCATCAGCAGGAAGAGACACATTTAGCAGCTTGTAGTATTTAGCAGCTTGTAGTATTTGTACTCCCTCCTTCCCCAAATTAAATTTTTCTCATGAAAGGAAACAGTTCTATTGTGGTTCTTATTTCCTGCAAACAGTGCAGGCTGGATTATTATCTAATGTATGTGGCTGTCACTGTTTCTAACCTCCACACCCAGAGAATCCCTAGGATTTTGCAACCAGAGTTCCTAACATTTCTAAAGGTTGTTAGGTGCATAATTACCAGCTAAGAATGTAAAAGGCTGAAGAACACTCTGGAAATGATCAAAGTGTATGATCCTAGGTATAAGCTAGTAAACAATGATGGTTGGCAAAGGAGTTAAGTATAAATATTTAGAAAGTGGGTTTCATGCCATGAAATTGAAAAGGATTGGTATCACACAGCCAGCAGCTGTTAATTATGGAATACTATGCTATCAGACTTGTCATGAAAGGGCACCAAAATATTCCTCATTAGTAGGTTTATGTGAAGAAATGTTGCTAGCCCACAAGGCCACCTAAAAATTTATTAATAGAATTAACTTTACCTCTGTTTTCTAAACTTTATTCCAGGTTAAGATTTACTCATTCATTCAAAATTATTCACCAAATAGTCGATTATGTGCCACACATTTTGACATGAGAAACAAAAGGATGAAGTACAGAAGCAAGAAAGTCCTGACTACATTAAAGTCCCAGGTTCAGGTTACTTCTTGAGTTTCAACTGCCTCTTCCCCTTTCATTTTACCATATGAGGTACTAACAAATTCCCTTTGCAACAGCTTGAATTTTTTGCTACTTGTAACCAAGGAAATCTTGCCAAACACAATATTGGAAACTGTTCCTATCTGGAAGCAGAACCATGTATCTAAATTTACCAGATTTAAAAGCAAAGATGCTCCTAAAATCTGCATTGATCATGGAAAGAGTTATAGTAATATCAGAGAAGGCTTCATAATGGAGGTGAGTCTTACAGGAATAACAGAAATTAACTATGCTGGTTCTGAGAGGTGAAGGATGAGGCAGCATGGAAGGCATGTATAGATGTTGGCCCTGGGCCCTGCAGGTGATGGAAACTACTGAAGGATTTAAAGAGTGATGTGATCAAAGTAATGGCTGGACACTGTACACATTTAGGCTAGGAGTATGGAGAGGAAGTGGCACTGTCCACTAAGGTCAGGAATTATAGAGGAATAGTAGGTTGGTAGAAATAAATTTAGAATTTATCCACAACACCTAAAGGAAGATATCTAGTAGTCTTAGGACAGAAAACTAAATTGTAAAGAGCTTTTGAGGAAAGCTCACTGTACCAATGACAGGTAAGGATATAAGAGTGACTAGGACTGCCCAAAGAAAAGGTTTAGGAGAAAACCCTGGGAAATGCCAACTTAAATAGCACTACGAAGGCTTTCTAAACCTTTCAAGGCAGTGTCTAGTCACTCCCTCTTTCTGTGTTCCCATGGCCCCTTCTACAGAGCTCTACTCTAATATTTAAAAGCTGCACTGTAATTATTTGTTCGCATATCTGTCTTCATATGTGGTACAACAGGCAGTGACTATATCATCTTAGAGAGTTGGCACTCAATAAATATTTAACCTGAAAGAGTGAAGTAATGCCAACAATCAATAACAAAAGCTTGTAATCTCCAAATAAGTCCTAATAATGGGTATTTTATCACCTGAGTACTATTCTCAGTAGTACCCAGAGAGTACTAACTCTAGAGATTGCTTTTAAGATATTCTTATTCAACAAAATTACCCAAAGCTGTAGTTGGAACAAAAGCTTTAAAGTTAGGTGTTATTACTCCACAGATTAGTAGAAGTTGTTCTTAGAATCTTGATCCCCCAAAGGTAGGAGATTTGTTTTTGTGCAAGACTATGGAAGCTTAAGACAACTAACATACCACCCAGATCACCCTCCTCATCCCTCCAAAACCTTTTCTCTTTAAGAAACAAAACAAAAACTTTCTTGTCATTCTACTTTTGACCTTTTTCTCTATCTTAAAATCTCCCACAAGGAAATATAGCATTAATAAAAATAAAATAAAAGTTGAGTTTGTTTAAATATTATAAAAATAGTTTGTTTAAATATTATAAAAATAGTAATCACATTGTTAAACTTTAGTTCTGTGATTAAGTACAGAAATGAAAGGATAGACAATTCAAGTCATGAGTTTCTAATTTGTAGCCAAGAGTGACATATTAGATATTGTCAGCATATAGGATCAATTTATGCTAGATAACAGATTGTGTTACTCATAAGAACAATTAGTGATATAAATTAATTTGCTGAGTACAAATTTCTTTATTTTTATACCATACTATGTCCTTCTAGTCAAGCTGTTAAGCAATAAACACAATTATAAGCTGTTATATAATAAACACAGTCCTGAAAGAAATACTGCCAACTGATATATTATACAAAACTAAACTGTTGTAATTGTAAAAGAGAATATATTTATTCAGAGAAAGGCAAAAATAGTTTACCAAATTAAATCAAGGTTAGCCAGGAAAAGGCAAAGAAATTTACCAGTATCCTATACCATCAGAATGAAGCAGATCCTGTAACATGACAATGTTTAACAACAAAATAAAGAGATAACTGTTTATAATCTTAAGAGAATATTGTTTCTTGGATACAATGGAGGAGTCCTGATGAGCAAAAGAATTAGGCTTCCAACTGGTTGAAATATTTTAGGCAAGATAGAAGAATCACTGTTAGACTATCTTGCCTCTGAAAAGTTAATGAAGGCCCAACAAACTGACAGATCATGAGAGAGAAAAGAAACAAAAATTAGAAATTCAGCTCAGAAAGTTCAACATACATCTAAATAATGAAAGGTACAGAAAGATAGACCACAGAATAGTAGGGGTCTAAGATGGCATAGGAGCTACAATACAAAGAACAACTCCAGATAAGTACTTGTTGAAATACTCTGTTGGAGAAAGGTGAAACTCATAGAAGATGTAATTGATAAATACAGGATGTACCTCAATATGCTGAGAGATTTTGACATCAGAGGAAGTGTTTGAGATGAAAAAGTGAGACATACATAAAAGAAGGTTCAGATGTGAGATGTCTTCCAAAAGCTCATGTGTGAGACAATGCAAGAAAGTTCACAGTGAAATGACTGGGTTATGAGAGCCTTAACCTAATCAGAGCATTAATCATCTGATAGGGATTGACTGAGTGGTAACTGTAGGGTATAGCTAAAGAAGGTGGGTCATTGGGGGCATGCCTTTGGGGTATATATTTTGTTCTTGGAGGGTGGAGCCTTGCACCCCACCCCCATTCCCTGCTGCTTTCCTCCACCACACAGTCACATACTTGCGACATGATGTTCTACCCTGAGGTATGGAACTATCTATCTGTAGACTAAGACCTCTGAAACTGTGAGCCTCAAAATAAATTTTTCATCCTCTAAATTTGTTCTTATTGGGTCACAGAAGCAAAAAAGCTGACTAAAACACTTTTTTATCTTTTTATGAAAAACACCTGTCCCCCCACTCAGTGCTCCCAAAGTATTATTGTACAGATCTCTATTCTTACATGTAAAACTGGATTGCAATTATTTATCTAAATGTCTATCCTTTTTCATAGGGAGGTAATTACTAATTTTAGGAAAAACACATGTATGTATAAAGGGGAAATGGTTATAGTATACTAAATTAATCAGGTATATATAGCTCTTCTGCTAACATAATTGTGTAAAAATCAGACAAAGTTCTAAACAAATTTATATAACTCTTTAGGAAGAATGAGTGGGTAGAAAGACACAAAAGAGACAGTGAAAGAGCTAAATATTAATTATCTATGTGGGAAATCAATATATAATTGATGACACTAAAGAATAAATCAAGAAATATCAGTGGTTCTACTACAAAGTCCAAGGCAGGAGTATCCCAGGTTTGAGGCCAGCCTCAGCAACTTAGTGAGACCCTGTCTTAAAATAAACAAAAATAAAAAGGTCTGGGATATAGCTCACTGGTAGAGCACCCCTGAGTTTAATCCCCACTACTGTAAAAATATAAATAAAGAAAAGAGATACCAATGAAAGCATATTGCTTAGTTAATACCAAAAGGAAGAGTTGAAAGTGGTGGCCTTTATGGAGTGAAAAGAGGGAAATGAGAGACTGTTAGAATCAATGACAGGGGACAGGCATTTTTCATAAAATGCTTTAGAAAACTCTATCAGGTTCTAGTTTCGTGCCTGGTTAACACTGGTAAATAATCAAACAAAAAATTTTTAAAGTCCATGAAAGAAAGCAGTATCACAATGATCTCTCTCTACTTTCTCAAAGTGACCTCTAGAGAGAGAGGTATGCAGGATTATGTTTGTGAGAGAGACAAAAACTGAAGAACACAGGTAGAAAATTTTGAGAAAGAAGTACTAATGTGGAATGTGAGCCAAACCCGTCATGGGACGCTCAGGGTCACTCTGTCCTGAAAATGTTTTCATTTGTAAAACTGCTATGACCATTAAGGAGAACTTGGGATCTTTTCAGAGAAAAGGATTGTCATTTCCTGGACATTTGGTGACAAGTATAATGATCAATGATCCTGATGTCTTAAGGGAAACTGCCAGGCAGGCTTGCTGTGAGCTATTGCCCAGTTGCTTTTATTTATTTCTCTGCAAATATGAGTTCTTTCCTGACTTGCGAGTCACATGCAAATAATATACAAACACCAAATGTTATAAATCAAAATTATGAAATGAGATGGATTTTAGAACTTAGGCCCTCAACTGGACCATTTTATGGGCTGCAGAAATTTGATAATGTATGCCCTAGAGGCATAAGCAGCTGTCTAATCAAGTGAGATGTTTAAAAACTTACACAAAGATAGTAAGGAATTCAACATTTCCCCCTAAAAAACATTGCAAGGAAATTTTAAAGCAAAATTTCACTAAAAACATAAACTCAGTAATAAATACACTTTATTATTTTTTGTAAGGTTTTCTTGTTTTAGATATGGCAGCAAGCACTTTGGGGAGAGGGGAAGCCTCAATTAAACAAAGATGGATTAACTGATGAGTAGATCCCAACAACCAACCTCTAATTATGTTTTTTTTTAAATCCACAGAAATGTAATGATACGAAAAATAACTTACATTTGCCAAACCTCCTCTGAGAGAATATACAACATGCAGGCAAAAAAAACTATTTTCCTTCAAACATTCCATTTTGAAATTTTTCAAACCCACAGAAAATTTAAAAGATACATTCTGCTATCATTTCTAACAACTTAGAGTAAAAAATAAATTTGAAAAGAAAAAGTCAGTACAAGAACAACAACAACAACAAAAAAGTTTTATTGCCGAATTCAAGTATTTTTTTCCCCAAATGAAATGAAACAAACCACACAAGGTGTCTTGTAAATATCCTCAGTAAATGAACCTATGCTTGTTATTAATATACAACAAAATTAAAGTGGGTTTTGGGGCTGGGGTTGTGGCTCAGCAGTAGAGCGCTTGCCTGGCACATGCACGGCCCGGATTCAATCCTCAGCACCACGTACAAATAAAGGCATTGTGTACAACTAAAGCAAATAAATATTTTTTTAAAAAATTAAAGTGAGTTTTAATGAAAAAAAAGAAAATTTAAAAGAATAAAATATAAACACCTATATATCTTTCACTTAAGATTTTTTTCAGTTGTTAAGATTTCATCACATATGTATTCTTGCTCTCACTTGATCTTTCTCTTTTCCCTCTCTGGTGTGTGTGTTTGTATACATACACGTCCATTTTTTTTTCCTTTTTTCCCCTGAAATGGTTGGTAGTAAGTTTTAGATATATTTTACTTTATCCCTTAAAAATCTCAGGTAGGGGCTGGGGTTGTGGCTCAGCAGTAGAGTGTTCACCTAGCACGTGCGTGGCCAGGGTTCGATTCTCAGCACCACGTAAACATAAATGCATTGCATTGTGTATAACTAAAGCAAATAAATAAATATTTTTTTTAAAAATCTCAAGTAGCACATCCTAAAAATGGGAATATTCTCTTGTATAACTACAATCTCATTGTGATACTTAGGAAAATTAGTATGAATTCAACATCATGTAATATATACACAGTTGATATTTAACGTTTCCTAATTGTCTTTTGTAGGTATTTTCATTTTGTTTTCTGTTCCAGGATCCAATCAAGTCTCACCCATCGTATTTGTTTGTCACATCCCTGGAAGAAGATTTAAGATATGCCACACTGGGTTAAAACTGTTATCAGGTGGCATCCTTCTTGGGTAAAACTGAAGACTTCCTAGGAGAATGGATCCAGTTAATTGTGGGCCTTGCTTTTGTTCTGCTGAGGGAATACACAGAATGAAGTCAAACTGAATTGGTAGGACAAAGAGGGGTCATCACCTTCTTAACATTGTTAACAATGGTCCACTCTGTGCTTTGGGTACAGCCCTTGCTGCTCTGCCACTGTGACTTGTTTTCTTTCTCTTCCTCTCTCCCTGCTCCTTCCTGATCTCTCCACCTCCCTAATCTCAGGGGGAAAGGATTATCTTTCTTCCCCATCCTAAACAGAGTTGTCTGTTCTTAACCACATACCCACCACAGAACCAAAGCAATTCAGACTTGGGGATGGCACCAGAAGATCTCAAAAATTACTGTATCCCAAATTAACAAGTCAATTACAACTCCAACAGAGAACCCTGGAATGTTGCTTTTGAATTACCTCTTTAAAAGCTCCCTGCTTCCCTTGATAGGCAGAATCACAGCCTCTGGGACAGGAGTCCCCTGTGTTTCTCTTTTGCTAGCAAAGCATTAAAAGTGCTCTTTATATGTAATATGAAATGAATTGCACTCTGCAAGCATGTATAACAAATTAGAATAAAAATAAAATTTAAAAAGTCCATTTAAAACATTATTTTTGAGATTGTGAGTTAACCTCATTTTGTCTGATTTTTTTTTTAACTGAAAATAAAAATTTGAAAGATGAAAAGAAAGTTCTTATTCCTTTTTCTCAAAATGGTGATCTCATTACTGGATTGGCATTGGGGACAATGACAGAGTTTTCAGTAACAAAACCAAGAAGCCTGAGAATACAAAATGTGTGTGTGTGTGTGTGTGTGTGTGTGTGTGTGTGTATCTTAGATAGCAATCTCAAATTTTAGGAAGTGTCAAACTCTTATCATGCCCAGGACACCAAATTATTAAGCTTTTCAAAGTTATTTTGGCTTGACCTTAGCTTTAGAAAAAAAATGAACAACATTATTTTACTTAGCAATAAATTACCAATAGCAATAGCACTCAAAATTACCTCTTCTGTAGCTGCTCATCAGACATTTGCAGCTCTTGTTTCAAACGCATATACCTGTCTTTCCTCAGCAGCCTAGAACCATCATAGAGGCTAAGCTCTCGGTCATGGATCAACCTAGTGGGATAAAGAGAATGTCAGAAAACACAGGTTGAAAACCTGAAAAGCACTGTCTTAAAACAATGCCCAGCATAGAGTTAGTATTCAATTAATGATAGCTGCTGCTGCCATTCCTGCTTGGCTGAACATTCAAGAGACAGCAAATAAAAGGTTACTTTATTTTATTTTGTGTATGTACACATTTTTCTATTTGGGAGATAAAAATATTATAAGTATAAAATATTTATGGTAAATCATTGAAAGTTTATGATAATATTTTTAAATGTATTCAAATCTAATCAGAATTAATATATTCGGAACCTTTAATTATACAATCTGCATCTGGTCAAGGACAAAAACTTTTTTGAATAACTAGTTGGGAAAATGGCTTTTTGCACTTATTTGATTCTTCCCTATAATTAAAAGTTGAAAATCAAATGCCTGCAAATCATAGAAAAAAGAAGAATAAAAAAAAATCACTAGTTACTTTTCTAAAATGACACAGAATGGGAATATTTTCCACAAAAGTTACACATGAAGAGTCTTCTCTCAACACTAAATTCTAGAGAAGTTTTAAGAATATGTAGATATTTTTCCCCATCCAAACTAAAATAAAATTTTTAAAAAAAGGTTACATAAATTTTCAAGTTTATTACTACAAAGTGAGCTTTTCTAATCTCTACAATATAATCAAACAGGTAAAACATTTTATATTAAAGCTACATTTTTCTCTTTTTCAAAAAACAAAGATTCCAACAAAATCAACCAATAATATAGATCGAGACCAATATGGAATTTGTAACTAGTGAAGCTATACTCTAAAAAAATACAGAAACTTCAGCTGTGTAATTTGTTGCATATGTAAATCTGCATATATAAACTCCTTCAAAATTATCGAGAAATTTCTTTTTTCAGCTAGTAAAAAAAAAGGAGAAAAGAAAACACGTTATGGCTATGGCATCTCCCAAAATGTTCGCTATTTGGATTTGTTCTGAAATATATCTGTAATAATAAGTAATCTCTCATTCTATTCAGACATGGAAAAACAAGCTTTTCAAGATCTAGAAATCCAGTTTGGAAAAAAAAAAAAAAATTGGGAGCAATCCATGTCTACTACTTAAGTTGGCACGGTGTGTGTCTGCATACCTGTGTGCATTGGGAATTTTGTATATGAATGTGTGACTCATACAAACCTCTGTAATACAGCAAGTGTGCCAGCATTGACCCGGTGAATGCCATCCAACAAGACCAGCTTGCCTTCCAGAGCAGCATTCACAAGGGGTGAGGACCTCCAGGCAGTGTCTCCATTTGGAAGTGTGTATCTCTGCTGGAGCAGATCACGAGCCGTCATATCCTAAAGCCAATTCCAGCAATCACAATAAATAAATAAATAAATAAATAAATAAATAAATAAATAAATAAATTTTAAGACATGGATGTAGCTTTATGGTCCTCCCTCTGTGCATAATATTTCATATAATAACTGGGAAGTCATCTTCTCAAATTCACCAAAAAGAAAGATTTTCAGAACGCTTTAGGTTTTCTTCCTATTATCTGTTAGCATGACATAGTAACAGTGAGGATTTCTTCCTCCTTTTCCTTTTATTGAGCATTTTCCTTCTCTTTTAAAATGTTCATTTAGATAACAGCAATAATTTCCACCTGACTTTAATGGAATTTAACTGAGTTCTACTCCTGCAGGGAGTAAAATGCGTTGATTCCATTTTTAAAATGAGAGACTACGCAAACTCAACATTCAGAGATGCTTATAAAGAATATGATGGGTTCTCCTGAAAAGCCACTAGAGCACATCACAGTGACTAATTATATTTAAAAGAGACTTGATAATGGAGGAAATCTAGGAATACAGTCATCAGATGAGGTACAGGAATTCAGAAACAATAGCATGGCACTTACAAGCAAATTTTTAAGGCACATACACAATGCACTAGTGCTAAAATAGTGTAACAGACTTAGGCAAACTATTAATAGCTGTGGTATAAAAAAATCTACTGTAAAAGATTTAGTGCCATATAACATTAACAATTTCTTTTTACATGTGTTAATATTGAAGACAATGATTTCTTTTCTGTTACCAACTTCAGATACATTTGTGCCACATACATCAAACAAAAGTTGAACTTTTATAGTCAAATATTATCCAAAAATTTAAAGTCTTTGTAAATTATTTGATAACCACTGAAACTTTTAAGTAGATAGAAAACTAATGAATTTGCTTATATTTACAATGGCAACAGGTCTGTTCTGAACTCAAGATTGAAAATAAGTCTTACTATTTCCATGTTCACACTATAAAAAGGTATTAACTTGAAAACAGTAAAATAGGTTTGTACCGAATCAAAAAGACAATAAACATTCAAATTCAGCAAGTTCTTCTGACACATTATTAAAATTTGGCCTAACTCTTTCAACAATTTCATTTAATTCTTCAACTATGAATTTTAAATTTCATGCAAACTAGATGAACAGTGTCAACATATGCTGCCTGTGACAGAACAGCCAACACTAAACTCATCCCTATCATCAGTATTTAGTAGGATGGTACATAGTGGGGATGAGCTCATTCCTAGTTGGCATAGAATACTAAATGGACTGCTCTGCAAGAAAAATACGACAAAAAAAAATTTTTTTAAGTGCTCGTGAGTCATTTTCACAAATTATTTTTAAAATCAAGCATATATTTAGATGTGTGTATATGTACACACATACAAAATCTCATTAAAGTCAGTATTAAAACAAAGTAAACTTAAAACTCTTAGTACTTATTATCCCATAAAATATTCACCATGGAGATTAGCATGTATTGTCCTAGAAAATAAAACTGAGAACATGCTTATAATAATGATTCAAAATCAAAGGTACATGTCAGAAAGAGCTGGGGAACTTTTGGAAAACACAAAGCTTAGACCCCACCAGTAAGATTAAGATTCTGATAAAATAACGTTCATCCTACCTTTTTTATTAACATTATGTAGATAATTCTGATATGCCTCCTAGCCAGGATGTACTATTCTATAAAACATTAAGCTAATGTGAATCTGTCTCATTTACTTATATGCCTTCCTTATTCAAACAGGACTTATGAGATTGCACAACTATACAAAATGCACAACAAAATATCATAGAGTAAAGGTAAAAGAACGAAAGAAAGAAAAGAATAAAATAAGCTTAGTTTCCTTTCTTAAACACTGCTATTGGAATTCAGAGAGCAGGTGGCATGACCAAAGGATCTCCTGATACCCTATTTGCAAGAAATGAATGGATATTAATTTTGAAAATCCCAGTTGCAGAATGAATACATATGAGCCCCATTCTGCTCAGAAATTTTCTGTTTGGGCCCAGGAAAAGGAAATGAGGAAGGTGACTGTGACACAGACATTTAGCTAAGGAGCTGAGGCTAACAACAGTTGAACTTTTGTTTATTATTTTAATTTCAATAGAATTCCTCAATCCTGAATCACAATTCTGCAAGACATAAAAAAAAGTACAATTTCATTTGGTCATGATTCCGAAGTACTTTAATATCTTATTAGTTCACACAATGTTTATAGTGTTTGTTCATTCAAGTAAACATTTATCAATAGAAATGATGAGACAGACAACAAGCACATTCAGCTTCTCTTTTCCAAATGAGCAAAGACTTCCTTATATTTACTGAAGTAAAACAAAATAATTATTTCTTGCTACATAACCAGCTATAAGAGATCAATATAGATCAATGCTGTTAATACTAACCATAAGTACAGAGCAGAAATATCATGCCTTTTTCAGTCATTTAAATACTAATTTAAATCTTTAAAATTAGTATTAAAACAAAGTAGTGAAAAATAGAAAATATTTGACATTTCTTAGAAGACTAGCTTGGTTCAGTTTTATCACCTAAACTCCCTACACACGTTCATGTTAGAAAGAATCATCCTTCATTTCTAATATATCTTTGCATTAAAATAAAAACCATCCTCAGAAAACAAAGCATTCCATTTATATAATCTGTCAGTTTTATAAATAAGATGCTACATTGAAAGATAAAAATCCCAGCCTTTTCTTAACAAGATAGTTGCCCTTATTTTTCCCAGTATTAATTAAAATCCAAAGTTATTTTCAATTGTATGAGGATGCAAGAATACCAAATTAAGCCTTCACAGAATAACAGGATCTAAAAAAATAAATTAACAGAAAAATTCTGGTATAATCTAAATGGGTCAATTACATGAATTAATTTTAGGTAATAGTTTATCCTTAAAAGAGTAAAACCATTTTCAAATGTTTCTGTCTATAAAGGATTCCATTTTTAGCACCTTAAAATTAACATTGCAATATTTTATTTATCTTAACATATATTATGGAGATATATATTTACATGTTTATAATTTCATACATATATATGTAATTTTATATATTTAATAACTTCCTTATTCTACCTGCCTACCTGTACATCTCTGTTGTTAAAATGTGCTCTTTTTTGTGGATGTTTTGAAAGCACACTAATAAGAACTCAAAAAAGATGAATGTCCTCATTTTTACATGTATTGTTCTTATCCCTAGAACCTCTGAACTTAAGAGAATAAAAATAGCACTAATGATATCATAAGACTGAACCATTTCCTCTTTCTGCATTTCCTTAAAAATTTGAAAAAACAGGACATGAAATCTAGTTCCTTTCAAGCTACCATTGTCTAACCTTCAGCACCTCACCTTCATTCAGATCCCTGGAAAACATCCATATAGTTCCTAAGATCCTGTTTCATAAGGAATTATGCTCTTTTCTTGTACAACAGAGAAACTGAATGAAAAATCAAATTGTCCTAATAAAATGAGAAACATAAGTGTATATAAAATGTATCAAAGAATATAAATTTGAAACTTAAAGCAATTATATGCCTTAAATATTTATAGGACTTTTGAATAGTCTAAGCTAATTTTTTTTTATGAATCTCTTTGAGAAATACACATATAAGTCATTAGCTCAATAAAATAACTGCATAAAAGGTGGTTGTGTATGGAGTGGCTAGAATTAGTTTAGAATTACTTTCAAATTATAATATTATTCAGAAAGAATACATATTTTCAGTGTATAAAGAAATTTTAACTACATCTCTTAAATATGAAAGTACAATTATGATATTGATATAAACATAAAATTTTATATTATAATGCATATGTAATTTTTCTAGTAAGGAAGTATAAAATGACTATGGCAAAAAGTACGATATCAAACTGTATAAAGAATCTGACTGCAACTCAGCTTAAAATGATATACATTTTCACCTCGTATATGAACCTAGAAGAGTTTCAGAGAGTATTTAACTTGACTTCAAAAATGTGTTTAACATATTATAAAATTAAATATAAGTGAATAAATGAAACTAAACAAATGAAGGTGAAACCAAGAAAGGAAAAGATAGTAAACAAAATGTATACTATAAGAATAATTAAAATTTGAATCCAATCTTTCTAATGCCCAACACAAAAGTTGACACACAGTCATAATAACCACAATATTGGCACCAAATCAGAAGCAGCACAATTCTTGAAAATGAGACAGAAAAAACTGGGTCCCATGGATCAGATCATCACAGGAATAGCTGTGTTAAAGAATTAAAAATAGAAATAAATATTATAGCAGCTAATAACCTTGAAAAGCTCACTAGGCAGCAAGCACTTTACATATATTAACTCACGTAATCCTTCCAACTCTTTAATAGGTACAATTATTGTCTTATTTTTACAGCGGAGAAAACCAAGGTACAAAAAGGTTAAAGTTTACCTAATCAAGGACACACAGCTAATAAGTAGAGCTGGGTTGTCCTCAAGGATATAATAAATTCAACAACAAAAGAAAAGAGCTGGTTTGGATTAATTAATCCATAGGTAAATTAATAGTTAACAGAGGAATGTACCAATTATATACCTCTTGGGCTAGCTTCACAAACAAATTAATTTCTTATTATAGTCTCTATCAACTTTTTTGAGAGGAGTCAAAAAGTAGAGACTAGTTGTAGGTAACTAAGAATATCTCTAGGTGGATATGATTTTTCATTCTCTTACTTTTAAACTAAAATATAAATGTTAGGCATTTGATATATATATATATATATATGTGTATATATATATATATATATATATTTGTGTGTGTGTGTGTGTGTGTGTGTGTGTGGTACCGGGGATTGAACTCAGGGGCACTCAACCACTTGGCCACATCCCCAGCCCTTTTTTGTGTTTTTTTTTTAATTAGAGACAGGGTCTCACTGAGTTGCTAAGTGCCTCGCCATTGCTGAGACTGGCTTTGAACTCGCGATCCTCCTGCCTCAGCCTCCCAAAGTGCTGGGATAACAGGCATGCGCCACCGCGCCCAGCTTCTGATATTTTTTTGATTGGGGTAAAAAGCATTATCATTTTGTTTTACAAAAGAAACTAGTTGGAATTCTATTGGCTTTCCGCAAAAAATCCCATATATATTATATGAGATGTGTGTGTGTGTGTGTGTGTGTGTGTGTGTATCCCATCAATCATATGAACACTTAAGAAAATCCGGAATTTAAATGGATAAAAGAATACACTAAGATTAACTGATCTAAGCTGTTAAATTTATAATAGGGATTAATTATGTCCATACCTATTAGTAGCATAATACTGCATAAATATTTTCTAAACACAGAATGTGAATAACTTGTAGGTCTTAGAATAGAAACAAAGACATTATTTACAGAGTCTAAGCATACTCAGGGAGCAGAACACAGGGCATGTGGCCAACATTCTTCAGTGTCATTTATGTTTGATCTTAAAAAGGCCTCTCGTTTTACATATATTGTAAAATTATTTGTAAACTCTCCCATGCCTCTTCCTCAAGTTCTTCTTTTAAAGAACTATTTTTAACCTGTCACATATAAAATAAACGTTCCCTTTTATGTATATGATAAGATGTTGATGTTACAAGCCTATGTTACTCTGCTATTGATGGGAAGTTGACTTTGAATCTAACTAAAGAATTATTTTATTAACATAGGGCAAAATTCTCTGCTTGAAGCTAACCAGTAATCAAATCCACTATCTTATTAGCAACTAAAGGATCTCTTACTAAAGCTTCAAAATAAAACAGAAAGCCAAGGTCAGGGTAGGTGCGAATAAAGCAATATATATTAAATGAAGTTAAGCAACCAAATATCATTCTACTCTTTCTTCTATACTATATATATATATATATATATATATACATAAATATTAATTATAGATATATATTAATTATAGATATATATATTAATTATAGATATATATTATTTAGAAAACTAGAAATATTGTTTCTTAATGCCTTTGCAACTAGTGATTTGTGAAAATGCTTTAAAGCAGAGAGAAACTAGGCAGATTTAAAGGACTAAAAGTAGCCAGTGAGACTGAAACATCATCAGCAGAGTGTGTAGCATGAAGGGAGAAGTTTGAAAAGGCAATCATGGGGCAGTTCACACAGGGCAGTGGTTTTCAACCCTGCTTTAATTTTTTAATTAAAATTTAAAAATACTGAAGTCCAGATCTCACATAATGCCAATTATTTCAGACTCTCTGAGGGTAGGGCCTGGACAGGGGCATTTTTCAAAGATCCTTGAATGATTCTAATAGGTAACATCATTGGTGGAGGGCTCAGAAGTCCAAGTAAAGAGTTTTTTAGCCACATACAGCAGCGCTCACTTATTTGCAGTGGCTCAGGAGACTGAGGCAGGAGGATCATGAGTTCAAAGCCAGCCTCAGCAACTTAGCAAGGCCCTAAGCAATTCAGCAAAACTCTTGTCTTTAAATAAAATATAAAAAAGGGTTGGGGATATGGCTCAGTGATTAAGTGCCCCTGGGTTCAATTCCAAGTACCATAAAAAGGAGATTTTTTATTTTATTTTAAGGACAATGGAAAGCCATTCATGTATTCTAAGCAGGGAAATGGCATAATCTTACATAATAAAATTACATAATGACATATTCTTAAAAAGTCACTCTTACACTCCCTAATGAATGGATTATGGAATGCAACATATTCTTATTAGATATCTACAAATGTACAAGTGACACAAATGATGTGTTTTTTATAACTATAAAGTAAAATTCCATAAGTCAAATGCGTTTTACACAAAAGCCTCAATAATGGTTCCAAGGATGATGGGTTGGAGTCATAGGAAATGTCTCTGGTTATTCTGAATTCTGCAAAAAGCAAATGATATAAGTGATAATTGATGGTAGGGGTGAAGAGGGTGGGGAAAGGCTAAGAAGTGTGCCATGCCTTTAGTACTTGATAATTCTTTTGATTGGCTTAATGTATCCCTTTTGTCACCATCCTCACAAAACTAAAATCTGCTTGCTTGAATTGCTCCTCCATGGGAGACACTGTGTAGCAGGAAGCCAAACACCTGCTTACTAGGCGGGAAATTGTAAAGCGCTAATGGATTCAGGGAGTCATTAAAGAAGAGTCTCTTGTCTGAGACAGCACAGAAAATAAGCTTCCTAATATTTAAAAAATGAAATCCTTGCACTTGAAGGACAACATTTACAACCTGCCCACCTTCCCATTTTTGTGAGAGATTTTTTTTTTTGCTCCCCAGAGCAAAGGATGCCTGCCTACAGCCACCTAAATCTGGGAGAGTTTAAGGAAACCACAGGAAATGAACAGAAAGCACCACAGGAGCTGACCTGGCTAAGGTCGTTCTTCAAGTTATTATCTTTTAACAGTAGTCAATAGAGCATAAAACTGAGATTTTAGCAGCTTGTACCAGCTCAAATCACAAGATACTTCAACTACAAGTCTGGAGACATGAGTTCAGTTCTATTAAACAGTGCCCTTTTCCTTCTGTGTCCTTTTGACTCTATCACTATGATTTTTACCAAAGGCTTTTACTTCAAACAGTTCAGAAAGCCTTGTCTCTACTATAAGACCAACTTGAAAATCATCAATAATGTTCTATTTAGAAAAGGGTATGGATCCTGAATGAAAGATTTTTATAAGAGGAAGGAAATATAAAACAAAGCATGTAGGACTCATACAAGGCAACAAAGTGATATAACTGAAAAGCATATTTACTTCTTATTTTCAGAAATGGAATATATTCATAAAATATATGGCACTTATAAAACATGAACTTTTAAATAAAATAAAAGTTAAATCCTTCATGATTTTCCTTTTTAGAAAAGTGAATGCTTCCACATATATAGCTTCATCATTAATCTCACTAACCTTTGGAAATTCCTCGTTCTTATAGCAGTCTTAAATGACTATAAAATCCTGAGCCCCTTAGAAGTTTTCCCTAAGACCCGTAACCAAAACTATTGTAAAGTACATGTAAAACAAAAGTGCAAGGGTGATAATCAAGCATAACAGTTTGTGTTACCAATATCAATACAACTTCATTATACTATTCCCTTATCCTTGAAATTAATCCACAGACAATTCCAAAATTTGAAATTCTTTCCACAGAGATTATGGACCATCAAGAATGGTAAAAGAAATACCTTTCAAGCTAGAGTTCCTTATTTAGTAGGATTCCTTGGTCATTTTTCTTCTGTTTTCTCCCTTGGGCTAATGGACTTGGCTTTGTTTGTAATGTTTATTTTTATACACATGCCAAAGGCCTCCTAGTGTGCTTTTATAAAACTAATAAATATCTCACGGTAACTAAATTTGTTAAGATAACACAAAGATATCCATTACCCCTCCCCCAAAGTATATTGCTTCAATTAAGTAAGAAGTCAAGTATATACTTTAAAAGGAATTTAGGCCACCAAGGACCCTGGCATCAGATCAGCACCCATGGACAGAAGATCAGGTCCATTCTCATGAACCCAGATGCTAGGGCTGCCCCATGGACAAGTTAGGACTTAAAGACTCAGGCTCAAGGCCTGCCAAGATCAGGTCAGCTCTCAAGGATCCTGGATCCAGACCCACCCACCTATTGACTTAGGCACTGACTACTGACTCAAAGATTGAATTGCAAGCCCATCCAAAACCACACTAGACTGCCCAAAGAATCTCCTGCTGAGGTGACTACAGAAAGGCTTTCCCTACCAAAGTCAGTCTACAAAGACTAAAGTGGTGGCTGCTTCCTCAAATGTATAGACACTAATAAATTAAGGCCACAAAAACCACAATCAGAGAAACACAATAGTCCCAGAGGAACAAAATAAAAACCACTAATTGACATTAAAGAGATGGAGACCTATGAACTACCTGACAAACAATTGGAATAATCATCTTAAATACAGTAAGCTACAAGAAAACAGAGAGAGACTGCTAAATGATATTACAAAAACAGTATACAACAAAGTGAAAAGTTCTACAAAGAGATATAGGTCATATAGAAGAATCAATTAGAAATTGTTGACAAAAGTTGAAAAATCAATTAAAAGCTTCAACATTAGACACAATCAAGCAGAAGGATCAATAAGCGTGAGAATGGTCATTTAAATTATAGTCAAAGGAATAAAAGAAAGAAAAAGGGTGAAGAAAGCCTAAGAGACTTAAGGAATGCCATCAAGTAAAGTGAACTATGCATTATGGTAGTAACAAAAGGAACAAAGAGAAGTAGGCCAAAAGCTTATGTTAAAAAAGTAACAAGACTCAGGAGGCTGAGACAGGAGGACCATAAGTTTGAAGCCAGATTCATCAGCTAAGTGAGGCCCTAAGCAATTTAAGCCAGAGATTCTGCTTTAAAAAAAAAAAAAAAAAAAAAAAAAAAAAAAAAAAAAAAAACAGAAAATTTCTCAAATTTGAAGAGAGAAACGAGGATCCAAGATCCATGAAGCCCAAAGAGATGATATATAATAAAACTGTCACCAAGACACAGTATAATCAAATTCTAAAAAGTCAAAGAGAGATTTTGAAGGTAGCAAGAAAAAAGCAATTCATCACATACAAGGGAATCAATTAAAAGTATCAGTGGGTTTCTCATTAGAAATTTGCTGACTGGCAGAGAATGGAATTAGTACTGAAAGAAAATAAATGCCAGTCAAGAATACTATAACCAGCAAGACTGACCTTCACAAGCAAAGATAAGGTAAAGCCTTCTCAAAACAAAAGCCAAAGGATTCCATTACCATTAAACTTATAAGAAATGTTAAAGGGAACTCTTCAACTTGATGCAAAAGGAAATGAAAACATATAAAGGAAGGTATACAACTCACTATGAAAGTAAGAAAATAATCAAATTTAGAATGATCTAGTACTGTAATGGTGGTACACAAATCACTTTTAACTCTGGAATAAGATAAAGACAAAAATATTAAAGAAGAACCACAGTTATGATAATTGGCTAATGAATACACGATATAAAAAATACAAATTGTGACAGCAATGAAATCAAATGTTGAAGAAGGAGAAGTTAAAATGTAGAGCTTTTGTACTTAAAGTTAAGTAATTAACAACTTAAAATAAGCAATTACAACTATAAGATGTTTTATGTACATAATAACGACAAAGAAAAAACTTGGAGTAGATACACAAAATACAAAAAGAGACAAAAGTAGGTCACTACTGAAAATCATCACATCACAAAGACAGAAAGCAAGAGAAAACAAGAAAAAAGGATCTACAAACAGTCAGAAAACCATTAGCAAAACAGGAGTAGTAATTCTTTGCCTTACTTTAAATAGATTAAATTCTCCAATAAAAAGACACCATGGCTGAATAGATTTTTTTTTTAAATCCAACTAGGTAGACCTCCACTTGAGCTTGAGCGTAGCCAGGCCCAGGTCATTCCCGCCAACCTCGGCTGAACACAGGCAGCCCAAGGACAGCCCCAGAGACCTCCTCTTGAGTGTGGCCAGGCCCAGGTTAGTCCCACCAACCTCCGCTGAGCACAGGTGGGCCCAGGTCAGCTTAGCCCACACACGCTGAGCTCAGGCAGGCTCAGAACAGCCTTGCTAACCTCCGCTCAGAGGGAGCCTGGATCTATCCCACCAATGGCAAACACATAAGGAGGTCAGGCTCTGCCATATGACCACCTCTTCTGACCAGCAGACCACCGTGGGAGCTCAGATTCAACCAGTTTGCCCCACACCAACCTGCATAGGACTCAGGCCCAGGGTAGTTACAGAATCTGCTGCCCCGCACCCACCTGGGAGCACAGTCTAACCCACTTCCATCATGAGACACTGCAGACATAGCCATAGCCTTCCCCACACAGTAGCCCCTACCTTTTGACAACAGACAGGGCCTAAAAGCAGCCACATTTCAGAGTAGGCATCCCAAAGACATTTTAAGGCCCACCCTATCAGCACCATCTCTGGAAGACATAGCATTCTTCTTGGGGCACCTTCACTGTTATCTCGAGTTACCTCTGCTATTACTGACATCACCTTTAGTTGCAGAACTGTACATTGAGGGAGACCTGCAGGGTCTGAAAGCCCAACATTAAAGTGAGGCACAGACAACCTACATGGATATTACAAGAATATAGGGTAGAAACTGTAATATCTCAGATCCACACTGCAAGAAAGGAAGGCAAACAGATGACATAAAAAAACAAGGGAGGGAAGTACCCAAAACAAACGAGGATATTACAATAACAGAACCCAAGAGAGCAAATGCAGGTAGCAAAAGAGATAGAAATGCTGAAAAAAAAAAAAAAAAAAAAAAAAAGTCAGAAATCCTTGAACTGAAGGAAACAATAAACCAAATAAAAAACACAATAGAAAGCATCACCAACAGACTAGATCAACTGGAAGAAAGAACTTCAGATAATAAAGATAAAGTATATAATCTTGAAAATAAAGTTGACCACACAGTGAAGATAGTAAGAAACCATGAACAGAACATCCAAGAATTATGGGACAGCAGCAAAAGACCAAATTAAGAGTAACTGGGATAGAGGAAGGCACAGAGTTTCAAACCAAAGGAATACACAATCTCTTCAATGAGATAATATCAGAAAATTTCCCAAGCATGAAGAATGAATTGGAAAACCAAATACAAGAGGCTTACAGGACACCAAATGTACAAAATTATAACAGATATAAACCAAGGCACATTATAATGAAAATGCCTAGCATACAGAATAAGAATAGAATCTTAAAGGCCGCAAGAGGGAGGAATCAGATCACATATAGGGGGAGACCAATTCGTATCACAGCAAATTTTTCAACTCAGACACTCAAAGCCAGGATATCATGGAACGACATATACCAAGCTCTGAAAGAAAATGGATGCCAACCAAGAATCTTATATCCAACAAAATTAAGCTTTAGATTTGAGGATGAAATAAAAACCTTCCATGATAAACAAAAGAACTTACAACTAGAAAGCCAGCACTACAGAACATTTTTAGCAAAATATTCCACAAAGAGGAAATGAAAAACAATGAGGAAAATCAGCAGAGGGAGATATGACACTAAAGGAAAAACAAATCAGAGGAGAAACCATGTCAAGTTAAAATACCAAAAAAAAAAAAAAAAAAAAAAAAATGGCTGGGAATACAAATCATGTCTCAATAATAACTCTGAATGTTAATGCCCTAAACCTACCAATCAAAAGACATAGACTAGGAGATTGGATCAAAAAAAAAAAGACCCAACAATATGCTGCCTCCAAGAGACTCATCTCATAGGAAAACCATCCATAGGCTGAAGGTGAAAGGTTGGGAGAAATCCTACCACTCACATGGACTGCAAAAACAAGCAGGGGTTTCCATCCTCATATAAAATAAAACAGATTTCAATGTAAAGTCAATAAAAGGAATAAAGAAGGATACTACATACTGCTCAAGGGAACCATACACCAATAAGACTTAACAATTATAAATATATATGCCCCAAACAATGGAGCATCCATGTTCATCAAATAAACTCTTCTCAAGTTCAAGAGTCAAATAGAACACAACACAATAATTTTGGGTGACTTTAACATACCCCTTTCACCACTGGATAGCTCTTCCAAACAAAAGCTGAACAAAGAAACTATAGAACTCAAAAATACAATAAACAACTAAATTTTCTATTTCTATTTTAATATAACCATAATTGTCTATTTTAACTAGTGAGATATGAAATTATATGGCAAGAATTAGATGTTTTTTTTTCTTAGTACAGACTTAGTGAGGGTTCTGTGTTATATTTCATTCTCTGTTAAGAAAAGATATGAGATGTTGACTGTGTGGGTAGGAAGAAAAATATATTTCTGTGTTTAGAGAGAGACAAATAATATTTTTCTGCTTACAAAGAAACAAAATGTAACTCCATTTAGTAATATTTGGTAAAAATAAATAAATAAATAAACATAGTAGTTCTAAGAAATGGAAAAAAAATGCAATAAACACCTTATACTTAACTGGCTTACATAGACTATCTCATCCTTCAACAAGTAAATACACTTTCTTCTCAGAAGGACATGGATGCTCCTTATAAAATAGACCGCATATTATGCCACAAAACAACTCTTAGCAAATATAAAAAAACAGAGATGCTACCCTGCATTCTGTCAGAACATAATGGAATGAAATTAGAAATCAATGATAAAATAAGAAATAAAAGCTACTCCAATACCTGGAGACTAAATATTATGCTACTGAATGAACAATGGGTTGCAGATAACATCAAAGACAAAATTAAAAAATTCTTAGAAGTGAATGAGAACTAAGACACAATATATCGAAATCTCTGGGACACTATGAAGGCAGTTCTAAGAGGAAAGTTCATTGCATTGAGTTCATTCCTCAAAACAAGAAAAAGTCAACAAATAAATGACTTACCATTACATTTCAAAGCCCTAGAAAAAGAAGAACAATCCAACACCAAAAGCAGTAGAAGACAGAAAATAATTAAAATCAGAGCTGAAATCAACGAAATTGAAACAAAAGAAACAATTGAAAAACTTGACAAAACAAAAAGTTGGTTCTTTGAAAAAATAAATAAAATTGACAGACCCTTAGCCAGGCTAACAAAGAGAAGGAGAGAGAAAACTCAAATTACTAACATACACGATGAAAAAGGAAATACCATAACAGACACTACAGAAATACAGAAGATAATTCGAAGTTATTTTGAAAACTTGTAATCCAATAAAATACAAAATATCAAAGACATCGAAAAATTTCTAGAGTCATATGATTTTCCCAAATTGAATCAGGATGATATACACAATTTAAACAGACCAATTTCAAGCAATGAAATAGAAGATGCCATCAGAAGCCTACCAACCAAGAAAAGGCCAGGACCAGATTGATACACAGCCAAGTTCTACAAGACCTTTAAAGAAGAACTAATACCAATACTGTTCAATTTATATCAGAAAATAGAAAAAGAGGGAGCACTTCCAAATTCATTCTATGAGGCCAATATCACCCTGATTCCAAAACCAGGCAAAGACACATCAAAGAAGGAAAACTTCAGACCAATATCTCTAATGAACATAGATACAAAAATTCTCAATAAAATTCTGGCAAATCAGATACAAAAATATAGTACACCACAATCAAGTGGGGTTCATTCCAGGGATGTAAGGATGGTTCAACATACAGACATCAATAAATGTAATTCATCACATCAATGGACTTAAAGATAAGAAACATATAATTATCTCAATAGATGCAGAAAAAGCATTTGACAAAATATACCACCCCTTCATGTTCAAAACACTAGAAAATCTAGTGATAACAGGAACATATCTCAACATTGTAAAAACTATCTATGCTAAGCCGCAGGCCAACATCATTCTAAATGGAGAAAAATTAAAAGCATTCCCTCTAAAAACTGGAACAAGACAGTTTTTTCACCACTTCTATTTAACATAGTTCTTGAAACACTGGCCAAAGCAATAAGACAGACGAAAGAAATTAAAAGGATACAGATAGGCAAAGTAGAACTCAAATTATCACTATTCACTGACGATATGATTCTATACCTAGAAGACCCAAACAATTCCACCAGAAAACTTCTAGAACTCGTAAATGAATTTGACAAAGTAGCCAAATACAAAATCAACACCCATAAGTCAAAGGCATTTCTATATATCACTGACAAATCCTCTGAAAGGGATACAAGGAAAACTACCCCCATTTACAATAGCATAAAAAAAAAAAAATACTTGGGAATGAACTTAATGAAAGACGTGAAAGACTTCTATAACAAAAACTACAGAACACTAAAGAAAGAAATTATAGAAGACCTTAGAAGATGGAAAGATCTAGCTTGTTCTTGGATACACAGAATTAATATTGTCAAAATTACCATATTACCAAAAGCACTATACAGATTTAAAGCAATTCTAATCAAAATCCCAATGACACTCATTATACAAATACAAAAAGCAGTCATGAAACTCATCTGGAAAACTCAGAGACCCAGAATACCTAAAGCAATCCTTAGTAAGAAAAGTGAAGCAGGGGGCATCACAATACCAGACTTTAAACTATACTATAGAGCAACAGTAACAAAAACAGCATGGTACTGGTACCAAAATAGACCTGTAGACCAATGGTACAGAATAGAGGATACAGAGACTAATGCCCACAACTACAGCTATCTTATATTAGATAAAGGTGCCAAAAACATACATGGGAGAAAAGATAGCCTCTTCAACAAATGGTGCTGGGATAACTGGAAATCCATATGCAACAAAATGAAATTGAACCTGTATCTCCCACCATGTATAAAACTCAACTCAAAGTGGATCAAGGACCTAGGAATTAAACCAGAGACCATGCGTCTATTGGAAGAAAAAGTAGGCCCACACCTACATCATATCAGATTAGGCTCCTACTTCCTTAATGAGACACCTATTGCACAAGAATCAAAATCTAGAATTAATGAATGGGATGGTTTCAAACTAAAAAGCTTCTTCTCAGCAAAAGAAACAATCAGTGAGGTGAATAGAGAACCTACTAATTGGGAACAAATATTTACTACACACATGTCAGAGAGAGCACTGATCTCTAGAATATATAAAGAACTTAAAAATCTTAACACCAAAAAACCAAATAGCCCATTCAATACATGGGCCAAGGAACTGAACAGACACTTCTCAGAAGAAGATATACAATCAATCACCAAATACATGAAAAAATGTTCAACATCTCTGGCAATTAGAGAAATGCAAATTAAAACTCTCTAAGATTTCATTTCACTTCAGTCAGAATGGCAGCTGTTAAGAACACAAACAACAATAAATGTTGAAGAGGATGTAGGGAAATAGGCACACTCATACATTGCTGGTGGGATTGCAAAATGGTGCAGCCATTATGGAAAGCAGTATGGAGATACCTTGGAAAACTGTGAATGGAACCAGCATATGACCCAGCCATCCCTCTACTGGGTCTATTCCCAAAGGACTTAAAAACAGCATACTTCAGGGACACCGCCGCATCAATGTTTATAGCAGCACAATTCACAATTACTAGATTATGGAACCACCCTAGATGCCACTCAGTAGATGAGTGGATGAAGAAAATGTGGTGTATTTACACAATGGAATTTTACTCAGCAATAAAAGAGAATAAAATAATGGCATTCAGAGGTAAGTGGATGAAATTAGAGAATATAATGCTAAGTGAAGTTAGCCAATCTCAAAAATCCAAATGCCAAATGTTTTCTCTGATATAAGGAGGCTGATTCACAGTGGGGTTGGGTTGGGGAGCACAAGAAGATTATTGGAACACTAGAAAGGACAATGGGGAGGGAGGGAAAGGGAGGGAGCAAGGAGGTATAAAGGGGGGAAGATGGTAGAATGAGAGGGATATCATTACCCTAAATGCATGTTTGAAGACATGAATGATTTGAATATACTTGGTATACTAACAGCGATATGTAAAAAGGTACTCTTTATGTGTATTATGAATTGTAAAGCATGCTACTGTTATATGTACAACAACACTGAATAAAAAAAATACATACATATGGTAAAAACCACATGTATAGAATAAAAACAAAAACAAAAGACTGAGTCTTCCTTCCACACCAGATCCACTATTTCACTCTCTACATTTAGCTATTATTAGTAGCTTCAGGAAATATATAATCCAGTATTTTCTTTAAGTACAAGCATATATGCACACATGCATAAATAGGAGTATGTGAAAATATAAATATATACACATGCATACGTAGTCTCAAAAAAAAAAAAAAAGGAAAAGAAAAGAAGTTCATCTGGAAAAATAAGAGACCCAGAATAGTTAAAGCAATCCTTAGCAAAAACAGTGAAGCAGGTGGCATCACTATACCAGACCTTAAATTATACTACAGAGCAATCGTAACAAAAACAGCATTGTATTGGCACCAAAATAGACTGGTAGACCAATAGTACAGAATAGAGGACACAGAGACTAATGCATATAATTTCAGTTATCTTATATTAGACAAAGGTGCCAAAAATATACATTGGAGAAAAGATAGCCTCTTCAACAAATGGTGCTGGGATAACTGGAAATCCATATGCAACAAAATGAAATTAAACCGCTATCTCTCACCATGCACAAAACTCAACTCAAAGTGGATCAAGGACCTAGGAATTAAACCAGAGACCATGTGTCTATTAGAAGAAAAAGTAAGCCCTAATCTCCAACATGTCAGATTAGGCCCCAACTTCCTTAATAAGACTCCTGTAGCACAAGAATTAATATCAAGAAACAATAAATAGGATAGATTAAAACTAAAAAGCTGCTTCTCAGCAAAAGAAAGAATCAGTGAAGTGAACAGAGAGCCTACAAATTGGGAACAAATTTTTACCACATGCACGTCAGATATAGCACTAATCTCTAGAATATATAAAGAACTTAAAAATCTTAACACCAAGAAACCAAATAGCCCAATCACTAAATCGGCCAAGGAACTGAACAGACACTTCTCAGAAGAAGATATACAATCAACCAACAAATACATGAAAAAATGTTCAACATGTCTGGCAATTAGAGAAATGCAAATCAAAACCACTCTAAGATTTCATCTCACAGCAGTCAGAATGGCAACTATTAAGAACACAAACAACAATAAATGTTAGAGAGGATGTGAAGAAAAAGACACACTCATACTTCACTGGTGGGACTGCTAAATGGTGCAGCCAATCTGGAAAGCAGTATGGATATTCCTTGGAAAACTGGGAATGGAGCCACCTTATGACCCAGCTATCCTACTCCTAGGTCTATACCCAAAGGACTTAAAAACAGCATATTACAGGGACACAGCCACATCAATGTGTATAGCAGCACAATTCATAATAGCTAAACTGTGGAAGCAACCTAGAGGCCCTTCAGTAGACGAACGGATAAAGAAAATGTGGTATATATACACAATGGAGTAATGCTTACCAATAAAAGAGAATAAAATAATGGCATTCGCAGGTAAATGGATGAAATTGGAAAATATAATGCTACATAAAGTTAGCCAATCACAAAAATACAGATGCCAAATATTTTCTCTGATATAAGGAGGCTGATTCACAGCGTGGTTGGGACTGGGAACATAGGAGGATTAGAGGAATACTAGAATGGTCAATGGGGAGGGAGTGGTAGGGAGGGAGTAAAAGGGTTAAAAAAAAAAAAGATGATAGAATGAGATGGATATCATTACCCTAAATGCATGTATGAAGACACAAATGGTGTGAATATACTTTGTATATAACCAGAGATATGTAAAAATGTGCTCTAGAAGTGTAATATGAAATGTAATGCATTCGGCTTCATATATAACAACTCAGGATAAAAAAAATCCAACTATATGAAACTCACCTTGGTCTTAAAGACACACATATGCTGAATTTGAAAGAGATGGGCAGAAAAATGGTAAATTACAAATCGCAAATTGCACATAGCAAGCAAAGGAGAGCAGAAATGGCTATACTTATTTCAGAAAAACATTACCTTTAAATCTAAAACTCCTAAGAGACAAAGTCATCATACAATGATAAAAGAGTCAATTTATCAAGTGGATATAGCAACTGTAAATATATGTACACCATACATGGGAGCACCTAAATTTATAAAGTAAATATTAATTAGACCTAAGAAGAGAAAAAGGCAGTAAAATAAAAATTGTAGGGAATTTCAATATACCCCTTTAGAAGATTGATACTTCATATAGACAGAAAATCAATGTGGAAACTACAGATCTGAACAACATTACAGACCAAATGGTCCTAATCGATATATACAGAACTTTCAATTCAACACAAGATAACATATATTGTTTTCAAGCACACATGAATCATTCTCCAGTATGGATTACATGTTAGTCCACAAAATTAGTGTCAACAAATTTAAGAAGACTGAAATAATATTAACTATCTTTCCTAAACACTATGTTATAAAACTAGAAATAGGAAAGAGAGAAAATTTTTTAAAAAGTACTAAAAATTAAGCATGGTCCTGCACAACCAGTAGGTTAAAAAAGAACTCAAAAGGAGAAGAAAAGAAAATCTTGAAGTAGCAAAAATGGACACACATCATACCAAAATTTCTGAGTTGCTGTAAAAGCAGTTCTAAGAATAAAGTTAATAGCAATAAATACCTAGATTAAAGGGGAAAAACTGATTTTGTATAAAGAATCTAACATTAAAATTTATGGAAGTAGAAAAAGAACAAACTAAACGATAATAGAAGAAAAGAAATCATAAAGGTCACAGCAGAAACAGATATATTAGAGAACAGAAAACAATAGAAATACAAATGTAACTAGTTGATATTTTTAAAAAATAAAATTGACAGATCGACTTAAAAAAAAAGAGCAGAGACTCAAATAAATAAAATTATAAACAAAAGAGGAGGAAACACAAATGATACCACAGAAAAAGAATCATAAAAGCTACTATGAATAATTATGTAATAACAAATTAGATAGCCTAGAAGAAATGAATAAATTCCTAGTAATCTACAACCTACCAGGACTGAATGATGAAAAAATAGAAAATCATAACAAAGCAATACTGGGCAAAGAGATTAATTCAGTAACCAAAATCCTCCCAACAGAGAAAAGCCCAGTCCCTGAAGGCTTAAATGACAAATACTTCCAAACATTTAAAGAAAAATTAAATTGATTAAGTTATATTATGTGCATGTATCAATATGGCACAATGAACCCCACTATTATATATAATTCTAATGCACCAATAAAAAGTTTTAAAAAAAGAAGAATTAGTATCAAATACTTCTCAAGCACTTCTAAAAAATTGAAGAACAAGGAGTACTTCCAAATTAATTTCACAAAGCAAGCATAACTCTGATAACAAAATCAGATAAGAACATTACAAGAATAGAAAATTA